>JANVFP010000046.1:0-314008 GCA_027919835.1 Lentinula raphanica
CCTCTGGCATCATGTGCCATCATAAGGTAATACTGCATTACTCAGCTACACAATGCAATATAAAATTCCTAGAAGGGCAAAATTGCAGAATTTTCGACATTTGAACACCACAAACCCTCCTCTAAAGAGTCGGAGATAACATCGGATTATAAACCTATAATACTCTCAGAGACTCAAAATGAAGCACTGCAAAGCTATGCTCTCCCCAGTATTTTCGCGGCACTGGGATGCCGGAGTTCCCTAAAACATCTGGGTACGAGATTACACGGTAGAGCGCCAAAATTACATACAAAAAAACTGTTGGATTCAAGCGAGTTTGACTCTCACAGCTGGCATTGCGGGCCTGACACTTCTGTCTCCTTTTGACCTCCAGATCAATGCTCTCCAGCTCCTCCAGATCAATGCTCTCCAGCTCCTCCAGGCTCCTAGCGTAGAAATCTTGGAAATTGGGTTGTGTTATGCTATATACAAAAGACTCAGTATATCCTGTGTAACTCAAGAATAAATCAATGTTAGACGTTGGAGTTTAGATCGTACGAGTCCATGGCCTGAAGTAAGATTTCGGCTGCATGCTGACTTTCGACAGGGATATCAATAAAAATTTTCCCTAAACGTTCTATATAATCTCCAACAAAATCCTGTTCCGACCCTTCGAATCAGAAATTTGGTCCACGAGCGCATTGTTTTCATTCAAGAGATATATGGTCACAAATTTATCATGTTCTTCGAGGAGAGCATCGGTTTGGGCCGAGAGCTTGCGGTTTTCAATGATCTCCCCCGATGGAATGTTGGGAACCTTGAATCGAGAAGGTTCTATGCTCCCATGGTTAGATGTACTTGGATAGCCTTAGATACCAGTATTTACCGTCAGAAGACAGACCCGATTCTTAGATCTCAAACTCTGGTCCTCTCCATCGTCAACATCAAAGGGTGCTGACTTACTGATTTAGCGGAGTGCCGATTCTATACGCGTGGGTTTGTCTGCCTTTGTCCTCAAATTCTACTGCTCCTTCTCCAGCCTCTGATTCCTGATAATATTTCTGCCTTTTGCGTCGATTCTGGCGATCATGGTCTGGAGAACTGGCAGGAGGACTGATAGAGGGATGGAAAGGAGAGGAAGATGGGCCACTGAGAGCAGTCTTGCGGGCGAAAGAACGTCGACGGCCTTGTTTAGCATTCATGATGGTGGTTAGAACCTGAGGAGGAAAAGCCGAAATATGTGAGGTTGAACTTGGTTCTACCCAACGGCATTTCGGCATTCTCTGCTCCGGGCATGTCCGCGGTGTTCGGATATATATGGAAGTTCAATCATCACATCAATTTTTCTCGATCATATTTGTCACGTAATTGTCACCCTTCTAGACATATCACAAACCTCCATTTCTGAGTATGAATTAATTCACGACTCATATAAAAGATCCAGCCAAAATCGAGTCGATTATAATTTGCTATGCCTACCCCACCAGAAGTTGAGCTCGACCCAAAGAAATACCCGTCGAATCAACCCCGTATTGCCGCGGGGATCCGTAAGGCGAAAGGAACCTTGACACTTCGCTTCGAGGGGGATGAAACAACAGTAATTGAAAAAAATGACATGTATGTGAATCTCAAATTCAGTTCAACTCAAGCCGTTTCACTAATCTCTCAATTCAGTGTTGCGATCAAAAACGAGTCGTCTATAACTGACGACAGGGAACACCTCTCCTATGGGAGGGTCAGGGGCATTCGCACCAAGAACAAGCAGACAAAAGTCCTCGTAACGTGGTTCCTTCGATCGACCGAAATCAAAAAGTGCCTCCGCGAAAACGGGTGTCCCTCCGAAATCATTGACGGATTATCCAACAATGAGTTTGTAGAAACGGACATTGAAGGGATCGTGAACGGAGGGGACATCATAGGTAAGCATTCAGAATATCCACCAATCGAAGCCTACCATTGAACTTAATTATTGTAGATCTAGCAGGTCTCCACCTGCTGACTGACGACATAGAGGACGAGGACTTCCACCTCCTTACCGCCAAAGCGTTCTTTTATCGGTTTTCCTTTAATACCAAGACTGGTCGTCTGGATGTTTTGGGAAAAGGCCACTGGTTGGACAATATTTGCAAGGTCTGCAAGCAGATATATAATCCCGACACTTGCTGTCAAATATATTGCCAGAATTGCCGTAACTGGTTCTGCCTACTCCATGTCGATCCATTGCCAGATCCAGACAAAAAGAAAGCTGCCAAACAAAAACCTGCTCACAAAGCTCCTCACGCAGCGCCAGCACAACGATCAACACAACCGTCGTCGGCACGTCCCCGACATCCATCTTTTTCAAAATTCCTGCCTGTTGCACATTCTTCCACTCACAAACCCACATCCTCGACGACCAGTGCAGGTCCTCCTCCTCCACCGGCCAAGGCCGGAAAGGATAAGGACCCCAAGCTCGCTCAGAAAGGTCAGGAGGAGGGAATGGACATCGATGAGGAGGGGCCGAAGCTGGATGAGGATGAGGGTATGGATGACGACGGGGAAAGTGAAGTAAAAAGCAAGAATGACGACGACGACGAGAACATGGACGACGACGACGATGCCGAGAAGAAGAACGACGACGACGATGACGAGAAGAATGACGACGACGACGAGAACATGGATGACGACGACAATGGGGACTCATCTTCGGCGAGTGATGTTTATACAGAGGGCAAGGAGACCAAGGATCGTGGGAGGATCACCGTAACTTATCTTCCACCTATCCGGGTAGCTACTCATGGCACCAACCATGGCGACGCCGAACTGAAAGCCAACGCTAGTCCGGCCAAGAGACTGGAGGCTTTACGGGAGGCACCCATAGTTCGAGGTCTAGGGTGGGAGCAAGAGCTCTATCCCCGCAAACACGCTGCAGGCGTCCACGGCTGGCTCGTGACCGGCTCCCATTTTGTCCACTCTACGAGATGGGAATCGGCGCAAGGCTTTCCTGGGGAGGATTGGGCGAGCACTTGGGCGTACGCCTACGAGCAGGGCTCGAAAGCAACGCCACAGGCCGTTGCCAAGTCGATGATGGCAGTCTTGCCGGCCATTGAGCAAGATTGGGTCTGCCCAATTTGTCTTCAAGATCTCTAAGGACCGATTTTTGTTCATAATCTTTGTGCAGCTTTCATATCCGTCGCCTCCTTCGCCGCTTTGCCCGCTTTTTCTTATCAGTGAAAAGTTTGTTATCAGCACATATTGACTCCTCTGAACAGTCGTGAGATTATCCAAATTAGGTACCGTTTGAATAGACCGGGTATTCGGGAAAATGATTCCGATACATCCCAATGGTCCTGTCTTCTAGTAAATGTTTGTTTTCTGCACGTACTAATGCCCTACTATCATTTTGAATACTGTTTGATGAACATTTTAGATGTATCCTAGCCCTACTATAACTTTTGTGATCATTTCTCACATACATCTAGCATGAATAGGTGTACAAAATTCACAATCCAGCAGTTTTTGCATTATACAACGAACATAGCTCTAATATTGCAAAACTTGTTCTATGTAAGTATTGGATATTGTAATTTAGTTGTATCTACTGCTGATTGACCCAAGTCCGAGGTCATTTGTGTCTGTTTTGAGGTGTTCCGAGGCTACTGTTCAGAGGAGGTCGGGTGTTCAAAGGACGTGGGAATGACTGTATATCGAGATATGTATAACATCATACGAAAGACTCTCCTGCTTATCAATATCGGACTGTGATACTTCATAAGTACAATGGTTTGTGATGATGAATATAATTTGACTCCTGTTCGTTCACAATGTGGTTACGTTTCCAATACAAATTCACTACTAGATTCTTTCCAGAGCTGTATATAGGGTTGAGCTGCTGCAATCTCTGTTCATTCTGCTCATGATTTGCAGACTCATTCTTTTCTGTACATGTCAGTCTTGCGGCAAGTACATCCAACTATGCTGTCTTGCCACTGGCTCATCTCTGCACAATGCAGATGCTAGACCACGCAAATCATCCCCTACCACCATCAACAGCTTGTGCAAACGGTAAAGTCCAGCTTGAGCAACATCTGCTCGTAGAGTTGCCTCATTGCGCTCCTGAATGAGCTGCTTTGTGTACCCATCGATATCTGAATCCATATCAAGATTCTTGCCAGGCATCGCAGGCTTCTGATTATAATCAGTACTTCGAAGCTTCAAGTGTTATATATAACTCGGAACTCTTGCATGATTTGGGAGGTTCTTTCTTGAGTGCAAAATCTTTGAGCTGATATATCGTCTTTGAGATTCTAACATCCTGCCGAGAATCATAAAGAAATCCAAGTAGTATGCATTTCTATTTCTATTTTAAACACCTGCTGCTCGATCCAATTCATATTACGACAAAAGGGTAATATTGCCTTGCAAGAAGCTTTGGATATAACTTGACCCACAGGGGGTCCTGGAAGGTCTATACCAACCACACTGGGGAAATATTGCTTGCCAGAAAGGGTATCCTGGAAGGACAGAATCCTGCAAATCCATACGTACCTCAAGAGGGCAATATTGCCCTGTAAGGAGTCTTGGATATGAGCAAATTTGCCACAGAGGGTGTCCTGGAGGGACAGCATCCTGATATCCTATACTTACCACAAAAGGGGGCAATATGACCTTCGAAGAAGTTAGAAATATTGGGTCCTAAAAGGACATCAACAAGGGCGTCCTGGACCTATGCTAGGTGGTAGAGAGCATTCATCCGAAGGTCAAAAAGATCACAAGGTGTGGTTACATACCTGCCGCGAGAGTCGACCTCACATGGGCCAGCACGCTTAGTTTGTCATATTTGTACATAGATCCGGGGCTCTACCGTTGAGCTAAGCAGGTTCACTTTACAAGTGTTTGGCATTGTCATATCACGGATTATCGCGACAGGACAGACTGAAAGAGATCCGTATCTAACATTCACCCATTAATATGATATCCACTGTTATCGTATCACGATTTACCTCTTTCTACCTGTGCTCCAACAGCGCTAATAAGGCTAATACCAGTTGGCGTTTTATGATCAGTACCGTATAGGTTTCAAGGGTCTACCGATGATTCTTGCTGTAAAATCTTGTAGAACCTTGTGCCTCAACACCCGTCTGATCCCTTGCATTGAGTACTTCATTCAACCTCATTCATCAAGCACAGGCCAGTCACATCTGCTAGGATTGTGAAATCCAACATTCATTGGAATATGGCCCAGTAGCTCAGTGGTAGAGCACTGCACAGGAAAGGCAGGAGGCGCAAGTTCAATCCCTGGCTTTGGCCGGTTTATTTTCATTCTTACAACATCACCCTCTGGGCATCTCTGTGCTCCCCTCATTCCGTCGCCCATTGAAAGCTTGAAGTTTGAAAGCAATTATTTAGCAAGCACTGAGTCCGTACCGTGACGGGGTCCTTACTTTCCTGTTCATTGCGAACTTCACAAGGTGTGTCTCGGGTACCGGTTTTTGTTCAGACTTCAACTGATGAACAGTGCTAATCACGGTGGCCCAGGGCCTGCAATATTTACAGGCTTATCGAGTTGCAATCGGTATCAATCGGCAAACATTTATTTATTTACAACCTTCATCTTATTACTCTGCTCTCACTTCTCATGTATATTCCGATAATTATCCTGGTATTCCATCACGTCAAAGAAACATGAAGCTTGAAGCTTGAAGCTTTGAAGTCCACTAGTGCGTCATCGATCGTCACGATCCAGTTTTCTGATTTTTCAGAAAGAGCTAATTTAGTACTAATACTGAGATTATATAGGGCATACTGTATCCTAGTTCTGCGTAATGAGAACGGTGGTGGAACCAGTATTATCTTAGATTTATATGTGCTGAACGAACAGCTCTGTAGATGATAGACCGCCCTAAAATTAATTTTACTCAAGACTTAGGGATGCTAAAGTTGGTACCATCATCCATGACGACCACACTGGTTTTGAACGGGGAGGAATTGCAGCAGCATTAACACAAAGAGGGCTGTATAGAGGCGCAAGGTAGGCGTTTTTCTTGCTGCAAGATATTGCAACAGAAAAATCGTGTGACTCTGTCCTTCCAGGATGCCCTGTATGTCAAGCAAAATTTCAAACTCAGTGCCAGCCAATATTATCCTTTTGTGGCAAGACTAGGATATCAGGATGCAGACGCACGCCCTTTGAGGCAACCAATATCCAAGAGTTCTACAGTCCTTCCAGGACGCCCTATGTAGTAATGTCAAGGCAATATTTCTCTCTTGTGGTAGAGCTAGAATCGCGGGATGCTGTCCGTCCAGGACGCCCTATGTATGTCCCAAGCAAAAGGCAATATTGCTCTCGTAAGCATGGGATCGCATGATGCTGTCCTTCCAGGACAACCTCAGCCTGCGTATCAAGCAATATCCAAGATATTGCCCTTTGTGGTAAGTATAAAATAGGAGGATGCGGACCCTTCTAGGACGCCCTTGAATGGTGTGAATATATCTAGGCAATATTGCTCTTTTATGGTAGATATATAATTGCAAGATGCTGTCCTTCTAGGACGCCCTATGTGACAAGTAATATCAATGCAATATTGCACTCTTTCTGTAGGCATGGCATCTCAGGATGCTGCCCTTCCAGGACGCCCCCTGCGTCAAGTCATATCAAAGTAACATTACTCTCTTGTGGTAGGTATAGAACAGCAAGATAATGTCCTTCCAGGACGCCCTAGTATGTGTCAAGCAATATCGAAGCAATTGCTTTTTTGTGTTAGGCATAGGATCCCAGGATGTCGTCCTTCCAGTCAAACCTCTTTGTAGGTATAGATTAGCAGCCTGCAGGATGTGGTCCTTCCAGGACGCCTTCTGTGTCAAGTAATATTAAGGCAATATTTCTTTCTTGTAGATAGAATTACAGCGTCCTGTCATACGAAGAAAGGAAAACAGTTTCATAACAGGAGCTAACAGAGACCAAAAGGGCTTGTCTGTGTGCCCAGTCGAGAAGATTAATTATTGATTGTTCGGCAAGTACACACGGTCAGTTCGAAGCCAAATGAGTGTATGGGAGTTGATCAGAGCGCAAATTCAATACGAGGCTACTTTGAAGTATTCTTCCGTGACTGTATTGTGCGGTCTATGATCTACCGAGCTGTTCGTTCAGCACATATAAATGTAAGATACGGTATCTCTTACACCAATTTTATCCTTTTGTGGTAAGAATAGGATGTCAGCCTGATGCTGTCCTTCCAAGACGCATACCCTTTGCGGCAACCAATATCCAAGACTTCTAGCCAGGCAATATTCAACACTTTTGTGGATGCCCTGAATGTCAAGTCATATCAAAACCAACTTCCAAGGCAATATTGGCTTATTGTGGTACGTATGGATTAGTATGATTCTGTCCTTCCAGGAAGCCCTGAGTATCAAGCAAGATTCGAAACTTCTTGTAAGGTGATATCATCGTTTTATGGTAGGCGTAGAATAGCGGGATGCTGTCTTTCCAGAACGCCCTTTGTTGCAATGGTGTGGTATGAATAAAATAACAGGATATTGTCCTTCCTGGATGCCCCTTTTGCCAAGCTACACCTAAAAACTTGTTTTCTTGTGGTAGGGATAGCTGGATGCTGTTCTTCCTGGACTCACTGCGTATTTGGTAGTATTCGAGAGGCTTCTTACAAGGTAATAAGTTAATGACACCCTTTTGTCGTAGGTATATATTTGCAGGAGCTTGTAGCATAAAAGTACCATTAATGGCGTCACTAGCAGGGAAGCTGTTCGCGCGACCTCTAACCGAACTAGTTTCGTTGTGCTACTTGTCCGATTATTTGTGTTTCCCAACTCTGGTGGTTGTCCCGTTCAGTAAAATAGCTCCAAACTCACCGCTCCCAGTAAAATGGAGTACAAGCCCGATGTCCACTGCGAGAATGGAACTCGCATCACCCGAGTTGTATGTACGCTCATTTTCACTCATATTCAAAAACCCCAGCCAGGTCCAATAAGGTGATGCTCAAACATCGCTGCTGTACTTCGTGAACAATACAGTACAGCCAATTCATCATTTGGCTGGCGTGTCGATTTAGATTATATGTCGTGCACAGAATTGTCTGTTCCGCGAAACATATTTCTTGTTGTATCATCATTGCTCCTACAGCATAAAAACAGATATGCATGAAGATTGTTCAAAGAGAATCAGAGTACTTACCTTGCTCAAACAGGCGGCAAGTAGGCAGCACACTTTCTGGAAAGTTGAAGATCGTCACCTGTCCATAAGCAGTAGTCGATATTTCCTGTTCTGACTGCAAGATGTCTGCTTGGATTTCAGCCTCTTCTTTGCTCAAGCATACCAAAGGTTGATGCGGTTCTGTGTGAGTAGAGCCTTGCATCATAGAAGGCAATTTTCGGCGCAACATAGATGATTCGTAGAATATTGGTTCCTTCTTGTACGCCATGGGATCTCCCACTTGGAAAGAACAGTCGGCATGCGAGCTTGTAGGACCCCACACATACGTGATACATTTGCATATTATTGCCGATGTGTGTCTTCCCACTGGACAAACGGCCTCTAATCTAGCGGTGAAACCAGGTTGTATGGTCTTCGCTTCGAAGGAAGAGGAGACAGCCTGGAAATCAGGAACGTCTAGCTGCAAGTGTAAAGACACGACACCACTTCCGAGGAGCTTTTCAAGATTGACAGTGAGAGGAATCATCCCTGACGGTAGCTCCATTGCTGTAGAAATTGAGAATCCATCTCCTGCGACTGTTCGGAAGCCACCACTTTGGACATCTGGGCTTTGCAATGCTCTACTATGTGCCTCGTAAGGTTCTCGTACTCCAGAGGGAATAGAGTTTACAGAAGAGCCCAGAGTCGAATTCGGCGATGTCATCGTCCTAGACCATACTTGCGGCGAGGCCGTTGCGAAAGATAGCTTGGAAGAACCAGAGGATGTGGAGGAAACAGAGTGTGAAGAAGGCCGTCGACTAGCTGTATTCTCTGAGTTGGACGGTTGTGTCTGCAACACTAACAAAGAATCAGAACCCACGACAAGGGAAAAGTCTACGCCGCATCATTCAGCAAAACGGAGCAACTTGAATGAAATGATATAACGAGGTATTGAAATGTTGTTTTTCAATCTATACCCTCAAACGCGATCACTCACTGGCATAGTTCCCCTCTGCCCTCCACATATTCTTGAGCACTTGTAGATGAGACGCAACTTGTTTCCGGGTGCGTTCAATCTCATAGTGCACGAGATACTTTACAAGGTAAGCATTACGCAAGCGAGAGCGACCGCGTACAGCAGCGTCTGAAATTTTAACCGCGTGATTTTGCGAACCAGTCGAGGCTGAGTGTACGCTCGAAGACCTGTTAGCAGATAACAATCATAGTCGGAAACAGGGCTGAGCTTTGAACATCCGACATCTATACTTACCTTCTATGAATATGCATTTTCCACAGATTCGGGCCAAACTTCATTACCTGAGCCGTCCTTCAGAAGTTTGTGGTGCTTTCGAAGCGGCGTCAAACCAGATTTTGCTGTAGTACTAAAGGGAGAGGTTGATTCCAATGTCGAACGATAGAAATCCGTGGAGGATTCATTGTAAACAAACGAAGGGCTATCGGGAAATTTGTCGGCCATTACTGTGACCTGGCCGAGTGAGGAGCGTAAAACTCAAGAACATACCTGTAAATATGTAAAAGGTATATATATTTTCCTGAAGTAGTGTGTATGGAAATAGAAGAATCTCAGGGGAGGGCGTTCACAGAGTAGAACAGACTGTGCCTATTGGGACCTACACCGGTGGAGCCGGGTGTGATCCATTCACTCAATCGTACGTAAGTTTCACGTAAAAAGAGGTGATTTCGTGGGTAAACTTCGTTTCATCATCTTCCTGAATCCTCGATCATCCCCGTTCTATTGCTTCTATTCGTCACATAATTGTCCTTCTGGACATATCACAAACCTCCATTTCTGAGTATGAATTCACGACTCATATAAAAGACCAGCCAAAATCGAGTTGATTAGAATGCGCCATGCCTGCCCCAGTCAAAATCAATCTCGACACAAGGAAATACCGCCCGAGCAACAAGTCCGCCACCCGGATACGTGACAAGGGAACATCCTTGACACTCTACTTCGAGGAGGGCAAAAAAACATCGATCGAACTACATGACGTGTATGTAAATCTCAAATTCAGTTCGACTCAAGCCGTTTCACCAATCTCTCCATTCAGAGTTTGCATCAAGAATCGCCTCTCTAATTTCAAACGTGAACGTGAACTTCTGTCCTATGGGACAATCAGAGGCATCCTTGAGATCAACAAAGAGATAAAAGTCCTCGTAACGTGGTTCCTTCGAAAGACCGAAATTGAAAAGTACCTCCGCAAAATTGGGTATCCCCCGGAACTCATCGCCGGGTTAGCCGAGAATGAGTTTGTCGACACGGACATTGAAGGAATCATCGACGAACGGGACGTTTTAGGTAAGGACTCAGAATATCCCTCTATCAAGCCTGCTATTGAACTTGATTATTGTAGATTTGGCTGGCCTACATCTCCTTACAGACGACATAGAAGATGTCGATTTTCACCTCCTTACAGCAAAAGCGTATTTCTATCGGTTTTTCCTTAGTACCAAGACTGGTCGTCTGGATGTCTTGGGAAACGGACGCTGGTTCGACAATATATGCAACGTCTGCAAGCATATATATGATCCCGATACGTGCTATCAGGTATACTGTCAGGGATGCCGTCATTGGTTCTGTATCCTTCATGTGGACCCATTGCCAGATCCGGAGGAAGCTAAGGGAGGAAAACCTGTCACAAAATTATCTGCAGACAAATCTTCTCTTGAGGCGCCAGCACAAACAGGACATCAACTGTCTTCAGCACCTCCCCCAGTTCCTTCGTCGACACCTCCCCCAGTTCCTTCGTCGACACCTCCCCCGGTTCCTTCGCCAGCACCTCCATCTTCAAGACCTGCGCATGTTGTACCATCTTCCACTCGCCAACGCACATCCTCGGCGATTGCAGGTACTCCTCCTTCACCGGCCACCAGTGACGTTGCAAAGGCTGGAAAGGATAAGGATAATAATATGACCAACCTCGGTCAGAAGGGTCAGGAGGAGAAGATGGACGTCGATGAGGAGGGGCCAAAGCAGGATGAGGATATGGACATGGACCACCATAAGAACGACGACGACGACGACGGGGAAAGTGAGATCGAGGACCAGAACGACGATGGGGACAATGGGGACGGAGAGACTGATGCTGATGCAGAGAGCGAGGAGACCAAGGATCTTGGGAGGATCACAGTGACTTATCTGCCACCTATTCGGGTAGCAAGTCATGCCACCAACCATAGCAACACCAACTTGAACGCCAAGGATAGTCCGCCCAAGATACTGAAGGCTTTGCGGCAGGCTCCCATCCTTCGAGGTTTAGGATGGGAGCAGGAGCTGTATCCCCACGGCCACGCTGCAGGAGTCCATGGCTGGCTCGTTACCGGAAATCACTTTCTCCACTCTACGAAATGGAAACCGAAGCAGGGATTTCCTGGGGGGGATTGGGCGAACACTTGGGCGCTCTCCTACGAGCAGGGCTCGCGAGCGACGCCTCAAGCCGTTGCCGAGTCGATGATGGCAGTCTTGCCGGCCATTGAGCAGGACTGGAAGTGCCCCCTTTGTCACATCTAATCTAAGGACCGATTTTTGTACAGTCCATCATCTATATCTCGAGACGTGGATTCATCACTGAAATGTGCTTTGGACTTGGACTATTTTACTTATGTAGCTCATAAAAATCCCTCGAATTCCCATGTACATGTTTGTGTTTCTACCCTTGTTTGTTTACTTTTATTGTTCTTTATGTCCTGTGTAAAATTTGAGGTGAAAGCCTGGGTAAAATAGAAGAACTGTTTTGGCGAATGTTATGACACGAGTGTAATCTTTTGAGAAATGAGTGATTTCTCCACCTTTATGGACCGTAAGAAACGAAACTACAGTTTGCCTCAAGAAGCGTATGCACTAACTTGTATCTGGTGAATAAACTCTTATTGCATATGAGTAAAACTTGTATTTTATTCATTCATGTCGTCCCACTCCGTAGCCCGGCTCGGTTCCCCGAACTTCGTCCCGGCTTCCCCGAACTTCGTCCCGGCTTCCCCGAACTTCGTCCCGACTTCCCCGAACTTCGTCCCGACTTCCCCGAAGTCCGGCCCGGTGTTCCCCCCCCCTGGGTGTTTGCGCATAAAACAACACAAAAAAACAAGAGGCGTCGTAGAAGGACAGGCTCAACTACTGTAGGGGTAAATCTTGGATGGAAAAGGTCTATTATACCCAGCCCTGAGGGCGCCTTGCAAGGCGTGTTACCCCATTCTTGTTGCAAAGAGTACCGAGCTAGATACTATCAGGGTACTACCACAACAGATTTGAATGTAAAAGGGTTAGCATTGATGGAGAAGACTTCGTACGAAGCTTGTCATGTAGTACGCACCACAAGACCACCAAGTTGTTTCAAAAAGAAAAATTGCAGGCGACAAGGCGAAAGAAGGGGCGTCCTGGAAGGACTTCCCCAAGGACCACCTAGGCTAAATTGTGAACGGACAAGTGAGCTTAAAGGAAGATAGCTACTTCTGCAGCAATCCATACAGGAAGCTCACTCCTCAATTCCTTCTTTACTGGAATTCCGTCGTAGTGGCAATGCCTATTTTGATTACAACCACCCACCAATACCTTGCAGTAAGGAAACACACACTCTGCGCTGCTGCTGCAATTCCTTACAGTAAAAATAACAGGTGCACTAATATTTCTCTCGTTCGTATCCCAATTTAAAGCTCAAAAGGCTGTATCATCTCCTCTCAAATGATACTCCTTGCTGTCTTTCCAGGACACCCTATGTATCAAGCAATCAACAAACCTCCTTGAAAGGCACTATTGGTCTTTCCGGGACGCCCTATGTGTCAAGCAATATCATGGCATTATTTGTGGTAGGTATAGAATAAGGGGATGCTTATTGCTGTCTTTCGAGGACACTCTGTGTATCAAGTAACATCCTTGCAAGGCAATATTGCCCTTATGTGGTAGGTATAGAATAACAGGATGAAGCAATATTTGGAACTTCTTATAAGGCAAAACAAGCATTTGACTATTCCATACCTACTCTAACACGGCAATATTGCCCCGCAAGAAATTTGCATAATGCTTGACACGCTACCGACCACCGAAATGGCAAATATTGCTTGACACACAGGGCCTCCTGGAAGGACAGGATCCTGTTATTCCATTCCCACTACAAGAGAGTAACATCGCCTCTCGTAGCGCGATACACAGGGCGTCCTGGAAGGCCAGCATCGTGCTGGTCTATACCTGCCACAACAGGGCAAATATTGTTCGACACGCAGGGCCTCCTGGAAGGGCAGGATGGTGCCATTCCACCAGGAGAAAGTCCTGGATGTAGTTTGATACGCAGGGCGTCCTGGAAGGCCAGCATTCTGCCAGTCTATCCTTACCGCGAAACGACAAATATTGCTTAACACAAACACAGACACCTGTCTGTTTAGCAAACCTTGCAGCAAAAAGAAAAAAAAATAACCCTACGGCTGTCTGTTTAGCAAACCTTGCAGCAAAAAGAAAAAAAAACCAACCCTACGGCTGTCTGTTTAGCAAACGTGGGCCTGTGTGTTAACGTGGACCTGTGTGTTAAAGTGGGCCTGTGTGTTAACATGGGCCTGTGTGTTAACATGGGCCTGTGTGTTAACGTGGGCCTGTCTGTTTAGCAAACCTTGCAGCAAAAAGAAAAAAAACCAACCCTACGGCTGTCTGTTTAGCAAACGTGGGCCTGTGTGTTAACGTGGACCTGTGTGTTAAAGTGGGCCTGTGTGTTAACATGGGCCTGTGTGTTAACATGGGCCTGTGTGTTAAAGTGGGCCTGTGTGTTAACATGGGCCTGTGTGTTAACATGGGCCTGTGTGTGGGCCTGTGTGTTAACATGGGCCTGTGTGTTAACATGGGCCTGTGTGTTCACGTGGGCCTGTGTGTTAACGTGGGCCTGTGCGTTAACGTGAGCCTGTGCGTTTAGCAAACCTTGCAGCCAAAAAAAAAAAAAAACAAAACAAAAAGAACAAAAAAAGGAAAAGAAAAAAAAAGAAGAGAAAAAAGAGAGAAAAAGAAAAAGAACAAAGAAAAAAAACAAAAAAAACAAAAAAACAAAAAAGAAGAAAAAAAAACCAATTCTACGGCTGTCTGTTTAACAAACCTTGCAGCAAAGAGAAAAACAAAACCTTACGCCCTACGTCTGTCCTAGGACAGACGTAGGGTGGTTTTGTTTTTCTTTTTGCTGCAAGGTTTGTTAAACAGACAGCCGTAGAATTGGTTTTTTTTTCTTCTTTTTTGTTTTTTTGTTTTTTTTTGTTTTTTTCTTTGTTCTTTTTCTTTTTCTCTCTTTTTTCTCTTCTTTTTTTTCTTTTCCTTTTTTTGTTCTTTTTGTTTTGTTTTTTTTTTTTTTGGCTGCAAGGTTTGCTAAACGCACAGGCTCACGTTAACGCACAGGCCCACGTTAACACACAGGCCCACGTGAACACACAGGCCCATGTTAACACACAGGCCCATGTTAACACACAGGCCCACACACAGGCCCATGTTAACACACAGGCCCATGTTAACACACAGGCCCACTTTAACACACAGGCCCATGTTAACACACAGGCCCATGTTAACACACAGGCCCACTTTAACACACAGGTCCACGTTAACACACAGGCCCACGTTTGCTAAACAGACAGCCGTAGGGTTGGTTTTTTTCTTTTTGCTGCAAGGTTTGCTAAACAGACAGGCCCACGTCAACACACAGGCTCAGGTTTGTTAAACAGACAGCCGTAGAATTGGTTTTTTTTTTTCTGTTTGCTGCAAGGTTTGCTAAACAGACACACAGGCCCACAGGCCGTCCTGGAAGGACAGCATCCTGCTATTTCCTACTGCAAGAGAGCAGTCTTGCCTTGCAAGAAGTCCTAGATGTAGCCTGACACACAGGGCGTCCTGGAAGGCCAGTCTATACTTATAAAAATCAAGGCCACCTTCATCTCTTGTGATAGCCCTAGAATGCCAGGGTGCTGAGTTTCCAGGACACACTGGGTCTTAGGCAATATCCAAATCTCCTTACAGGGCAATATTGGTCCTTCCTGGACGCCCTATGTGTTAAGTAATATCAAACAACCCTTGAAACCAACAAGTTGGACAGCTACAAGCTAGAGATCTTAAAATGCAGGGTGAAGGCTGCTGGGCAGTACATTCTACACCAAAGATCAGGGCTTGGAAGGTCAATATTGATCCTTCTCGTTGTTGGAGATTTGGTAGGTTAGGTTTACAGGGAAGAACATTCAGAGAGTTAGGTTAGAGGACAAGCCAAGACTTGACGAGAATTACCCATCTGGGGTTACAAAGTACATACAGTTTATATAGGCTTTTTGTATGTACTGATATATAAGAATGTCAGCTCGAGGACGTGCAAATGCGTCGTCACTATGTGCCGACGATGCGAATTAACTTAAAATGACTTGAATCGACGTAGGAACGCGTCGATCCGGTTGTTTATCCTTGTTGTTGGATACTTGGTTGACTTACAAGAGAGAGAGACCAGAGTTAGAGAACAAAAGAAGCTAGATTTAACAAGAATAACTGAACAGGAGCTTTTACAACGCAAGCCTACAACTTATATAGATATTCTGTAGGTACTTGATATAACAGGAAAGTATTATATATAAATGTCGGCTTGAGGACGTGTCATCACAGTTACAATCACGATTGTGATGACAAGTCCCAGTGCCGGTCGTATTAACTTGTCGTCGGCAATGACGAGTTTTTGGGTAGATGAAAGGGAAGGAGGGTCAAACGCGTCAACATTCGACCGGGTTGCTCTCTTCCCAGAAGGCAGTAGCTACGGCGAAACTCGTTAAACCGGGAAACTTTAAACCCAGGCCCTTGAAGCTCGAGTCTTTGAGTACTCTATGACCTTGAGCTTACGCACGATGCCTCCCTTCGATTGTGTGGACGTACGCAGATTGTGCCTCACACGACCCAGCATTCTTGCGAGAGGATACATATTTGTCGGAGGTAGAGATGAATGATTCGAGGGCCAGGGAAGTTGTACGACGTAGACTCAATATGATACTGACATACTGGCTGAATCCTCTGCAGTCATCTGACAGATGTAACTTGGGTATCTTGGCTGATATACAGTCGACTCCCTCCTATCTCATACCCCTCGGTCATGGGTCCAGGGTATGGGTAAAGAGGGAGTATGGCCCAGCAGGGAGCCCTGGTTTTTAGCGCCAGATCCTTGCTAATAGCTCGATTCTGTGTATTTAAGCTATCTACGACCTAAGTACTACCAAAACAGAGTGCAGATTCTAGACATGTCTGAAGTAATCGGTCAACTGAGTATCTACCATATGAGAGCTTTCCTCCAAACGAGTTTGACGGCCAAACGAAGCAAGAAACATAGTCCTTGAGTGTAGTAGCTGCATGTAAGGCTTGACGACGACTCGGGCGTACAGGAACTGGAGCATCGTCATCCTTGTCATCATCGCCGCCATTGATTTCACCATTATCCTGTGCAGCGTGAGCATCCATCACGGCGTCGAAGATTTCCTGATCAGAAGTTTCATGCATCATGAAATGAGCTTCTTTCTTGGGATTCAAGAGAGCATCGATGCTCATCCGATTGACGTGCTGAAGAGCACCAGTGTTCACAAGACCATCAAGAGCATCTTCAACCTCTTGCTCTGCGATCTGGATTGGGTCATGCGAGGTTTCGTGAACGAGTGAGGCAATAGGTACTGAGACAGCACCTGACGATGGGTTCGTGGACTCGGATGTTGGAAGAATGCCAGTCTTTCTCCAACAGTGAGCAATCGTACTCGCCTCAACTTCCTTCCACGCCTTTTCAGCCAAACGCATTGCTTCGAGCTGATTGATGTCGTAAATTTCTGCAGGAGTAATGCCAGAGTCGTAACGATCGATAGCGCGCTGGATGTAATGACGACGATAGTGAGCCTTGAAGCAGCGGATGATACCGGCATCGTTAGGTTGGATATGCGAGGTGAGGTTGGGATGGATGTTTTCAACGGCGATGTTCTGCAGACCTTCGGGTGGTTTGTGAGCAGTGCAGTTGTCCTGGAGAAGGAGGATCTTTCGCTTGTGTTGGATAAGCTTCTGTTCCCACTCTAGAAGCCAATCCTGATACAGGCTTATCGTCATCCAAGCTTTGGCATTGTTCCGGTAGTAAAACCCAAGCTGCCAGCCTTCCTTGTTGCCGAACGCGCGAGACTTCTTGGCCTTCCCGATAATGAATGCTTGTCCTTTCTCCGAACCATCTGCATTAGCTGGATGCGAAGCACGAAACAGGTTCAAACTTTCAAGAAATGTGTCAGAAAATGATCAGAATATTGAATATTAGACATGTAAGTATTGTCCGACTATGGGGTATGGCCCTATCTTAAGCGGCGATGACCCTGAAAATCCTATGGGTTATGGGTTATAAGTGAAGTATGGGTTGTTTGGCTGTAACCAAGGTGGTTACAGGAAAAATCCATGGGTCAAGAGGAAGTATGGGTGTATAGGGATATGGGTTAATAGGGAGTCGACTGTATAGTATAGTCTTCGTTACGCGTGTACTCTGAGCTTTGTTATGGCGGCTTCTAGGAGCATCAGAAATGAAGGAGAAGAGGGAAATTGGGTGGAAGAGGAAGTGGTCGTTGAAGGAAACGACAGGGAGAGGATAAAGGGCAGTAGCTTCAAGCTTGGAGGGTCCTGGAGATTATGACACCACCCCTTCTTCTGTTTGCTCTCGAACGCGGAGAGAATACGTGACATGGCTGATTTCGATGAACAGATTGCCTTTGAGGAACGATGAAGTCAGGCGAGTGTCTATAGCCTCAAGCTCGTCTTTATGAATGCCAGCTACTGTGATCAATCCTGGTTGCAAATATAAGCAACGGAAAAGGCAGTGAGTTGAACGTACATACCAGCGTGTGTGCCATAGTCTTCATATTTTTGATCTTGAATAGAGTCGTCTTGCGACAGGCCTACTGCAGCTTCTTTAATAGAGGAACACAAATATCCACTTAAGTACTTATCTTACGGACTATGTTGCATGTGGTAATGGTGTTCGAGAACTGTAACTATGTACAACTGATGAATCAATACAGGTGGCATTATCCTTTTCACTATAACTGATGAGAATCAGCTAGGATTTCACAGAAAGACAGGGGAAACATGTACCTCACGTCCTTGCAGCCTTCAAAAGGAGCGGACGAATAAACCTTCTCCAAGTAGTTGAACGATTCGAGGTGAAGACAAAGATTTCGCGGTGAACTTTGTGACCTTGACAGGAGCGTTTGTGAGATGAGCATAGAGAGACCGAGAGACGTACAATGAGGACATTGGACATAAGGCCTGTCGTAACACTTCAGTTCCAGTAGAAGATGTGCCAGTGCCTCTGGGACGGCGACGAACGGTTAGTATACAAGCATTAGCATCGAAGAACTTACCTGCTCTCCGCCTTCTTCTAACCGCGATAGGAGGCATCCAATCTCGATTGGAGCATGGGCACTGTCTATCCCATTGTTTCTGCCGTCGAGCGAAATTGTTCGTCATTCCGATTTTATATCGGTAGCCGTTGTCAATAAATGCATAAAGGAAACCGGGTCCATCTGCGAGTGATGTCGAGCGTGATCGGCGGGATGCAATGATAGTGCGTAGTACAGGGTGGGATCGCCGGGCCATCGTGGGCAAGAATATGAAATGTGATGAGCGTGTTCTTGGAATGGTCTAACACCAACAATAGCTTCGAGACGAAAAAGAAAGCAAAGACTGAAAATCGGAATTGTTTGATTTGGGGTGTGATCGAGCCGTGTAGGCAGGATTATTGAATGTGATGAGCGTGCCTCTGGGATTGATTTTCGCGATGAATGGCAGTGTGCTGGTGATTTCCAAGATGAAGAGGGAAGTCAAGACAGGAATTCAATGACTGGGGAACTAGTGCGCGATGGAAGGATACTGTCGTGTGGGCAGGGCTATGTAATCTGACGAGTGTGTCTTGGGATTGAATATCACCACTGATAGAGGCGTGCCGTTGATTTCCAAGATGAGAATTTGATTACTGGAACTTCGCGCGCGATCGAAGGCAAAACGAGTTGTGGGCAGGAATATGGATTGTGATGAGCGTCCTTCGTAGACATGAACAACGCTTTACGATGAACTCTTTAGCCCAAAGACGTATCTGAAAACTTCGACTTGGCCCGAGATGGAAGGAAACAGATGAAGGAAACAGATGATGAGATCCAGAAATATAAGGAGTGATTGGTTGTCGTTCACTGCAGTCTTGAATAGACGATTGCTCCGACTGGAAGTGAACTTAGGTATAAGAGAACCGAGAAAACCCTTAACTCTAACATTCAGGAGCAACTCCAGAAGAAAACTTGGAAACTCAACGATTTTTCCGAGAGATACATGAGACAATATAGGTACACAGCACGTCCTGACCCATCCCTACTGTACCCTACCCTATTCCTACCCATTTCTATTCCCTTCATACCCTTGCCTTATCCCATCCCTATCCTTGCCCCATCCCTACCCTTGCCCTAGACTTATCCTACCCCATCCCTCCTCCATTCCTACCCATTTCCATCTTTTTTTCGGTCCAAATACGCTCTCTAAGCCTTTTGATCGTTGGCCGACCCTACGCTGAGCTGGCGCTTACCCGGCGTCTCCGCATCAAAACGTGGAAGCGCCATACCGTTGCTTTTCATCTCTTCCTCATCGGCTCTCTTCCTCAAGACCATGGGACCGTCGAAACATAGCTAGGATCAAGAAGAACGATAGGAGGGACAGTAGAAATGACGAGGCAAGGGCTCAAAGGGTTGGCTTCATCTCTTCCTCAAGACCATGGGACCGTCGCGATGCAGCTAGGACCAAGAAGAACGAGACGAGGGACAGTAGAAATAACGAGGCAAGGGTTGAAAAGGTTCGATGATCGTGGCCTGCAACACCTAGTGCGTAATCCGTTCCATGTACTTTCGAACTAACGAGGTCCCGCCGTTAGGCTAGGACCATCTTCGACTCGCATCGATGATGTTGACCCATCTATAGTACCCCTGGATCCCCACCACTCAAGTAACTCCTCGGATCCCCCTTTTCGTGTCAATTCCCCGGTTCCGCCCTGTCAAACTCGTTATCACATCCCCGTTTGCCCGTTCACCCTTTCTTTGGCTCGTTTTCATCACCCCCGGATCCTCACTGCTTCGTCCGATCATCTGGGATGACGATACATTCTCTGGCACCTCATACTGTGATGACCCCTTCCTTTATCTCCGGCCCTTGACGACTCACAAAGACTCAGCGCTCTCCTTCCGGATCTTGGTCCCTCTTTGTTTATTTGCTTACGTTCTCTTCGTTACTCTTACTTAACGGCGAGGTGGATTTGTAACCACATCAATCCATGCCTGTTTTTCTTGTATTCGTTCCAGCAACGACGCATACGCGCGCAGCACTGGAACATGTCATTGTAAATTACTTTACGGTGACACGTTTGCTCACTGACATCTTTTACCTACTGGCTCCCTTATATATCTATGTGATACAAAACTCTATAAATACACTATGTCATACCTGTACTTACCCAGATGATATACTTTGCAATCTATTTGCTTTATTCTTTCCTCTGTCATCTCTAAGCTAGCACTATCCACAGTCTCTATACACTAAGGACCTCAGTCCTCAACAACTCCAGATCCTTGGTGTAGACTGCCAGCTCAGCAGTCCTGTGCTGTTCAAGTTGATTTTGTGCTTGTATCAAAGACCATCCTAACTCCTACCTAACTCTACCCTACCCTACCCATCCCTACCCATCCCTACCCATCCCTACCCTACCCTACCCATTCCTACCCTACCCTACACATCCCTACCCCTACCCTACCCATCCCTACCCATCCCTACCCATCCCTACCCCTACCCTACCCATCCCTACCCTACCCTACCCATCCCTACCCCTACCCTACCCATCCCTACCCCTACCCTACCCATCCCTACCCCTACCCTACCCATCCCTACCCCATCCCTACCCCTACCCTACCCATCCCTACCCTACCCTACCCATTCCTACCCTACCCTACACATCCCTACCCCTACCCTACCCATCCCTACCCCTACCCTACCCATCCCTACCCCTACCCTACCCCTACCCTACCCTACTCATCCCTACCCTACCCTACCCTACCCTACCCATCCCTACCCATCCCTACCCCTACCCTACCCATCCCTACCCATCCCTACCCATCCCTACCCCTACCCTACCCATCCCTACCCATCCCTACCCATCCCTACCCCTACCCTACCCTACCCTACCCTACCCTACCCTACCCTACCCTACCCTACCCTACCCTACCCTACCCTACCCTACCCTACCCTACCCTACCCTAATTTTTGATTCGACCCCTACTCCAACCCCTACTATCATCTAATAACCCCCCTACCCCCCCTAACCCCCTAAGTGGGGAGGAGAGGATTGAGGCCAGTGAGTGGGAGAGAGGGCCAGGATGGACAGGTGAAGATACACAGGTTGGAAAGAAGTATGCAGAAGACTTTTCAAAGTTGTCTGAGGAGCAGTTGAGGCAGCTGTGGAATACGGACACCAAGTCAGACACTATCTATGGGAATCCTTGGATTGCTGCCCAAAGGGAAGAATGGCAAGAGCATAGGAAGAAGATGATGAGTAGCATCCCAATCTGTCATGCAACTGGAGAGACAGAGAAGGTGGACACAAAGCAACACAGTAGTCACCGGAGGATTCTGAGGGATAGTAGTGAGTATATTCCTTGTTCAGATTGGGATGCAACTGACTATGTGTTAGCCACCCGAGCTGCAAGAAAAAATCCTGAGAGAGACCCTGTGGCCGCAGGCAAGAAAGCAGAGAAGAAAGAGACAGTGAAAAAGGAGAAGGAAAAGGGTAGGTCATAAATGAGGAATTTGTCATTCAAAGACTGAGATTATTGCAGCAGGGAATAAAGGAAAAAGTATAACCAAAACAAAGAATAAAGATACAGGTATATAAATTCATAAACTAGGAAAGCTGCAGAACTGAGATAAATACAGGTCACAAGGCTGACATGAGTGGAAATGAAGAAGGTGAGCTTACTCTACAGTGGCCTGTTGATATATTCTCATGTTTGTAATCAGACTCGAAGGATGGGAGTGTTGTGGGTGAGTAACACAGGTGTGCAGGTAGAGGTCTACTCTGCAACTAACATGATTTACAGGAAAAGAAGAAGAGATGTCAGGGGTTCAAGAAATGCCCACAATAAAGACAGAACACAAGCGAGGTCGGAGTTGTGTCAGGGTATTCTGTGCTCATTGACTGAATGATATATTTAAAGACATGCCTTCCCAATATGTTTCGGACAATGCATTCCCAGGGGTTACAGCCCAGTCTGAGCCTGGTCTAGGAAATGGATCTTGGAATGCTCCTTCAAAATCATTCGCAAAGTATTTGACAAAAGACCGGCTTTTGTTCGAGCTTGATGAACGCATTTCTGCCATCAAGGAATATCAACCTAATGCTCCCCTTCCAAAGCTGGGAAGTAGCTGGGAGGAGCTAATGGGCTATTATAGCATACTCTCTACCAGAATCAGTTCCTCCGATCTTCAGTCAGTTATCCTGCGACAAGATATTTTGCTGCTCCGAACTCTTATCTGGGGGCAGCTTGGGACATGGAAAGTGAAGGCATGGGAAAAGCTGCATGAAAATCAGGTCCCAAGCATTGACAGAGGACACTGGTTTGAGTGTCTAGTGGGGGATATACATTCCTGGGCTACAGTACAATATCAGGATGCAGAGTTTCCCCCTAATTCCTATCTTCCACCAACAGCCCTTGCTTGGAGAAACGGAGAAACATTCAAGCTGAAGGTGGGGCGAATCAGGATGAAAGGTGATCCAGTCAAGTTTGCTGTGGATAAGGCAGAAGAGTGGGTGCTCAAGTGGACTGGCCTTGCTCAAGTGGGGAAGGAAAAGAATCATGCATTGTCTGCATTGTTTATCAGTCTGATAGAACAGTGGCTTGGTCCAGGAGTGCTTTCAGTATACAAGGTATGGAAAGCTGCCCAGAGTGTAGGGCACTGGGTGCTTGGGAAGCGAGCTGGGCAGATGGCAACATTTGGGGATGTTCACATTGCTGTACAGGAAATGCAGAATGAGGTGATGAATGACAGCGAAATTGCAGATATATGTACAGACCTTCACAACAAGGCCTGGGAGGTGCGAACAGAGGGGGAGAAGGAACGATTTTTGGTGTTTGACCATCTTCTCAAGTCAAATGTATTGACTTTCAAGGAATGTCCTCTGGTGCATTCTTCTTTGGTTAGCCCGGGTGCTGTTCTGGAACCCACCATTGAAGCCTCATCTGCCCAGGATCCTGTACTATCTTCCCATCCAGATGATTCACTGTCATCTCTCAACCCTCCTCCTGCGAATGATTCTCTATCGGAACGACGTCTGGATGAGCTGGTAGACCAGGTATACCTATGTCTGCAGCTCACTGGAGACAATCTCTCCCATGTGGCAAATCTCCCTAAGCCTCCTCCAAAGTCTGCATCAGAAAGTGAACGGAGGATACATAGGTTCCTCAGTGATGTTGCTCAAAATGCCAACCAGCGTCTGCCATTTCGGGAACTAGGAGAATCTCGATTCCATGTCCTTCATGCCAAGGAAAATCCCTACACACCCAAGAATCTCCGAACCGCATCTGGTTTCTTCTCTGCACTCATGGTCCGAAGTATCCATCATGGGACCCAGTTTCTCTTGGACCATACACCATTCTACCGGGACTATGAGGATTGGAAAAAAGTATACAACAAGGCACAAGAGGAGCATCCCGGTGATAAAAAGTATTTTTGCGATCCAGCTGCGTATGGACAACACTGTGGACCTTGTCGGGATCCAGAAAATGCGGAGAGCTACTGGGCAAGTGCCAATAATCAGGAATACAACCAGTGGCTATTGGATCCAGATAGGTTTGGTGCTCAGAAGAATTTTCTACTTTCTGTGGTCAAAGTTCTGTCTGGTAAAGGATTTTATGGCATTGGGAATTTAACAGCTTTTCAGATTGCAGTGGACTATATGAGGGCAGGTGCTTTTGAAGCAACTTTGAAGGAATTTGCAGAAACGTTGATATGGGTGAATGCTGGAGCAGTAAAAGGATTGGTTAGGTTGGGTTATTTGAAGGACAAGAAGGGTAAACAGAACGCTAATGATGTAGAGGTGGCGTTTGAACAGGTCTTGAATAAGCTTAGGGCCAAATGGGATGAGAAGCGGGGAGGAAAAGGGACATCTATTGATATGATTGATGTAGAACATTGGCTATGTAAGACATCGCCAAAGAGGTTGGGCCGAAGCTCTTACTATGCTATTTACGAGTAGAGTACAAATTTAGTCATTGTTGCCATTTTCAGAACCATTGTCATCCTGCTCGGGTGGTAGATTCCAGGTCAAGTTTTGGTCCAGAAAGTCTTCAACATAGGCTTTGACTGTTCTGCCACCCAGACATTCAACAACAGAGAGTAGGAATCGGCGGTGATTCCAGTATCGGGCTTGGCCAATGTCTTCATCTTGCAAGCCAAAGTCAAGTACTTCAGAACGGACACGATCGTACCAAAGCTTGGATTGGCGGGGATAGCCTTGTTTGGTAAGGGTAAGCCAGGTGGGGTCCAGAAGTACAGTAGGGCCAAACTGAGTAGTACATAAGTGGACGACTGTATAGAGAATAAATGGGACGTACCAGCTCAAAAAAGCGATGAAGGTGTCGCCGCCGAACAATAACTTTGTCGTGTTTTTTTGAAAACCGCCGGTAAAGTCTATTGCGGAGTTTATCTTTCTTTGTGCTGGGGAACAGGCTTCGCTCAATTAGACTGAGTTCAGTCGCATAAAAGTGGGAGGCCAGTGTTTTACGGAAGTCCTTTCGCCATTCACCAGCTTCACCAGCCCAGTCCTTGACAAACTCGATAGCTTCAATATTGTTGATGACCACATTGATCCAGGCGTGAACACAGTGGGAGCTACATGGGTTGTATAAGAGCTTTTCGCGCTCAAAGAGTCGTTGATCACGGAGCGGGAGATTGTGGAATGTGGAAACATGTTGAGTGTGGCGTTGAATGGAAACTGTTGCAAGTTGGAGGTCGTGAAGGTCAAAGGCTTGTACCTGCAAAAGGTTGATGAGTTATAACATATTGCAGAGCTATCAACGTACAATATCATCCAATGAGACTTGGCGGTAACCAATGAGCATTCGTCGAAACGCCTCCTTCTCCTTTTGAATAGTGGAACCCCGGTGTTCGCCTTGCTCTACCATAGTACGAAAGTCTTGAAGGCTGAACCAAAGCTCGGGATCATTTGCTTCTGCCAAGAGTTCTTCAATATCGGCTTGAATTTGTTCATTGATGTCAGGCGGAGGGTTGTTCTCATCATCAGTTGAGGAAGCTGATTGAGGGTCTTCATCTAGGAGAAGATTATCTAGCAATAGGAGTTGACACAGGGACATGATGTGTGTAGATCATAAGAGTACATACCCCAGTGTCCATTGCCAAGGTGAAGGTCAAGAGATTGACCATTGGAATCCATAGTTGATTGAGCCATGCCCATGACAAGACTGAGAACCTGCCCAGAAGCTTGTTGCGCAGTACGAAGCATATTGTTGAATGTTTCCCGAGTTTCTTGAGAGGCACTTGGAGAAGGAGGATGAATGGCAGCGACTGAGGTATAAATTTCACGAGCAAGATGGGAAACGGCTTGCATATCTTCTTTAGAACTCATGGTGGTCAGAGATAAAGGATTGCCGGAAAATCCGGCTCATAATATAAGGGTATGACAAACACATGGAAAAAGATTGAATGATGTCATGTAAATCTGACAGCAGTGCCGGAAAATCCGGCCATATTGGCACTTATTGGCAATGGGGGATCTCACGAGAAGTATTCCAGCCATTGTTATACTATCCCAGGGGTATCTCGGCAACTGCATATCTGCAGAAGAGTATCTCGGCAACTGTAAATCTGTGAAGGGGTATCTCGGCAACTGTAATGCTGCCGAGGGGAACCTCGGCATTTCCCGGGTTGCAAAAAAATAGGGGACATCGCCACATCTCTTGAGGTCCATGGAAGGGAAGCAAATGGAATGGGCTGGGGATCAGAGTTTAAGAACTATCAGGATGAGTATTGTGAATAGACAAGAGGCACATAGACTGTGGACACTGATTCACAGATGGATGTAATGAGCCTAAGCAGTGAGAGCTAGATGCGGGAGAATGCAAGTACTGTGTGAGGGTGATGTTGCTGAATTAGGGATGTAACATAGTCAGAGCCAAGGCACAGGTGAAGGTGTATACCTGTCAAGGAGAGAGAGGAGATCAAGGCAGGGCTTAGAGTAAATAGGGGCCATATAAATACTGAGGCATGGGGTGAGCAGTTGTGGGTGAATCCTTTTAAAATATAGGCAAAAGATGCAGCTAGAACCCAGAACAACAGGTGAGTCAGGTCAGCTTGGCAACAGGAGCTGGAAATCCTAGGATTCAGGGTAAATAAAAATATGAAGAATTTTTATAAATATTGAGAATAGAAATGAATCCAACGGATATGAGGACTCGACTACTTGGAAAGAGTTGACGGGGGGGCCTTTTTACACCTACTGTGAAAGCTATAGAGTCAATGGACAAGTTGAAACTGAGATTCAGGTCAATGTTGACCCGTTTGGGACCTGGAGCTGTCGTGCACGCAAACGGGGTTATTGCGACTCGGACTATTGGAGCAGTATGAAGAGGAAGGTCAGCAGGACTTGTGTGCCAAATATCAGAAGGTTTAGACAAGTGGATGTAGAGATTCAGCAGGGACAATTTTAATACGGAGGAATTTAGGGCTAAATTCCCAGGCCCATATATATAGGGTTATATAATCACTGGGATCCTGTGCCTGACTAAGAGTCTAGACCTTCTGGCTTATGTAAACCTGTCAAATTACATATATAAAGGCCACTAATTTCCACAAATCCCCCCTTCTTTTTTACCACATCCCTCTCTATCAATCTACTATGTTTTCCTTTGATATCTATCATATTCCTTTTAAATTCAAGTCAAGCATATGAGTCTGGACCTTTGAGGTTGCCAACTATTATGAAACAGTTTTAAAACATGTTTAGGTGAGCAATATATCTAGTCTTCTTCAGGTCTTTTTACTGAATTAAGCCTTCCTCACTCCTAATTCAAATATTATAGCTTTGAGACCATGAAGCATATAGAATACTCACCAAGTACTGACTAATAAGCATTATTGCTTATTTCAACAGATATATAATAGATTGCATTGGAATAGTGATAGTAAAGGCACTACTTCACCAATATTTACACTTGTGAGTGGTTCACTGATTTGCTTTATCAATGTAACTACATTAAGAGCTGTTTCCTCATAATTTAATATACATTGATTGACATAGATTTATGCAGGATCCAAGCTAACTAATAGGTACTCAACATCACCAGTTCAACCAGGATAGAAATTAAATACCCCATAGTGTGAACCACTAGTTTAGACAGATAAGTCATAGATAACATAGAAGTGGTGACATAAAAACCACTAGATTATTAACTGTAACATCTATAGGTCATTTACCACCACTTTTACCACCACTTTTGCCACCAGTTTATGGACAGTAACACCTGTAGGCCATTTACCACCACTTTTGACACCACATTTGCCACCAGTTTATGACCTGGAGCACTAGGTTCAGCAATTGGTGATTATTTGTGAGTGAAATAAGCTGAATTAAGAGAAAGGTGCTACTAATTTGGGTCACTTGACACAAGATGGAATAAAACTGGGGGTCTGAGCCTTTTGCCCCCAGTTTGGAGACTTTTAGCTTTTATTTCTAAACTGGTGGTTTTGAACCTGTTTTTTTGACCACTTTTTGACCACAGGCTTGATTTTGAGGGCCTGATTGAATTAAAGTGGCGCCACATTGGGGGATAAGATATATAGCACCACCACCTTCTCCTCCACAACCTTCTTCTCCTCTTTCACCTCCACCCCCCTCACCTGCACCCCCCTCACCTGATCATCCTCCTTTTGTAAGTTTCAATCTATCATTGTTTTTGTTATATTAGTTATCTAAAGATTGTTTCAGTATGTCATGATCCCAGACGATAGTCCAGGATCAGATGTATTGAAAGGCAGATTTGAAAGCACCACCAGCAAACAGTATTCTAAATTTGAACTAACTCCAAGATGGACTGGGAAAGCTTCATTTACAGTCACTAAAGGATCATAGTGAGTTGATATTGTTATAATAACTGCTTGATGTGCTAACTTCGATAATTAGTATTGCTGTGGCTTCTACGGGCCTCAATAATACTCCTGTTGATGTTGACAATGATTTGTCCAAAATGTGGATAGCCGAAGTACTTAGGATCAGAAAAACAGCAGCAAAGGCTGTTATTCTTGAGATCCGGTACTTCCGTAGATGGACAGAAAATGAAGAGTGAGTTTTAGTTCAAATTTTTATAAATAAAAGATAGTGACTGTGCTCCAATTAGAATGATTACTTACCCAGTGAAGACTGCCCAAAAGCTTCAACATGCTGCAGGAGAGAATGAAGTGTTACATACTGGATGGGATGTGGGATATATCCTCAGTACAGATGTCTTTTGTGAGTGATTTTGCTATTCAAATATTCCATAAATCTGACAGTCTTTTCAAGCTTTGGTGAACCTGATCAATATCGACTTTGACGAAACCAGTGGCCATCAACCTATTCCCTATGACACATTCTTCTTTCGACATCAGCTTACCTTACACGAATCAACCAAAAGTGGCCAGGCTCCTTGGCATACTAGAGTGATCGTCACCAAGGACAACAAGAAATCACAATTCTATCATCCCAATCAAGACGCTCAGTATCTCTGTCCTACCTGTTCTCGCTGGGTTACCTTCAACATTGGAGGTGATCAGTTCAAAGAGGAAACCTTTCAGCCCCTTGACGATTACTTCGTTGACTCCCCAATTCCTGTTCTGCGAGGTGGTGGGTGGCTGTCTGTATTGAAGACGGTTTGGGAAGGAGTTGATAGGTTGTATGGGTCTGAGGCAGCTAGAAGTTGGCTTCTAGCTGGCTCTGAATATGGATGGAATGATCACCATCTTGAAACTGATCAAGCCAAGGCTGCTGCTACTTTTATGGTTAACCTCTACAATCATTTGAAGGATCCTAACTTAGTAGTTCATTGCAAGGTGGGAGCAGGCAGAAAGAGGAAGAGGGGGGGCAACTAGGCTAATAATTGGCAATCTTGGTATATAAATGAAGTGAACTAATTGTATATAGAATATAGCTCAAGATAGATAGTCATATCAGTACATAAATGAAGAAAGCTAATTGTATATAGAATATTGCTCAAGATAGATAGCATAGGTTAAAAAAATTATCCTTGGGACCATAGCTTTTAAGACTTAATTCAAATAGTTTGAGCACTTAAAATACTCTTCCTAAGTGAAATTGCACTATGTTCATAAATTTGAACAATATTCATGGAAAAATAACATATGATTGCAAGTGATATCATGTGATCAAAAAACTCGGACTGATCAAGTGATTAATTTCCCACAGTTGATATATCATGTGATCAAAAACTTCGGACTATAAAAAGCATCAATTCTTGTGGCTGTGTGATATTTCTCTCTTAAACTCATACCACCACCATCTTCTCCTCACTACTATTTCCTATTCACTCTTACCTTTTGCTCACTACCATCTCCTACTCACTATCACCTCCTGCTCATCACCATCACCATCACCTACTCACTATCACCTCCTGCTCATCACCACTACCTGGTTACTACCATCTCCTGCTTTTATTTGTTGCATGTCCAAGTTGGAAAACAAAGTAAGTACAGATATTATTCAAGAGTATTGATCAAATTATAATGAATATGAGTTAGACCACCATACTTGCAGATGATGCACCTGACAGGGAGGTTTTTAGCCGACTCCAGCATGCCGTCAATGCTCTTCCCTGTGATAATCGACCTTTTGTATGGCCTCGCTATCTTGCAGGCAAAGATGCTACCCAGATCAACTCCTGGTTTGCCCATGACCCTCCATTGCTGGAATACTACAGTTACCCTTCACGTTATACCAGTGATGTGAGGGGTGTTACAAGCAATGTCCGGATTCTTCTTGTCACCTTTCTACCCCAAGGCTGGATCCGAAGCAATCAGTTTGATGAATCTGGGGTGCTGAAATGGAAAACGGCAGTGTGGCATGTGAAAGCTGTTGCTTTGATCAAGCCCAAGCTGGAAGCACCAAAGACAGAGAAAACTCGGATCCTTGTCTTTGATGTAGATGGTCAAGATGATGGAGATGTTGACATTACCACTATCCAACGACGTCGTGTCACTGATGTCTATCTTCACGAACTTCTCTATAAGCGCTTGGGAATGGGACGAAGCAATGAGATGTGGACCAATTATAAACATGACTTGAGAGGTGAAGGACTGTGTTTGAATACATCTGTAGAAAAGGCCAAGGAATGGATCAAGCATGGTGATCTTCCATGGCAAGGAGATGATGATCCTAGAGTTATTAGAATGTTCAAAGTAATTAGACAATAGATTACTAGACTATTCTCAATCATGTAGAGTCAAAATCTGCGTTTTAAAATTTTCAATGACTAAACGAAACCTAACAACATAGGATGACACTTGTATATATAAATCTATATTAAAGTTAACAGTATTTAGGTGATGGTAGTTTATTTTTTCAAAATTGATCCTATTCTATGAAAATTTAGTAAAAAATGAAAGAAATAGACTAAAAATACTCTCATCAATCAAAGCTACCTCATTGGCTCTAAAAACGCGAAATAAAAACGAAAACCAGACACTTTTGACCACTAATGTTGCTCAAAACTATGCTACATTGAGTATAAATGATATAGATATTGTTTTCATTATATTTCATACTGTTAATGATGTAGAATAACTTATATTATGTAGTAATGACTGGTTTAATATATATATATTAGCATTGATAGAGTTATATTGAGGTAAATATCAAAGTTGACATTGAAATTGTCAAAACTACATTGAGAGAACATGAGTATTGATATTGAAGCTGACTTGACTGGTTTCAGATCACTGTAACTAGTGTAAGGTTTATATAACTAGTTTACAGCCAATATAGCCAGTTTGAGATTGACATTGGTAGTTAGAGCTCAATATTGAGGTCAACATTGATATTAGCATTAAGGTGGACATTGGTAGTTGACGGTCAACATGGATAGTTTGAGATTGACATTGTGGTTGACATTGAGGTCCATATTGTGGGTTCAAGGTCTATGTTGGTGGTTACAGGTCGACATTGGTAGTTACAGGTCGACATTGGTTGTTAGAGGTCGACATTGGTAGCTAGTGGTTGACATTGGTCATTAGAGGTCGACATTGAGGTCGACATTGGTAGTTAGAGGTCAACATTGAGGTCGACATTGGTAGCTAGCGGTCGACATTGGTCATTAAAGGTCGACATTGAGGTCGACATTGGTAGTTAGAGGTCGATATTGAGGTCGACATTGTCAGTTTGAGGTCAACACTAGTGGTTAAAGGTCGACCTATGTAATTCGTTTTTGAAATTTAAGCAGCTAAACGCAAATTAGATGTCGACGTGTGTTATAATTACTGATGGTGTTCATTAAAGAAAGGTCGACCTTCAGTAATTATAACACACATCGACATCGACCGGATCCACATGTGGATCCAGGGTGTAATATAAATAGGGCTCAACTTGAAAAAAATTAGGGAAGGATAGCAGGAGAAAAAGAATGACATACAACTTTGCTAAGTCGGGGATTGATAGGGACAGGTTCAGAAATGGGAAAGGGCATTAGATATGGTCCAGTTTGTTGGGGGTTGTGCAGGAGAGAGAAAATGTGATGCCATAGAAATGGCAGGACAAAAGTGCTCCACTCTGTTTCAGTGGGCTTGACTTCCAGAGCATGGTTTTGGGAAAAGACGTCCCAAAGAGGAGTACTCGAGAGCATTTCCATCTTCTGTTTGATGGTCTTGGTGGCAGGCTGAAAAGTAATTAATCAAGCACAATTTTGAGCGATCGCATCACTTACACCCAACGTGGGATCAGATATGAGTTTTTGGAGTTGCCGGAGGCACTGATTGAACATCGCGTTGAATCTGGGCTGAACGCGGCTTGCATAGTCTACACGAAAGGACATGATGGCGGTTGAGGTTCAAGATTAAATGCGTGAGAAATCGCGCCGCTTTGCACATTACATAATTTTTGCTAGAGCTTGCAAAGTAGGAGTTGTCGATATAGAGTCAGAGTCATGTCACCATCTGCCATTGTATTGTGTAGTATCGAGAGAAGAACAAAGGTGAAACAGCGGGGAGAAAATAAATCAGATAATAGTGTTGACAAAATAGTAGATGAATGGTGTTGCTCAAGTCTATAATATATAAGGGCATACGACTGGTGAAGCTCTGCGAAGGAAGGAGGCTCCTCCCACATGGGGTTGTACAGGAAGTCTTCATAAGATTTGCGGCAAACATAACAGAGAGTTATGCAGCCCTGGTGTGTGTGTGCGTCCGGTGGGTTCTTCTCGATTCACGCATTCTGCACAAATGCTGGCAATGGACCAACACCCTGTGAGGAAGGTTATTGAGTTGAGAATGCAAGGACCGATGCGAGAGACTTACCGTTCCTGGGCCAAGCATGACGACAGGGCTCTTGGGGGTAGTCGGAACGTCAAACGTCTAACATGTATGGGGGCTTAGTAGATATTCTCCTGTCTATAAGCTCCACGAGCACCTTCAACAGCATAAGTACCATATTTGCGACGCAGGAATCGCGACGCCAGGATCGCTAATGAGAGGCGTCCCTTCACCAGTAGCGGCATGCTTGAGATTGAGCAAGAAGTTTGAGCCAACGCCATAGACCCATCTCTCCGGGACACGATCATTCGGGCTAGACTAATATTTGAGAACGACACACGTAACGTGGATGGAGTTCGGGTGAAGTCTCGGGCTTGAGGAAATCGAGTAGTAACGAGGTTGGAGCCGAGGAATAGAGGATACGATCATATCGAAGGGGATTTTGTCGTAAAGTCCAAGGGCGAGGAGAAGACGGTCAACCTCAAGGAACAGTTCGCGAGCAACGGTGAGAGGAGCCGGATAAGGATTTTTGGCGTGGGTTATACCCTTGGCCTTGGTGAGTGCGCGGGCAGAAAGTTCGCCTGGATGATGATGGTTAGCGTAGTTCCAATTGGAGCCTCTGGATTTTAACCACATACCGAGATATACTTTCTCTGCAGGGTGGGGTTCTAATTCACGGACGGCAAAGTCGGCGGTGTCACCGCCCTGACCCTCTTCGACACCCATAGCGGTGGCGAAGGCCTCCCACATTCCGTCCTTCCATTCCAGGTAGTCTTCTTCCATACTCTTATCGTCGTCACCCTCGCCGCATACACCCATACGCGTAGCGCCCATTTTTGCGAGAGCGTTGTCTACATACTTGGAGATGACGTTGTAGTGCTCGTAAGTCTTGTTCCAAGACCAAAAACGACGTATTTGAGCCCAGATAGATCCCACCCGCCTTTGCTGAACTCGAAAGAGTCGTCCTGGAGGTTTTGCATGAGTTGGACCGCGTTGTCGGTAGGTTTACCTTCTCCATAAGTAGCCATGACTAAGGAGACCGCACAATCCTCTGGAACGGTGTCCTGAGTCTCGAAATCGTATGCTTCCGGGTCGCGTGGACGTGGACGCCATAGTCGAAGAGGAGAAGGAAGCGTAGGCGGACCCACTGAGATCTGTGAGTAAAGATCCGATTAGATTCTGTTAGTAGGGTAATGAGTACGGCACGCACAAATGGTCGGTGTACACGTGTGAGATCAGCGATGCATGTCAACGACCCAGGAACCCGGAGTGGGTTGGGATGCAGTCATGGTTGAATCGCAGTGCTGTCGTCCGGAGGACAGTGGAACTGGTCGTGCGGGAGTCCATTCTGGATCGGTATCGTCTCGGGTTCTTCAAATTCTAAATGATATGGGCCTGCATCCAAAGTAGCTTGAGGTGAGCGAGACATGGAGTGCTGCCGTCGTCGAGTGTAGTGTAGCCGGAGGAGCAGCTTGGGGTTTTTTTGGATGCTAGTATTCGCATGGGTGCTGTAGAACATCGGCGCACGTAGTCCAAGGATCTGACGATGCGAGATAAAGTGGAGACAGGTGGAGAGTCTAACAAGAGGAGTGTTGCTTAGTCAGGAGACGAAATTTCGTCTCCTGACTAAGCAGCAGGACCTAACCCTAAGGGGGGTTAGGTCACATCGTCAATCTCCTCATCGTCATCTGGATTCGTACGAAAACCGCTACTGTTTCGTTTATGGTTTCCCTCGCAGGAGGTGGAGGGTCGTACGAACTCTTGATATGGATGCTCTTTCCCAGCGTTGGATACGAACTCGAGATCGTCGTTGAGCTGTTCGCCAGAGAGTTCTCTACTCCTGCTCATACTCCTGCTCCTGCTCTGCTCTAGAGTGTGTCCGTCATACTCCAGCCCCAGCTCGTCATGGTGGCTATATTCATCTTCATCGTGTCCGAGCACAGCATCATTGTTCATCTCGCCAGGATCCACGACCTCGTCAAAGATCTCGTAGTATCGCTCGATACATAGCTTGATCACAGCACCAAGCATGGTTTTGCCTTCGGTCAAACTAGCTGTGGTAGGATTGCTCGTGCCTGGGGAAGATGAGGAAGAAGGGGTATTGAAGGTGGTGACGGTGAAGAGGTTGATGGGGTCGAGAACAATTGTGGTGCTCCAGGTACTACGCACATCTGTACGTCTCGTATCGGGCTCGACCCGCGGACGAGGTTAGGACAAAGGACGACCGCGAGATTGTGTGCGTCCATTCGATTGACAGCTGAGCTAAGGGAAACTTCGTGCATCAAATCTACGCAAATCTCAGCTTTGATGCGAATGGAAAAAACGAAAATGGCCACATACGGAGTACGTGGTTCAAGAGAATATACGTGCATGGCGCCAACTCGGGCAACAGCACGTCCCTCACATACATCACACTCGCCATATCATGCAGATCACCCGTTGGTGCCGGACACCGTCTCACGACGCCATACATCGTCTCAGGGAACAGCGGGGTGGGTAAATCCTTCAAAGATTTCTTCAGTAACACCGCGGCCAGATGACGATCCCCGAACGTTTCCAATGACACGACGTTTCCTCTGTTGTAGGCTTCCTGGACTGCACGAAGCATCGCAGAGGAAGGGGAACGTCTGAAAAGCCCTTCTTCCTCTAGGCGTGATTCACGAAGGTATTGGATAGAATCTTTGACGACGCGAGGGATCCCGGCCTTGTCGCCTTCGTAGCCCATGATGTCTTCAAGAGGGACGCCGAATGTGTTGGAAAGGGTATTGAGGGTATTAGGTAGTGCTATTTGTTTTTCATGTTTGGCGTTTTCCCTGAGGATTATGCTCGCTGGTCAATGTGAAGTAACGGGGGAAGGGAAAGGCGTACTGGTACACGGCGGGTGGGACATCAAACTGGGTGAGAGGGACGTAGCACGCGATAAAGTATCGATATAAGTTATCTTGCGAAAGAATTTGGGGCTCGAGAAGGAGTGAGGCTTCAGCTACGCAGAAGTACGACGATCTGCAATAGCCAGACCTGATTATAGCACCACCGAGGGAGAAGAGCACTAGGGGGAAGATGGAGGAACTAACGAAATGTCAATCGTCTCGTTGTGAGATGAGATGAGACAAGGCAAACTAGGTGAAGAAGAGGAACAAAGGGAGGGAATAGGAACATACTCTTGGTGAAGAAAGTCGAGTGAACGATATACTACAGAAACATCGATAACAATGTAAGGTCAAAGTCGAGGTAGTAGGATACACATACCAATCTTTTCAAATTCTTCCGATATTTTCTACTCAGACTCCTATGCGCTTTCCATACCCAAAAATCAACTGCGTTATCGTGTGTTCCACCTGTTCTCTGGCAAGTCGGGTTTCGTCTACATTAGAGCTCGTTCCAAAAGATTTCTTCGTCCAAGATGGTGTAAGCGCATTAAGATTGAAGGCTCGACGCCGAGGACTCTTGGTGTTGGTTTCCAGCGCAAACTCTCGTCTTGAAGTCAAAGTTGAGATTGAAGGAGTTGTTGGAATCATGTTGTGGTTGTGATAATCAAGATGTGTGGTAGTTCGTTGAGAAGTATGATGAGGTGCACTAGGTGCTGAAGGAGCAATTGAGAGAGCCGCAAGTCGTTGTTTGAGCGTCATATTGTGAGGTTGAGAAGGGACATGAGGAGGCATAGTCGTCGTTGTCGGAAAAGAAACATTTCCCACGTGCGACAAAATCAGCAGTGGGTGACAATCTCAAGACAATTTTATCTCTTGCACTAAGTCCTCTCGCGCGTTGGGGATTAAAGAATATATGAATCGAAAGGTACATGAAGATCTATCGAGTAGCGAGAAAGTAACTGTATGAGTATTATGGGTTCAACACTCGATGAGCGGAAAGTGAATCCACTGGTGCCATATGGGTCAAGAAGCCGACTGATATAGTACCAGTCCAAACCTGGGCTGCGACGACGAGATTCATCCGAGTCGAATCGCTAACGTTCAAGGTCTGTCGCCTTCCTTGGCTTTCAACCAAGGGAGTACGAAACTGATTCTCGGATCGGCGAGTCAAACACTGTGCGACTGCCATGTTATGATCATCGTGCTTCAATTCGTCGATGTTCTGGTAAATCTTAGTATCCGGGGTTATACACACTAGCAGAGAAACAAACCTCAGCATCTGTTTCACCATCGTCGAAGTTTTCTTGCTCTAATCTTCTATCTGCCTCGACTCGTCGCGCAGTTTGCCTTGTAGACCTGAGGGTCATCTGTGTCCTTGCCACTGGCTCCGAACCCCGCGTCAGTTGTCGACGTTTTCGCATAGGAGGCTCCAAATCGCCTCTTCACGAACACTACCTGTACACTCCGATCTGACATGTTTCTGCCAGTGCTCGACGTGGTAGAGATATCGAGGATGGAGTTGGACGAGATCGCGACAGACTTTGCAGATCACACTATGCTCTGTCAAGGAAGATCTTCTTCATATGCGTAGGTAGAGGCAGAAGAGAAGAAGACTCTGGAGCTTGGGACGCGTGAGGTATGGGTGAAGAAGAGTGATATGTGTCTGTGAGAACGATGAACCAGTAAGTGTATGCTCAGGAATAGGTGAATTCGGGGAAAGAGACGCACGCGGGCCATTAATGACTTTCATTTTGTCTGCCAAAAGTTCCACTCTGGCAATCTCGTCGACTGGTGAAGGGCATCAACAACCGTCTAGAGGCGATGTGCGATGAGCATACTCGTGGAGGATGTGCATAGAGAGGAAGGAGCTGATGTTTTAGATGAGCTCTGGTTTGTATGTGCGTCCAAACTAGAAATCTATGTATAGGTAGATGGGAGGAATGAGTACGACAGTGGTCACGAAGGATTGGAGTCGTTTCGGTCGGGGTCCACCAGGGAAAGGAATGGCGTCGGAGAAGGAGGGGCTGGAGGTAAGAATTCACAGAGGGTATTCAGACATGTGCGAGGAACATAAGCACAGTGGGCGGAGCGTAGGTGTGTGGGAGTGAGAGGGCCGACGTTCAACGTTCGCTCTAGTGGCTTGAAGCGACCCCCTCCATTGTCCTCCCAGTCTGCTTCTATCCCTATTCGTCGTAGGGTTGAGGGGTTCTACATAGACTTCGCTCGTGAAGTACTTTAGAAGTTTGGCGGTGTTCGGATGAACACAGCGTCCGTCGATGATTTGCCTTAGGACTGTGGAGGGGGTGTTGGGTAGCGGAAAGAACTGGACAAGCTGTTGAATTTCTTCATAGCGATGTGAGGGAAACGGTGAACTGGAAGAGCCTTGTGATGCAGCGGGACTGGGTGGGGAAGGTGATGGTAGAGGTGAGGTAGCATCTGTGAGAAGGTAGCTGGGTGTATTGCCAACAAGATCTCGCTGATCGGGTGTGAGATATTCTGCCCGTGCGAGGCAGGTAGGACACATTGCGGAGTGGGAAGGGAAAAGAAAAGCTGACAATCGACAATGGTGTATATCGTTTTTTCGATGTCCATTATCGGATTGTAGTGATCTTTGTCTTGAGGAGCGAGAAGTAAAACTCTGGGAAACGAAAAAGAAAACACGACGTCAGCAACAAGGAGATGTGGCAACAGGGATACGGACAGAGTGAGATTGGCCTTTGAGGTAACCCTCACCATTCTGTAGCAGCGTTGTTCAGAGGTTCCAAGGGGACAGGGGGAAGCTATCGGGGTCGAACGCTCTGTCATTGGGATCTTGAGGATTCCTGGGACCTGGAGAGAATATGAGAAAGAAGGAAGACACGTGGACGCTCGGACGAGCCACATACATGGTTTGTACGACTTGTGAAGGTTGGGGACTACAGATTTAGAGCTCGCATGTGAAGGTCCAGGCTCTCTATCCTCTTCGCATGTAGTAGGTTGTTGATTGATGCCTGCAAATGCTCATCGAGCTTCCACTCTATCGCACGAGTGCAACGTTGCCTCGTGGAGTGGTGGTGTAAGGAGAGGAGTAATTCGGGATCTTGCCCGCAAACGGCGAATATCGTTGCTGTACAGAGTTTGTTAGAGGAGGACAGCAAGCCAGTCCTTCGAGAGGGCCCGGAGATACGAGCGCGCGATCCAGAAGTGTGGAGCTGTGGAAAAGAGGAGAAGCAGAAGAGGTTTGACTGTAGGGATTACTTGTAGCCTGGGCATATGTCGCAGCTGAGGGTGAAGTAGAAGCTGGGGGTGACGTGGGCGAAGAAGTAAACGAAAGTTCAGGTGTGGATGGGCCGATTGCCCAAAGCGTAACCCCAATTTATGGCAAGTGACGAGAGGATGGGCCGATTACCCAAAGCGTAACAAGATTTCCCACACCAAGCTTGCGCTGTCCAGCGCCGCCGATTCGTCCTAGGGGGGAGGGGGTCTCCATACACTTTGCTCGTGAAGTACTTTCGAAGTTTGGCGGTGTTCGGACGAACACAGCGTCCGTCGATGATGCGCCTTAGGACTGAGGAGGGGGTGTCATGAAGAATGGGCAGATCTGGGACAGCGTCGATTGAAGTAGAAGTACACGCAGCAGACGTAGACACGACAGTTGTAGGAGTCACAGGCGTGGACCAAAGCGAGGACGTCGCCATACTCGTAGTCTTACCACTCAGACGGCTTGAACCCGCATCTGTATCCTCATCGTCAGCCTCACCCCCAGAAGACCCCGAAGCTACATTTTCAGCCTGAACTGAAGCTGGATGCTCAGGAGCGACCTGAGCGAGATGTTCTTGAGTCAGGTGAAGGTGTTTGATGGGTTCAACATGGAGGACGGGTTAGATGGGTTGGACATGGTCGACGTGGTGGACGCAGTGGGGTCTGAGTAAGCGACTGAGTTCTGTCGTCTTTGTCTCAATAGCAGACGTAGATTGCGTCGCTGTCTCTATGGAATCCATAATCTTCTTCCTCCACAAGGTCTTCTTGCTCATCTTCTTCGTCTTTGACTTTATCTTGGTCGCTACTGGTAGTATCAATGTGGGAGAAGTAAACGCGGTGACATCAGGAGGAGAAGAGGAGGGAAGATGGAGTTGATGAGGGAGAAGGGGATGAAGGGGAATCGGGAGAACTGGGAGTGGTAGAATGTGGGTTGGAGGTATATGGGACCCCTGGATCGTCTGGTCTTTGTCTGGTCTTTGTCCAGTTGTCGCCGACGTTGTGTATACCGTGAGGAGGATTGGCAGAAACACGAGGGAGATGTGGATGGTGTCAGACGTCTCTAGCAAGTAGTCGAGGTGGTCTGCGAACGACCCTCATTCGAGCTGAGGTCGTAGATGTAGGTCAAGCGCTGACGGGTCCAACTTCCCCTTATCACTATCAGACCCGTCTTGATCTCGAAACCCATTCCCATACTGATCAACTCCTTCAACTCCTTCAGCGACGAACCTCGGCTGTTCAAAATCTTCTGCGGGACAAGACCAGTCATGATGACAATCATGTCGGCGTTGGATCCCATTGAGCGAATCGAGAAGGTGATAGGGGATCCCGAAGCCCGTTTCAGCGCGAGAAGAGAGCTCTGGATGATACACTGGGGAGAAGGTGCCAGTCGGATCAGGAGTCAAAATGAACGCTTGAGGTGCAGATCCCGTGTTCCAATGCAGAACAGGGATGGGGGAAGGTGATGAGGGAGAACTCGAAGGGAGTTTGAGTTGGTGTTCTGCTGCTGTCAGAGGGCGTGAGTCAATCGTGTTAACTTCTCCACTATTTCTTGTTCAGCTAGAACATCGGCATGTGTACGTTCAACAGCCCAACGGCCTTACTCGGTCATCTAATCCGTCACCCTCCACGACCCATTCAAATTCCCCAGCTCCACCTATAGCTAGTCCGTTGACCCTCCTACGTTCTTCGCTTGACAGCGTAATCTCAAGCTTTCCCTCGGGGTAAAACACCATAATCGGCAGGACCTCATCTGCACGACCGTCGACGAGACCATCTCTCGAAGATGTCTGTGATCTGGGAAGGTCCTGTGTCTGTTGCAGGTGCAGGGTCCCCACTCGATTCGTCCATACCACCACCCAGGTCTGCTGCTTCAGCTTTGATCCCGTAACTCTGTCGATCACCCCTCCTTGAACGTTCTCAAGACCTTTGGCGTTCGACATCCCAACCCTTTCGAACGAATTGAGCACCTCAGTGATGTTGTTGTCAATGAACTCGTCGAGGGCAAGGATTTCTGTGTCTGTAGGTGGGGCGGTGGTTTGAGTGGAAAGCGGCTAGAGGGTGGATAGCGTGACTCAGAATTGAGTCTCAGCTGTTTTTTGGAGATATTGGATTGGATCGAAGTCACACCCGGGATAGCTCTAAGGTCAACGAGGCAGTACCTTTCGCCTTCTTCAAGAATTGGTAATACATCTTGTTCTCGTCTTTATCCTTGCCGCCGTTGCTGGCACCACGAGGGTACGACAAATCGACGCAGACTCGGGTCTTGTATATGCACGTCGTGAGGGTCTTCGGGCGGATGTTGGTTTGGAGGAGGGAGCGTCAGTACTAGAGGCCATAGGAAAATGACAAGAGATGATTCATGAGCGTGGGTTCAGTCGGATAAATGAGATTGGAGAATTTTGAATGCGAAACTTGATGTAACGCGAAAAACTTACCATCCACGAACATCTCCTTCCCATCCGTCCTCAAATCCAACCTCTCCTTCAAAATCACCTCAAGCGGACTCTCAGTGTCTGCACTCTGAAAGATCGCTTGTAACTCCGATTTGGACGAATCGAGAGCGTCTTTGCCGTTTGCTTTCGGGGCTCCTTCGACAGACCCATTCAGTGTCAGACCGTGAACGACACTAGACCCTGCTTGACCGGCTAACAAGCCTGCTTTGTTAGTCAGATGAACGTTACTGTTTGAATCAACTTCATCTCGTGGTGGCGGTGAGTCTTCTGTATGAGCCCGAGTGGAAGCTGGTTCGTCGAAATCCTTTATCAAAGACGAACGGAAATCAGCGTCGTTGTGCACAGCCTCAGGAGGAGAAGAGACAGAGTCGTTAGCGATATGTGTTTCTTGTTTCAACTTCTTCATACGCGTAGGTAGAGGCAGGATTATTGGCTGCTTGGGACTGTCTTTGGATAGTAGGGGTTTGCCTTTGGCGTCGGTCAAGGTGTCGAGAAGGGGAGCGGCGTAGCTACAGTAGTCGAAATGGTCGGAATGTGAATACATGCATGTCCAAAGACATACCTCTGTTTCGCTCCAATTCTATTAGACTTCATTGTCATCGAACACATTCCTCTTCAAGCGGGGCAAGGCTGGAAGTTCTGATCATCAAGACGAATGCATTGAGCACCCGAGACCGACAGAGGTAACTCAAAACCGAACTCACCCATCCGGGACTCTTTCAGCACGTCAATCGGCGAAACCAGCTCAGTATTCGAGGACAACAGGATGATATTCTGGCCATTCAGCTCGTCAATCTCTTGGCAACCAACGCCCTCCGTACCCCTCCGAGTTTCCTTGAATGCCTGTTCATTGCGGTGAATGAAAGATGATTCGTATTGGGCCAGCAAGTGTGTATGATGAGGAGAAAGGAGAATGGCAACAGCAGGGGAGAGAGGAAAAGTTTTGGAACTGGAAAAGGAAGGGAGACAAAGTCTATATTGGCGTGCAACTGTAACCACCGTGGCAGAGCGGGCAGGTGAATTATACTGAGCAGGTGAGACACCATTGTGGCAAGCATAGTGGTGGTTTCTGAAGAGGATGGAGATGAGCATGGACTGTGAAAGACACGAGAGATAATACGCACCAAGAAGTTGGATTTGAGCTTCATCCACTTCGCCGACATTCTAGGATACAGTTTCAAAGATGAGTGCCTGACGAGTCTGGGATGTGTGGATGTCTGTGGGGTTGGTTCAATACTGAGGAAGTATCGACCAAGTAGAGTGTTTGCTTAGTCAGGAGACGAAATTTCGTCTCCTGACTAAGCAAAACACCTAACCCTAGGTTGAGGAGTGCGAGAAATGGCTCAAAGGGCTATGATGTCATTGGTTTGAACCTTCTGGCAGTGACATCATAGCCCTCTCTCGCAACTAGAGGCGGCACTGTGGGAAAAAGAGAGTGTGTTTGGATCGATAAGGACAAACAAAGGTGGTTTTTTTTTTTTAATACCTGCTTGAAGCAAAAAATGGGCAAAAGATGTAGGTTGAATGAAGCTTCTAGGGAAATATCATGGCTAACCCACTTACAGCAGCCTCTAAGGCAGCCTCTCGGAGTCCCCTAAGGAGATCAAAAAGGATCAAAGCCAAAGAGAGGTCAAGTGGTGGGTGTTTTTGTGTTTTTTTTTTAGTTGTTCTGCAAACTGAACAGTGCAAAGATGAGGATACAAGCCAAGGAGAAGAGCATTTGATGGATGTTGATGATGTGGGGGCAGGAGAGAATGGGGGGATGGAGGGAGAACCTCTGGACATGGGGGGTATGAGTATCAGATAATAGAGGGCAGAGATGAGAAGCTCTTCGGGACCATATGGAGGAAGAAGGAAGGAAAACATTCTAAGGTGGAAGGTGGACTGGTTGGAACCATTTGGGTGATAGTGGCAGACATGAGGAGGAAGGCAATGCTGGAACTGCATCAGCGCTGTGCCAATGAGAGAGAAGGGGTCCAGACTGCTGAGGAAATTAAAGAGAAAGGCAAGCAGATTAGCTTGTTGTGATAATTTGTTACTGACCATGGTTTTAGGGTTCCATGAAGGCATCCCATCCAGGAAAGATTATGTTTTCTGGAGGAGTAAATATGCTGGAGGAGGAAATGTTGAGAAAGATGACATCTTGAAGACCTGGGCTATGTCAAAGTGAGTGCATGAGTGTTCTTGAATCTAAATAATCTAACAGATCTATAGGCCTGAACACCCTGAAGAGATGATTGGCAGAATGGATGGGGTAAGAGATAGGATGTATGGTCCTGTGGAAGAGCAGTTTGATGGACCAGAGGGGCTGGCTATCGAGAGGTTGAAGTGTTTAAGCCCTGTGAAGGGGGCAGATAGGGCTTATGCCATGGGTGTAAGCAACCAGAGTCAGAGGAATCTGGAAGGACCAGCTAGCAATAGCAAGAGAATGGGGATCGAGGAGACTGAGGGGGACAGGCTACAAAAGGACCTTCTTGCAGTAAGTGAATGGTGATAAATATAGGATAAGCTTGACCATATTTGTTTTAGATCACTGCTGAGGCAAACCTACTTGGGCTGGCCAAGGTGGATCCGACTCTGAAGGAGAGGATGGACAGACAGGCAGAACTGACCAACTGCCCTCGTATCGGGTCCATCCACAACACTTGTTGGCCTAGTGTTCAATTAAACCTGGCCAGTACTGGTGTAGGACAAGGTGAGCAACAGGCCATTGAGATAACGTTAGTTTTGGCTCATGATTGCTCGAAGGGGGCTCACAGGAAAATGGGGAGAGGAGGTCAAGTCGGAAGGGAAAGGGGAAGGAAAAAGGCAGGTATTTTCTCTACACATTGTTGAAAACGGAGACTGATATCATGAATTAGCAAAAAGCCTAGAGTCCATTGGGCAGTTTGGAGGCCCTCACCTGGATGGCGGAGACCATGAGATCTTCCCAACCGCTATGAAGAACTGGTCCAAGTGTGATGAGAATATCGCACCTGAGTATTTTACTATTTACGAGCTCGGGTGGGTCTGGAGACTGGAAGAGTATTGCACCATATTCTTCTCCGGTCTTCACTACCACAGCGGTGCCGCATTGATAGCGACCGTGCCACTTGAGAGGGTATATACAAGGGCGACGCTCATCATGTACCCGTCCGGACACGAACTGGATGGGGATTCACAGGTAGCACTCGGGATGTTACCCAAGGACACCCGAAAAGGGCTGTTGACCGTGAACAGCGAGATGCGAAACTTCAAGTAAGCAAACCCTGTCTTATCCCTATTCTCTGCTAAGTATCCGGAACAGGACTCACGCATATGACGATGAGGGAATTTCCAGCTTTAGAAACTATATGGCCGATGGCGCAAATTTCATGGACGATCAGTCTTTTCTCAATCACATCGCACGTAACTATCTCTGCCTTTTGACATACCTTATCCGTCAGGCCCCTCGGGAGAAATTGTTGCGAATCGATAAGGATCGGTTGTTGTCTGCGTTCACAATGAGAAGCGGAGGAACACGAATCGCAGCAGACAGCTGGGAGCTGGGTCCTGGATGGACTGGAGAGGATACCGAGGTGGGAAGAGAATACCCACAGGACTTTGACACCATGTCGGAAGAGGAGTTGAGGAGACTTTGGAATACCGACAAAATGTCAGAAACGATATATGGAAATGAGGCGATGGAGAAGCAACGAAAAGATTGGGCAGAGGAGCGAAAAAGGGCAGTGGCAGCCCTCCCGGTCTGTCATGCGACAGGAGAGGCAAACGAGGAAGGGGAGCTGGTAGGACATCAATACCGGAGAGTGTTGAGGGACAGCGGTGAGTAGTCTTAGTGAATGAGCAAGGAAACACACTGACAATATGGTTGATAGCCACCAGAAGGGCTAGGAGGAATCCCGAGAGAGATCCTACAAAGGAGGATGGTCAGAAAAAGAAGACAGATGGAAAGAAAAAGACGGAGGGGCAAGGTAAACCGAGGAAAAAGGGGAGGAAGGGTAAATGAATATCTACAAGTGTATAGTCCAAATGTTCATTGATGTTCCAGGCAAAAAACAAGCTAAAGAAAAGGGAAGCGGTGGTTCAGGTGAGATACTGATTGATATCCGAGTACAGAAGATATTGATTTGGAAATAGACAACCGGAACGGCTACGGGGCAGATGTTAGTAATGATGAGAATGGTGATGATGATGGTAAGAAAAGCGTATTAAGGTGTGATTTAGCCCTATTGACATACCTGCAGATGATGGAGAAGATTGGCTGGGGCTTGGTATGTACATATTTATGTATTTGCAGAAATTCAACTGAGGCCGGCGCAGGTACAGGTGGAAATCGAGGAGGGACAATGGGGCAGAATGCTGGGCTAGGTCCAAGTGCGTACACATCATTTTTGGTGACTTGAGGTAAACCTGAAGATGGATATAGCCACGAGATCGAGAACGAGGCAGGGTGATCAGTTAATCCCAGAACAACATAATGGTAAGAGGAATCACATCTATGTAGCCAAGGATCATGCTGAGAGACTTGTGAGCAGTCAACTTGAACGAGTCGAATGAAGGCAAAACGCCTCCTACTCCTCCCTTACATGTTCTGCCTCTGGTGCGATATCTTACACGAGATTCACTGGAGGAACAAGTTGAGGTGCTTAAGGATGCTGCAAATATTCCTTCAAACCCAACCAACCTTCCTCCTGTTGGAACATCGTTGCCTAACCTGGTGTCTTGCTATACATCTTTATCGAGAATGGACACCAGATTGACAGCGGAGGCAACTATCAGACGCCAGGACATTTTGATGCTACGCATGCTGGTGTGGGGTCAACTGGGGTTCATGAAGGTGGAGGCAGTGAAAAGTCTTCACCTGTTCTCTGGCTTTGGAAGTGGAGTCGGAAACCCCAACGAGAGTACGCCATGGTTCACAACACTCGTAACAGACATTAAGAAGTGGGGGACGTACAAGGATCGGAGAAGAGTTTCCACCCAGGCAGTTATCTCCCCGAGACCTATGAGATTGTCGACTTTAAGCCTGGTGTCCTGCGACCGGGTCGCTGCAAGATGCCATCAGGGTCAATTCAATTTGGACTCCAGCAAGCAGATGAATGGGTACGGCGATGGATCGGTTTGCAGGGCAAAAAGGATGACTACTCCTCGGCATTCTTTATCTATCTCATGCAGGAGTGGCTCGGACATGGCATTCTGGGCGTACACGAGGTTTGGTGTGGAGCAGAGAGCATTGAGCGGAGAGTGCTGGGAAGAGAAGGCGAAGTGCGTCCAGGTGACATTAAAGATGTGGTGGCGGAGATGAAGGATCTTGTAGACAAAGAAGACATTCAGGGGGTGTTGGAGGACCTGCACGAGAGCTGCTGGGAAATCCGGTCTGACGAGGAAAAGGCAAGGTGGAACTTGCTGTGCGGTCTCGTCAAAGGTTCGACGTTGGTCTTTGCCCCTCGTGATGTGGTAGAGTCTGAAGGTACGCCTGCGATGGCACCTATCGCATCAACCAGTGTATCAGGGGAGGTGTCAAAGGAGAGGGGCAAGGTACCGAATTCACTGGTGGATACCCTTATCGATCAGGTGTACCACTGTCTGCGCCTGGTTGGAGACGATATGTCTCATGGTGTTGTTGTTCCAGATTTGCATTCTGGTTCAGAAAGGGACAGGAAGATCAACATTTACTTGAGCGAGATAGCAGCTGAATCTGACATGCGCCTACCGTTCAGAGAGCTTGGAAAGTCGAGGTTCTATGTCCTCAGTGCCCCCCAAAACCCATACACTCCTCATAATCTTCGCACAGTCTCTGGTCTCTTTTCAGCTATCATGGTCCGAGTTATCCATCACAGCACCCCATTCCTCTTCAACCACCCTCCGTATTATGCTTCCTTTGACGAATGGGATCAGATCTATCAAGCAGAGAAGGTTGCCCACCCAGACCCGCTTGATAAATACATTTGCAACAGAGCAGCGTATGGGAGGGACTGTGGCCCAAGTCGGGATCCCGAAAATGCCAAGGGGTATTGGGACGCCGTACAGATGTCGTGCAATAATTCCTGGCTGCTGGACGAGGACAAGTACTTGGACCAGAAAGGGAATTATTTGCTGAGTGTTGTGAAGATTCTCAGCTCGAAAAGCTTCTACGGTATTGGTAAGCTGACAGCTTTTCAAATAGCTGTTGATTATCTCAAGGCGGGAGCGTTTACGGCTACTGTGGAGGACTTTGCTGAAACGGTGAGGTATGTGAATTTGGGTGGGATAGGGGGTTTAGCACGGTTGGGATATTTGGAGAAGAAAGGGAAGAGGGGAACAAGAGGTAAGGAGGAAGTGCAGACAGCGTTCAAGAAGGCGATGGAGGATTTTCAGAAAACGTGGGATGAAAGGAGGGAAGGAAAAGGCGCAGAAATTGATATGATTGACGTGGAACATTGGCTGTGCAAGTCATCTGACACACGGCTCGGAAGAGCTGCTTACTCAGAAATATACAAATAAATAGGAATTTGTCATAGGTTATAAATACATGTTTTGTACAATTACTCGCCCTCAGGGTCATCCGAAGGGTCCAATACCCAGGGCATGTTGTGATCCAAAAATTCCTCTACGTAATTCTTTGCAGACGGACCACCGAGAGTGTTGATGACACGGAGGAGGAAATGGCGGTGATTCCAATATCGCATACGACCAATGTCTTCATCTTCTTGACCGTACTCAACTATGCGTGCACGAACACGGTCATACCAGAGCTTGGACTGGCGGGGGTATCCTTGCTTGGTAAGGAGGAGCCAAGTAGGATCCAACAGAACAGTTGGACCAAACTAGAGAGAATATAAGTGAAGTTGTAATTCATAGACAATGACTTACCAGCTCATAAAACTGTAAAATTTGCTTCCGTCGGACAATAACCTTGTCATGTTTCTTGCAAAACCGAGTGTATAGTTGCCGACGAAGCTTGTCTTTCTTCTTGCTTGGGAAAATGCTGAGTTCAATCCGATGGTATTCATCTCTATAAAAGTGAGTGGCCAGAGCATGTCGAAAGTTCTTCTTCCACTCTGCACTTTCTTCAAGCCAATCCTTGACAAACTCTATTGCTTGAATGTTGTTGATGACAGTATGAACCCAGGCATGGACAGTGCTGGAATTAGGAGGGTAATACAAGAGTTTTTCGCGTTCAAATAGGCGTTGATCAGAAGTGGGAAGTTGTTGGAAGGCAGAGACATGTTGAGCATGACGTGCGATGGAGAGGGTGGCAAGCTGGAGATCGTGGAGCATGAATTCTTCAACCTGGTCTATATGAATAATATTACAGAATGAAAGGGGGAAAAACATACAATCATGTTGGTTGGTATGCATCGGTAACCTACAAGCATTCGGCGGAATGCTTCCTTTTCCTTTTGAGCTGTAGAACCAGAGTAGCCACCTTGCTCGATCATGTATCGGAAGTCACGTAAACCGAACCAGAGTTCATTGTTGTTAGCCTCAGAGAGCAGCTGCTCAATATCTTCTTGAATTTGTTGATCAAGATCAGGAGTGTTGTCCTCGGGTTCGGGGCTAGCAGGAGGGTTATCAGGACCAGGTGTTGCAGGAGTATCATCGAGGAGGTTATCTGCAGCCATGGAATTGGTCAATATATGCTATATGAAGGGTACTGTAACTTGCCCCATTGACCAGTGCCAGTATGCAGATCGAGGGATTGACCATTAGCATCAGTAGCAGACTGACTCATACCGACAACGAGACTGAGGATTTGGCCAGAGGCTTGCTGAGCCACACGGAGCATGTTGTTGAATGCTGTACGGGTACGGGGAGAAGAGTCCAGGGGTGGTGGATCCAGAGAGGCAACGGAAGTGTAGGCCTCACGAATGATATGAGAGATGGACTGGATTTCTTCAACAGAGGCCATGGGAGATAAGTGGAAGTACGTCGACAAGGAATGTTGCCGGATTTTCCGGCAAATATATGTATATTTGTGGGAGCTAGGTCCGGAGGCTATACGGAACTGAAAGGTTACGTCACTCAAAATGTTTGCAAAAGGAAGCTGTGAGGGCCCATTGCCTAATGCGTAAATTGAGAGAACATTTATAGAATTGAACTTTGGTCGAACAGTAGTCAGTAACAAATACTGCAACTCACATATACAATGCAAGCATGCTTAGGAGCAGATAGCACTACAGTATAGCCTTAGTCGCAAGGTCAGGAGTATAACCCATTAGTATTAATAGGCTGGAATTAAAATATAGTAGGGAACTATTCTCGGAAATATAAACTGAAAGCGAGAGGAACGACTATTAAATTAATAGTAGCTAATGTCAGAAGTAGTTGAGTGAAGAACGAAGCTGGGAGTGCAATGCAAAAGTCAAAGGTTCGGATAGCAGAGGTATGTGGGAATAGCATTACGCAAGGGTAACTTTACACCAATATATGCTGTAGAGGAAGATGACAATAAGAGAAATATAAAGTAATGTGGATATATGCGCAAATGCGAGAGGAGGTGCAACAGATGAAAATGATGCTAATAAGGCAACAGATAACCAGATAGATAGGTACGGGATAGAGCAGGATATTTGCAAGCATATGCATAGAAAGAAAGTTGGGTGTTAACGCAAAATGAAAATGTAAAGATAAAAGTGGGCAGTGTAATAAGCTATGATGTTAACATTGGACATATATGGCATATTGCACAGGTATACTATAACAGTGCTCACCTATAATATAATACATCATAATGCTGGAATGGTACGGGTATTGGTCCAGGATTTGAAGAGATTGGAATCAAAATTGATGGGGTTGTGAGAAATCGGGTTGGAATATAACCAGTTCTGTAGTTTTAGTCACGGACGCATGGTCAGGGTGCACACTTAGGGAGTTAATCTAGTGCTTTTAAGAGCATCTGTATGTGCGTAAAAGAACTATAGAATTGGGTGAAGAAGATTTGAGTAGTATGAATTTGTCTGCAGAAGGCAATGTTCATAAGTGGGAGAGCGTAATTGTGCAGATGAGGAGTTGAATCTAACTGGAGAAATGGATATTGGCATGTATTTTAGAGAGGCACAAAGTGATATGGAACTGGTGAATTGAAATGTCAGGATGGAAGGTGAACAATGTGGAGCACAATCTAGTGTAGGGTGTGGGTCCATCACAAAAAAGCATATTGACTTTTTGCCAAAATCACCCCTTGTCCTTCACAATCGAGAAAATCAGAAGCATATCTGCTGATCAAAACAAGTCCGAGGGCAGATGAGCGAGTGGTTGTGGAGATTGGGAAAGAGTGAGAAGGTTGTGGGATTTTTAATGTAGATGGGCAGCCAAAGCAATGTTCGTAAGCTGGAGAGTGGAATGATGCAGATGGCAACTTGGAGCAAACTACAAAAATGAATGCTAGCATGTAGTCTAGAGAACCACAAAGCGGTGTGACAATGGCTGATTTAGATGTGGACATTGAGCGGAGGGAAGATGGGGCCTATGTTTACTTGGGGTGTCAGCCAAGCACACCAAAGGGTATCAATGTTTTGCCAAAATTGTGATTTTTTCTGTCCAATCCTATACATCAGGAGAATAGCTACATATGACAGCAAGTATGAAAGCAAAAGGGCGAGTGGTTGTGGAGATTGGAGGGGATTGAGGAGGTCGTGAGATTTTTGGTATGGATTTAGCAGTAAAAAGTAAAATTTGGATGCTGCAGAGCGCAATGTTGCAAATGGTAGCTCGAGTCAAACTACAAAAATGAACCTTGGCATATGGTCTACAGAACCCCAAGGTTGTATAGCTATGGCTGCCCTGAATGTGGAGATTGGGGGCAAGGAACAGAGAGTGCAGTGCAGTTTGGGCGTCAACTCGATTACACTTAAACATATCAACTCTTTTAGCAAATCATATTTTTTTTCTATGCAATGCTATACATCAGAAGCATATCTACAGATCTCAACAAGTCTGGAAGCAAACGAGCGGGTCGTTGTGGACATTGGGGAGGAACAAGGAGAGCGTGGGATTTTTGGTATTTAGCGCTAAATACTGATTTGCAACACTATAGAATGAGTATTGTAGATTATTTGTGCTGCACTTGAATGCAAACGAGATTCCTCTGAGCTGAAATCTTTAGTATATTACATACATCTGACCTTCTTCCGACATTAGATCACTTGAGACTTCAAGCAATTATGACTCTACCAGCACGGCCACAAGTGAGTCTCAGATGTACGCTACACTGCTATGAACAGCTGAGATAAGTATCATGAGCAATGAGTAGTACTTTAGATACTTCTGACTCTCTTCTGACTCTCTTCCGACATCCAACTTTCTTCCGACATTGGATCAATTAAGACATTAAACAGCTTCAAGCAGCCCTCAGAGCTACTCCAAAATGCCACTGATATCTGACATGATCACATAGACTATAAGATAGTACCATGGATGCATCTGACTGTCTTCTAACTTTCTTCCGACATTTGACTTTCTTCCGATATCGGAGCGCTTATGTGCTTTATTTTTTTGCTACAAGGTAAGCAATAACTTTAACCGTCAATGAGAGTACTGATAGAGTCTCAGCATAGTATATAGGTAATGTACCATGCATGGATCTGATGTTCTTCTGATATCAGAGCCAGGACTACAATATAATATATGAGACATGTCAGATCTAAGTCGGATCTGACATAGAGCGCTTAACTGCTGTAAAACAGTGCTTCAATCAATATTGAGATATATAGTACAGCTCAATAGTAGCTACTATGAGTGCTGAAAATATGACAAACTATTATTGTAAAAACAGGACTATAATATAATATACGAGACATGTTAGATCTAAGTCGGATCTGACATAGAGCGCTTAACTACTATAAAACAGTGCTTCAATCGCTATTGAAATATATAGTACAGCTCAATAGTAGCTACTATGAGTGCTGAAAATATGACAAACTATTATTGTAAAAACAGGACTATAATATAATATACGAGACATGTTAGATCTAAGTCGGATCTGACATAGAGCGCTTAACTACTATAAAACAGTGCTTCAATCGTTATTGAAATATATAGTACAGCTCAATAGTAGCTACTATGAGTGCTGAAAATATGACAAACTATTATTGTAAAACCAGGACTATAATATGATATACAAGACATGTTAGATCTGAGTCGGATCCGACATAGAGCGCTTAATTGCTCTATTTTTTCTCACATATAATTTTCATTGTCGACATGCTTTTCTATACCAACAGTGATGCACAGTATGTGTCTAAGTATACTCCTAAGCATCCTAGATAGTAGTTGAGTAAAACACTCATCGTGGTTGTGGTGAATAACGGTGAAATTTTTGTGCCTATAGAAAGCGTGGGAAAGAAGCTGTCATTTCTGCTCATTGCCTGCAACGTCCATAACGCGCCATCCCCTTAATTATATCGTTAGGTGAAAATTTTCTGGAGGTCCTGGAGGGTATTCTAAGTGTTCTCTATTCACCAATATGCTGTATATTTTTGATAAATTAACCCACTCGCTATATAGGACAGGGTAATTTTTGATAAATTAACCCACTCGCTATATAGGACAGGGTAATATTCTAGAAAATTGTGGGGGTGGCAGAGATCATGTTATGCTTCATAACATTACTCCCTCCTCCAGGCTAGTCTCCCCTACATGATCTGATGGACTGGGAGAGTCTGTGCCATAGCCTGTATCCTCAGAATATTCCTGATCGGTTGGTCCTTCCATATTTTCATCGTATTCCTGATTGTGTAAGCCAAAATCTTCTCTATATTCATTTCTTCCGAAGATTTCTGCTTCCAATGCACAGTCGTCACAGTAGTATGTGTCTGCTTCTGTGAACTGATTTTCGCACTGGGAACAGAACTCGTCAGACATGCCTTCACCCTGGTCAGTAGCAGTGTCATCATCTTCATCTTGCCCAGGACCCATTTCCTCTACTTCTCCAATATTTGCAGAAGTGGGTTCCACTTCATCATCATCTGTGTCAGAGTCTTCCTGCAAGTCTACTGTTGTAGAAAGCATGTCATCAATGAATCTGTTTGGACTTGTAGAGCTGTTCCATTGATAACCTTGAGCGTAAGGAGAGGAAGAACGGGAGCCTGCAGACTGATAATGTGAGTCCACAGATGATGACACAGATAAGGCAAATGATGGGGGTGGTTCAGGAGGTAGTGGGGGTCCAGGGACCATGTTACGAGGAGCTGAATCCATGGGAAAAGATGAGTTCCCAAAGTTATAGTCCTGATGTCCCCAGAAATGTGTTCGGAGACCATTACCATTGCTAAAAACCAGACCTTGCATTGGAACATTGGCATAACGGTAATCACTCTTTTCCAAGTGAGGTACCAGCTTGTTATTTCCAGTGGTCAAGTCCTGTGTTCCTTTCTGATCCCATTCCCTATAACTTTGCTGACCCAGTTCATCAACTTTTCAGATGAGACCAGGGTCATGAATTGGCTCCCTAGTTATTGATGGTATTGTACGCTGAACTGTTGGAGTGCCAGCCAGTGACTGCATAACACTGACAGGAGGCTTGGGAATATTTAGATCCTGTTCATTCTCCCGAGCAGATGTAACGGTCTGGCTAGCCAACCTTGTTGGAATATTAGTTTCTACCTGCAGAGGATTATGTGATGTTTCCAAGTTTTGCCTAGGAGAAACAGTGATGGCAGGTTGTGGTCGAATGGGAATATGATGGTTGGGATATAGAATATTTATCTGCTGGACAACCTTATCAAACTCCAATTTGACATGGTCCTGTTGTAAGGCTCTCTGAAGAGGCAAAGGCCTATCAGTATCAAGCTGAATCACTAGTCTGATCCAATCTTCTGGTAAGCGCTCCGGATGATCCTGTAACCTAATCATCAAAGCCAGTTGACGACACCGGAAAGCTAACAAATCCATAGTTACTTCTTCCATAGCATCAACAGTGGATTGTATTTGTTTGACTAGTACAGGGGCTTCAGAAGATTTCGGAGCAGGTACTGACTGCTTTCCTATGTTCCCAGGAGCGCGACCAGCCCAGGACTGTGCCTGTTTGTTTGGCAAACTAATATGGGGCCATGAGTGTGACTGTGGAGGTAATGGAGTAGCACCTTGCTTCAATGGTTGCATAGCTCGGGGAACAGCAGGTCGAGAGTCATGAAGTGATGTCATCAAGGGGTATGACAATAGCTGTGCAGGAGATAACGATGTTTGTGAGGGCTTCTTAATATTCGAAGAATACTCCTGTCCCATATATGCATCACCAAATTTCTTGAATTGTGACATTGGAGCATGCTGGGGGGAAGGGACAGACATTTGTCTCAACTCGAGGTTATCGCCGTGTGATGGTACTGCCACAGACTTTGTAGGATGGTTATATGGTGTAGGAAGATACGAAGGGGGTGGCTGCCATTGCCAACCTGAACGGTCCACTGGGGGTAAATTGGGTGGAGAAGCCTGATGGGGATAAGTAATATAAGTGTTGGGTTGCATAGACATCATGGGATATGAAGATTGAGACCTATGTTGTCTGCCCAACACCTGTTCGGGGTTCCAGGATGATCTAGCATATCCCGGAAGGCATCTGTCACTAATCGTAACAGGAGGTCGAGTCTCGTCTCCGAACTGGAAGGTTGTCATTGGTTCAACTACCAGGGGAAGACGACGACTTGTATTGAAGTTTGAGACACCTTGTGTCATGATGGAATATATCAAGATGAATTCTCCGTCCAAGGAGTGGTATGAGCACAACTAGGGCAGGAGATCAAGGATGATCAATAACGGATCCTTCGTCCAGAGGGCAGTATGAACTTCCCTGGGGGCAGCAACAGATCGGTTATTATGTTAGGGTGCTCGTTGCTCTAACCCTCGACGGCACTACAGACGGAGGCTACGAGCGATTCGTCCCAACGAACATCGTAGACAGCTGCTAAGCAGGGATGTTCTACACCGAACGTCTGGACTGAGAAGGATTGCCGATACTTTGTAGTTGTTACACTTGTTGATACACCAGACTAGAGAGAGGAGAAAGAGCCCAATACCATTGAGAAACCTATGAGAATAACCGATCTGGGGATCGGGTACAGGGATTACATAGAGTTTATATAGGTATTTTGTAGGTAAGTATATAAAAGGAAGTTGTATTTAAAAGAATGTCGGCTTGAGGACGTGTCACCACAATAGTAATTGTGATGACACATCCCAGTGCCGGGACGTGTAAACGCGTCGTCGCTATGTGCCGACGATGCGAATCAACTTGAAATGACTCGGATCGACGTAGGTACGCGTCGATCCGGCCGTTTACAAGTATCAGAACACAATGAGATGATTAATAAAATATATCATGGGACACCAGACGAGGAGTCGCCATGACTCGTCTTGACTCGTCTGGGATCAGCCATTGACAAATGTACAAACCAGGTAGGGGTGCCGGAACGTGTTTACGAGGCTGGGATGACGGAAACATAGTGGACAAGGTCGACGTTACGCGTATAGGGTCCGAACGATGGTATGAAGGCCAGATGAGGTGAGCGGGGTGAGTAAGAAGTTTCGGCGAAAGGAAGTAAGTGTAAGCGAGTTGGCGTTGACGAATCCAAGAAGAGGAGCGGCCAAACGGAGCCAAACGATACGTACGCGAGTTTGGGATGACGAAAGTAGGGTGTGGTGAGAGTAAGACGGCACAAGTCGAGGTGCCGGGGATGTATCGTCATCAAGGATGACCAAACAGCAGATTACCGACCCGAGGATGATGAAAACGAAATGAGGGAAGGCTAAGTGGAAGAACGGAAGGGCGAAAACGACATTGACACGTCGGAACCGATATGAATACAAAAAGGCAGTTTGCGGGGATGTATATCGTCATCGAGGACGACTAAACGAGTTGAGGATGCCGGCTTTGACGAGAAGACGACGAGGAAGAGATAAACGGAGAAAAGGGAGGCCGACGACGACGTTGACACGTCGGAACCGAGGGATTGCGTATAGCGCCGGGTCTTGTTGGGATGTGGAGATCCGGGAGGCGCGTGGAAGAGCCGAAGGTCGTCAGCTCGAGTCAGCGGGGATTCTGGTCTGATGGCGAGTCCTCGTTAGCGTCGAAGTAATCCGTTCATAGAACGGATTACGCACCAATAGAGATTTTGGCTGGCAGACCGTGTCCTCGCGGTCTCCAGCCCTCTAATGTCGTTCCTCGTCGTCTATGTTATTCCTCCATCGCTTCCTATGGTCGTTGAGGTCGTTTCCGCGGTCCTAAGGTGTTGAGGTGAGGTGGTAGTGTCGAAGAGATGGGGGAGATGAGAGGAGCGAGTCGTGGGAAGAAGCAAAACACGGCGCTTCCACGTTTGGATGCCGAGACGCCGAATAAGCGCCACCTCGGCGTAGATTCGGCCATCGATAGAAAAGGATAGCAGAAGTTGTTTAAGCCCGAATAAATGATGGAAAAATATGGAAAAATAGTAGGAAAATCAGGAAAAATCAGGGGTTGTGCTGGGAATATTCTAGAAAATTGTGGGGGTGGCAGAGATCATGTTATGCTTCATAACAGGCATGGTTGGTCCAACGACAAAAGAAATAACTGGATTTTAAGTACATTGATAATGATCTGTTCAGGGAAACTGAGATTTGCATTGAAGAGGAGCTACACATATCAGCTGTCAATATAAGGCATAGCTAAGGAAATGATGGAGCCATTGAAGAGGCATGAAAGGAGAGGTTTGGGTTCAAGCAATGAGGAACGTCGATGGACGAGGTTGAGAGTTTAGAGATGTGAGAAGAAGTCATAAGATGACCGGCAGTTTACAGGCACTCAACCGGAACTCGAGTTTGACACGACTCGAGTGGACTCAATCCGCGGCAACACTATTTTTCAGTCAGCGCCGCTTGAATTCACAGGGGCTGCCCACACTCAGGATTTGATACGGAGTGAGCGGGGGGCTTCTTTGCACTCATCAATGGATGGGTTTGGAGAACAACATGTACATTGCGGGCGAGGGACAGCTTGTATGGACATGGGAGTTGGGACAATGATAGATATATGCAAGGCGACATTTTTAGTTACATGAGACATTCAGCAGAGGCAATATTTCGGAGGATGTTGACAATATGAGGGAAATCCATTTGGGAATTCTCAAAAATTTCATAGTGGGAGAAATACGGATCGGGGGAGGATGAGAATTTGAGCATCCTCTAGAATTACATTGTAGCTACCCCTCAAAAAAAACGGGGGAGGATTGGTGAAAAGGTTGGGAAGATGCTGAAGTTTTGAGATTGGGGTGGAAAAGGACCGGCCTTGGGGTCACGGCCGGTGGGCATGTAAGGCTTTTCTCACGATCGCGTTTTTTTCGTTTACAACCACCAAACTGCAACCATCTGTTCATCCAAACGCTACTGGAACGCTATGACCCCATACGAAAGAATCAAGATACTGCGCCTCGTAAGGCATCTTTCGAAAATCACTCAAAATCATCGGCACTTCATGGCCAACATATCAAGAGCCCCTTCAATCCCTTCTGACAACTCTTGCTTTGCATGTAATCTTCATCGTTAACAACGACGACTCCCCTTGGCGCGTTATGCTCATACTGTCCCTAATTAAGTAGACGCATACGAGACTCGACGCTCGGTGTCTGCAGAGGAATCATGCCGCATGGATGAATGTCTGTGTTCTTTCTGCGAAAGGACTAATGTGCCCTACACCTGGTTGTTTCGAAAAGGTTGAAGGTGGTTGAAAGGGAGGACGAGGCTTGTGCAACTAGATGACATGTAAGTCTGACAATATTTATGGCCACGGACTTTTAATCATCAATAATAAAAGCCACCGCGTTGGTACTCCAGGTCAAAACTTTTGCGCGGCGTCTCCCAGATCGTTCTCATGTCAATCTCTGCCCTTCGCGTTGCTTTTCGGACACCCAATAGACCCATACAAGAAATTATTTCAGCCCCTACATTATTCAACCTGCCGCAACAGTTCTTAGCCTCATCCCTCATACTCGCAATCGAACATATACATCCCCTCCAAATCTAACTCTGCTGGTCTTCTGGGTCAAGCTGCCCATTCGCGTCGTCAATTTTGTGGAACGACGACTTCGATGCTCTTGACTAATACACAAAACTCCCAGTCCGTTCCAATCCAAATACATTCCAGAGGCCTACAGCAAAAATGTTAATGAGTCTCTATACCTTATAACGACCCCATTGATCCCTTCTGCTACTTTCACCACCACCTCCATAGTCGCTTCCAGGACCGACCAAGCAGCACACAAGGGACCTCGTGTTTGAGTGAACCTCGCTCGAGGGTTGATCAAGGCACCTGGCTGTTCATTACTCGATGTGGGCAACGATACGAACAGGGAGAATGTGTGTGGGCATAGAAAGGACGTTTGTAGGCATAGAATGGGACGAGGACAATCTTACGACGCCAGCACCTGCCCGAATTCTCGAAGGGATCCTCTCCAGCTCCAGTAGAAACGAGAGACGGAGAGGTGAACCTTGCTCCTTCTTTGGCGGCATCACTACGACAGATCGAACGTGCGAGAAATGCTCACTCCTTTCCCACCACTGTCCTCCATTTTGACAATAATGCCACCATAGCTTCGCCTCCCTCGTACAGGGTCTATCCAAATTCTAAACGAGCCTCGCATCTCTTGCATCAGTGCCGTGATTTCGCATCTCCGGGCCTTTCCTGCTCTCGAGTCATATATGTCCCATTTTCCGAGAGGAATTACGAGTTGAGATCGAAGGCGTGGAATATCTGGTTCACGAGAGCTTGTTATTACTTTACAGGTACGTTTCCTCCATAGACATTGGTTCACAACTATTTCTAATACATTCTATCGTTACGTTTAGCTTCTGTTGTACTGCTGCCATCAACGTGTTGTAGGAAAGTGAAGGATGAGACCAATCATCTCGACACAGCGAACAGTCTACTATGCCCAACTTTCGGCGGCGACACAATATGTCAGCTTGCGAGAGGTAGATGGACATTCGTTGAGCCGTTCAGCACTCAGAAGAGCGATCGTTCAGCCAATTTCGACATCTTGCCCTGTGATAGAGACGAGAAAGAACGGCGAGCGACGGAAGATTTCTTCGGGATCATTACACGTGGGCGATACACCTGGTGTGTGTCTCATTCCTCCTTCGTCCCTTGTAGTGCTTATAACTGATACTATCAGAATTTCGGAACTCTCCCTTTTCTTCCTCTTGCGGCATGGCTGGCTACCCGTTCCAACGAATTTCACAGAACATCGCCGCCGCGCATCGTGGCATTAACAAACAGCGATCTCAAACACCTGTGCTATCTTTTGTTGTCTCCGTTGGCAATCTGGGACTACTACTACTTTAAATATGACGACTCTCAAAACGACCACTCTCAGGGAGTACTTTCAAACTGGTAGACCACCGAACCCGAATCTGCGTCTGACGTTCATCGTTCCCTTATTGACATGGCGGCCTACAGCATGCTTTGTTGGCATTCAAGAAACCCTTCTCCAGCCGTCTTCGGATGTTACCTTGAAGCCGCAGAAGGGTTTATCTCTGGTATATCTCTCTGGTTTGCTAGGGTTTCATTTCTTGACTCGAAAGCCCGCAAGATGTCGGTTGGTATGACCGAACGACAGAATTCGAATACACCCCATATTGAACTCAAACTAATGTCTACCTTGTGACGAATCCGTGCGACACTGGACGAATGTATGTCTTGTTGTTTCTGCTCTTCTCGCGGTCCATTCCATCTACCTCGAACGTGTTTGCATCTAGGTCCGTTCTTACTCTCACTGCCAGTACTGCTGTGTCGTTTGCTGTATTCGAAACTAGAACGTTCATGGGAGCGACGAGAGCAGGAGCGACCTACAATCTATTCCCAGTACTTGAATGAGCTCATTGTTTCAGACTGGCACGTTATTCGTTATCCAGTTGCGCATTCCTCATTGTTCGTCCCGTTCGAAACAGTCATTGAAGTGGTTCTCTCCAAGCAAGATTCAAGGTAGAAGATTGATTCAAATCATGCTGTCACCATACCGTACCTGAACGTGTATGTTCTGTACTAAACAGTGTGACTCTGTTGCCCCGAACATTGCAAGAAGATTGAGAAGCTTGATGCTGGGGGATATTGGTTGGATGTCAAGAGACGGAACGAATGCTTATTGGGACGCCCCTCAAGTCAATCGTTAGTCTGACTCACGATTCAAAGCCAAGCTTCGCAAGTTCAAAATCCCGCCAGAGGGTGGTGAAGGCGCCACCAATCTCACAATGTCCTCGGACGACCCGAACCTGAGTGTAAGGACATATAAGGCATACTGAAAGAGGAGGAGGAAGTGTTATACGTAGAAGTACGGATCCCAAATCGTCTTCAATTGACTCATTCTCAATCGACGTTGTTGGTCCATGAATGCGCATGAGATCATGAACCGTTCGGGAAGAGAGCGCTGAATCGTGGATCCTTAATCTCTGCAGACCGTCCCGGTGTGCCGTAGCCTTCTGCCATCGATGGCAAACCCGAGTATCCAGCCTGTCGTCTTGGTCCTTCCGCTTTGATGCAGAAAGAAGTGATAGGGTTTGAGTTCGGGTCGCATGAGACGGGAAGCTGGGTCATGGGTACCAAATCTGCTATCGTCCCATCGTGGCGCGTATCTGCTTATCCGAAATTCCGTTGATGGACCGGAACGAAAGTTACAAGGTTGATACTGGATTCGGACAAGACAAACGATGCGCTTGTTGGAGATAAGATTAGCTACGAGAGTCTACAGGGGAAGGTCAAAGCTCGCACCTGTTCGATTGTCGAGTCATTGGAGGTTTAATCCAGATTCCACACGTTTTCGTTGAGTTTCATGAGTCCATCTGGCATCCACTCTCTTTACAAGTTTCTCTAGCAATAGCACTCCAAGAGTCCAAATCGCGATAGGGATTGACATGCTCCGCGGACTAGAAACTTATGGTGAGCGTAATAATCACGTTGCATGACCGGGTGGGCATAGAGTTTCTGTGACCCTTCACCTCTCTTCACCTCCGTCCCGAATTTTCAAGCATTTCTTGACATCCCGGAACATGAAATCATGAAATGCGGATAGAAGTACTTCAAAATATTAGGAACCTCGCGCCTCCTTTCGCCATTATCATGATTGCAATCTGCACGCAGGTTAAATGAATGAAAAGGCTGCAAAAAATTGTCTGCACCTTCTAGCAGCTCCGTCGCTGCTCATTTTACTCCGAATGAGAAACTTGACGTGTATTTGGGCACAGGGTTTGAGAAACTTCTACACCTTTGGTATTATGGCACCTCGTGTTTCCGCTCATGAAAAGCAAATGAATTTGGATGACGCGAGGTAAGGGCACCGGGAATTCAGCATTGACGAATAGATGGAGCATAGACCGTACAATGGACGGAAAGATGATCGATAATGGTTCCTGCATTCAACATAGAGTAATCCTAGCTTGTGTACTTTTGCGCCTTGAGTTTCGACACGAGCCAAAGTTGAGGTCTTGAGAGTCAATAAGACAGAGACCCGTATTATCTAATCTAATCAACTACACTACACGTTGATGAAGTGCAGTGAACGCAGCAGCTAACCTTTCCTGAGCTCTCGTTTATCCTACGCTCATCCTAGGATCCTTTCATCTCGTACTTCTAGGCCTTTTTCTTTTCGTTACGCCGCGTTTTTGTAGCCGATGTGCTCCACAAAACTATTAGCTCGAGCTCACGGCTATTTTCTTACATTCACTTCGAACCCTTTGGCACATTGGTAAGTCGAAACTCGTTTTACCTACCATCTAGTAAATTCCTCCTCGACCTGGCACCACAAAATAGAAACATACCTCGTGCAATGTCCCCTCCCCCCTGCCCGGAAGTACCTCTGCGGTCTAAAGCATCGTGTTGCGCCTCTTTAAATTGAGCAGGTAATCGTGTTGACTGCCAATCCCGCCGTAACGATGCACGGAACTTCAGCTCACCTAGTAATAACAATTTGCTTGTATGTCAGCATACGCCGGACTACGAGGCTCAAAGCTAGGATCAATCTCCGGCACATTCATGTCCCTTGCACTGAGCTTCTATCTTTTTTGAGTTAGAGGCGTAACGTACGCCCTTCATGTTTCGATGATTAAACGAGAACAGCATCGTCCAAGACGCATGCGCACAATCTCTTGATTGAATTTCAGAAGAAAACATCCCCACGAATAGCGCTAAGGTTTGGTGTTCATTTTTAGGACATCATCTTGTTTGACGTGCTGTTCAAGATTCCAGACTCGGACGCGTAAGTATAGAGAGCAGAAGCATACTTCCTACATTGTTTCTCCTCTTTGACTTAGTTTTCCCAAGGCTAGCAATCCCACGAAACAGCATGCAAGTTCTTATGATGGTATGTGCTGTGGCAATGATGTCCACCCATGTTCGCGCGTTGTAGGCGTGAGTATCTTCCAGTGCTTCTCTATGAGTCGTCTCTGAACTGCTCGATTTGTGCTTGGGCAGATCAAGGACGCGCATGGTAAAACCTCTGTCATAGGTATCGTATCCCCCTCTCTATTCACCTTCACTCTCATTGTTCCCTGATTTGAACCGTCCCATTGTCCTCCCAAATATGGATATTCCGATGGGTAGCTGAAAACCCCCTTTATCTACCCATCTATTAGTTCCGACAAAACATCCTGTCCAAATCGCAGAAGTTGGAGCGAAGTCAGATGTAGACTCAATGGCATGCCCGTTTTCCCTACACCCACCCGATATTCCTTTTCCAGCATACACGCTCTTGTGCGCCTAATTAGCAATCCCCGTCCTTGTCAGGAGTAGTAGTGGGTTATACGTAGTTCTCAATCAATTCTGCCTGTCAACGAATGATGCACTGATCAGGGGGAGAGTGAGAGGAACAAAGGACCTGACGTCTGCTCACCCACGGAAATGTTCCAGGAAACCTACTACATATGTAGATGGAACTAAGAAAATCTAACATTGAGCCATGGAATATCGGATTTGATCGATAGCCTAACGTCTGTTCAGAACGAATATCGCTAGACTTTTCACATGTTCTCAGAATACTGGGCGGAAATGAAAGGGTACGTATGCTCCTAATGTTTAGCAACATTGCTCAAACCTGTGCTGGCGGTACGGGGACTACAAGAGAAAATCGATGGAAATTTGCCCTCCAAAAGTCGAAATAACCCATAACCCATAGCGCCTTTTGGACTTTACCTTGCCTTGCGTTCGGGAATAGCGACGAAATAAACGAAAGCTGACATCACGCGCCGGGTAAGATAATATCTATGCTCCGGTCTTACCGAGGACTAGCGAGGTGATGTTGAAGACCACGGACCATAGAATGATCCTGACATAGAGTAAGACGATGTTGATGAAGACCTGCTCATAACGACTGAACGTTTCAGTTGAGGTGAAGAAGGCGCCTATGAGCGTCTATGCCCTCCGTAGTCAGGACACCGAAACAGAGAGTACGATCGAGTATGAAGAAGGATTCACAGCCACGTATAGACAGATCAAAGGATCGTCGATAGAGCTGCTATGTGCGAGTATACTGGGGCAATGTGTCGAGAATTCCGAAAAAGGAACCTTCAAACGAAATTCATTTTTCCTACACATGCCCCGGTATTGCTCCGAACAGTTCCTCCTCTTCCCCCTTTGCTGGCATCCGTTGCCACTCGTCAAGGCTAATCGTTGGTCGCGAAAGTATAGCCTGCAGCAGCTTGCAGTACCATAGATTGAGGGTGGTATCGGCGGACGATTGGACACTAGAGTCGACAGAGAAATGCGTCTTCCAGAACAGCTGGAAGAAATTACGTGAGATTGGGAATAAATGGAGAGATAAACTTTTCGGCCCATTTACCGGGTATTGAGGAAAAGACAATAAGAGAGAATCATTAACATCTTCCCATTTTCGAGCAAACAAACATTCCTGCATCTAAAGATTTGGTTCCTCGCGAAGCAGAAACGCAATCGCTAACCGTGCGACTGCACGGCTAGCAAGTGCGTGGTCCAGGCTTCTGGTACTGTCACAAGGATAGCTGCTATAAAATCACTCCTCCGTATTGTCTTTTGTTTCGTGCCCCGCCTGTCCTATTGTTTTTTGCAATCTACGGATTAGCGAAACAAGAAGAAAACCCGAAGACAACAGAGCGACACCTCACTATTATTCTTTCTTCCCCTCTCCCAGCGTGCAGGAGTGCTGCACAAACCTCACCCTCCGTATCCGTTAACGATCCTCCATTTGTTCTCTTTCATCCTTCCTTTCACTCCCACCTCTCAGCGTTCACATCCTTTTGTTCTACTATCCCATTTGAAATCGACCATCATGCCCGCACTCCGCACGCGCGATACCCAATCCCGACGTGAGTTCCTGATAAATGGACTTCAGTCGAGACACTGATGATCTTGTGATTCACGCACTTGTTTCTAGCACTCGAAGTGACGACGGACGCGCCCCAACCTCCCACTTTGACGATAGTCTCACCAACGCCACGCGCCTTCACCTTCCCTATCTCCCATAACCTCTCCGACAGTCCTTACTCTACTCCGTCTAATTCTCCATTTGAACCCGACCTCAATTCACTCGCTATTTCCTCTGCTTCATCATGTATAACACCACCTCCGAGAACATTTTCTCCCACGTCATCTTTAACCTCTGTATCACCTTCACCTACAACGAACACGAGCACATCTAGACTAAGCCAGAAATTGCCAGGAAGTGACGCTGAGCGTCGACCGAAGAAAGGCGATGAGGACTATGTCAAGCGACCGGAAAATGCCTTTATTCTCTTTCGCCGAAAATGCTGCGAACTACAGACATCTGAGGACGATAGTGCTTCCGGTCGTCGAGCCAAGAAGCAACGCCAGGCAGATCTCTCCAAGACGATCAGTCAGCAGTGGAAGTCGCTGACGCCTGAAGAGAAGAGATATTGGGAAGGGTTGGCGGACGAGAAGAAGAAGGAGCACGCACAGAAACATCCCGGCTACGTTTTCCGTCCCCAACGTGTGCGCGACAAAGACGGGAAAGCGAGGAACAAGAAACGAAAGCCCAAGATGGACAAGGACTCGCTTGCTGTCGAAGGCAGTCCGCCTAAGGACACACAGAGTATGTCTTTCGTTGTTGCTCCTCCTCGCCAACACGGTCGCTCCGTTTCCGCTCCAACGCCTCCGCCTATCTCGTATCAGTCCATTCAATTCCCCAATCTTTATTCATCGAGTCCTTCTTGTCCAAGTTCTCCCTCCCTCCTTCCTATGATCAGCCGGCGGGTCACTCACAGCGGAGACCCAGAAGACGTCATGGCGAATTTTGATTTCTTGCCCAACCAAGGCCATCTTTTGCCCCCTGCCTTCGGTGCTGAACAACCTGAACTCCAAGTAAGTCGCTGTGACTATTTTGTCTAATTGAGCTGACCGGAGCCCTGCATAGTCTTCGGAGTTTGTAAGAAACATGTTCAACATGACTTCGAACGAAGCTCCACTTACCCTGTCAACGGACTCGTCCCTGCTTCTTCCTGCTCACCAAATCGTATCTTCCGCGTCGACAGTGGGTACCAACTCATCTGGTCCATCTTCTCCCAACAATGGACCGTTTACTCCCATCTATCCCACACATCCATACGATTCCTTCGATCTGAGCAGCGTATCGAACAATTCCTGTCTGCCCGACTCCCATGTGCAGCCAAACTTAGACATGCATATGGATATGTCCACGTCCTCGGTCTTTCCCTATTCCGCGAACTACTGGAATATGCACTCAGCTTGGCAGGATGAGTCGAACATGGCCATGATGCATAACGATTTCGACCTGAGCTCCATTCCGTCCCTCGAGATGAGCAGTCCGAAGTATGTCGACGAATCGAATGCCTATATAGCTTCTCCAGAAGCGATGGGAATGGGCGAGTATCCTCAGGGATATCGGCAGGAGTTTTCGAACGAGTACTTGGCCGAATACCAGCAAGACTACGCTCAACCTGAACCAGGTCAATATTTCGAAGGTTGTCAAAGCACAGAATCGAGCTTACTTGGTTATGACAATATGACTTTGAGCTCGCCAGACCAGACCTACTAGATCCTCTCTACTGCTGCGCACTCGAGTGGATATCTTGAACGATTCTTCCTGTCTACACGGAACTGTATTTTTTCTCTCCTCTTCTCTCGACTTGCCTGTTCGGAGTGGTGAGTTCCCTTGTACCTTGTACCACTAAAATTCTGCAGTGTAGTCATAGTCGCTTGTTTCATTGATTTTTTTTTCTTTCCATTGAATTTCTACTTGCTAGGACACGACGTCTCGATGGCGGTATCCTACGTTAATGGATGCGGTCTCGATGACGGTCCATTCCTACTGTACATAGCTATCAGTTTTACGCGCGACACGTTGATTACAATTTACGACTCACCATTCCGATTACGAATTGCCCATCCTCCCTCACTCCCGCCTCGACTGATACCCTAGCCCTTAATTATTGGCTCATTGCATTGGCTCATTGCATTGCCTTCCCGAATTCCCTCTGCTCGTCATCATTTATTCCTATATTGAATAACCTGTATGACTATCATCATCGTAGTTGCAATACTACTTACCGCTTTTTTTCCAAAATGTTCTGTAAAAAGTCCGAGTGGTTCCATGGCAGAAATTCCGCAAACTGTCGCTCAAGCTTCTTCAAAAGACAATAAGTTCGGCTAACCAAAAAAAAGGGAGATGAGAAGATGGCAGTTGTGAAAAAGTGACGTTTGACGAATTAGGAAGGCATGGGAAGATGTTCAGTGTTCCCGTGGTGGATGTGCCATAAGGACTTGAGAGTCGAAATGAAAATTCTCTCATCCCTCAATCATCCCTTCAAACTTTCCTACTCAATATTTCGAAACCCCACGCCGTTCTTGTCGCCCTAGAGAATATACCTTTCTTCCGCGAAATATTCATATCATCTTTGGCGAAATCCGTGGAGGTATCGGCGGACAAAAGACAGACATCATCTCGCCGGAATGTAAGCAGCATTGTGCAGGGACTTGAATAGGACTGATGGTGGCACCCCCAGCGCTGAGCCACCTCTTGATACGAAAACACAGACCGCGGTTTTGCTCTAGTGAAGGAACTAAGCTCTTTTCTCACTTCCTGCTGAGTATGAAGTAGACATTGAACCAGTGCACGTACTAGCAGTGAGCGACTGCTCGAGATAGTGATCTTCAACTCCTTGCTGTACGCGGGTATGCCAATGCTTGTACCCCGACCCGTTCCTGCGAGTGAAATCACAAATCCAACATCATCTGCGTGTCGAAACCATTAATACCGCTAGATAATGATACCAGGAGGATGGAATTCACCGGGCAAATCTGTCCAATTCTTCGATGTGAGAATGGAATTTCTGTACATGAATTCCCCCTTCGTCGGTTTGTCATTCGCTGTTTGTTATACATTCTCGCGAGTTTTAATGGATAAATGCGGAAAGTTCAAAGCCCTAGCCCTTCCAAACTGGGCGAGTAACCTTTGTTCATCGACGCCAGATTCGAAAGTCGTAAGCCGAAAGAGTGGAGCACGACTGTTAAGGTACGACAGGTAGAGATATGCTTTGCACCTCGAGCTCGTCATCTTCACACATAGGATCAAGAGGGACAAACCTTAGACAATGAAGACGAGGTGAGTGCGTCTATGTTCCACCATTCAAATAGCATTAAATCCTTTTGCGTGGAGGTCGAATTTGAGTCATCGATAGTCCTGTGACGAATACCACGATTCCTTTCCTTGCCATGATCGAGATGAATGTGGCCCCAAAGTACGAAATACCATACAACGTTATCCAGCATGGCTTGATATGTAGCTGCCCTTTTCTTTCCTATTTCATTTCCGCTTTCCGCCCTGGACGGGAACCGAGAGAGGCACATGGTACGCTTACACTTTCTTTGACCAACTCGTTCCAGCCTTGAGGACAATTTCTTTGTCGTACCGTTACACCTGGTGTAGCAACGAGAGACTTTCTTCGTGTCGCGTCAATCTATTCAAGGATTCAAGGATTCGGTAGACCAGCCAGTGGGGAATCTTCCGTAGTCTCTGCGCAGTGCGAGTGATCTCGTTTTGTTTTCCGTTTTCCCTTGACCAAAAAACCTTCGAATCCAGGTGAGACTCTTGCCCCGGTGCTCCGAACAAAAAGCTGAAACCTCGACGACAGGTTCCTTCGTTGGACCTTGTAATATTACTCGAGCAAGGAGCGGGTCCTAGCGAGAAGATTCCTGAATGTTCAAAATGCAAACAGGCAAACCGTTTGGCCCAACAAGTCGTTCGTCTGGCGTTCTATGTAAGGCGTTGATAGGTAGGTACTTCGTGCTCATTCTTGTCTCCTACATTGCCGACGGTGGCGACGAAACATCTGACTCACATTTCAACTTGTCTGTAGCACAGAAATTCGTCAGCTCTAGCTATTGACCAGTGCACTATCGTCTCACTACTGCGTTTTATTCTGTTAACCCAGCGTTCGAGCTGACCACGACCCAGTAACTCCGGTGAACACGCCTTGCTGAAGCCTAACACAGACCGGAGAGGACAGCAAACCCACCTGATACCATGCGAAATGTCTCGAAACAGTTCAGATGTTCGAGGACCGCTTCCGTGATTGCGACTGCTCGAGTTTAGGAGGAGATAGAGGGACATGCGTTGCTGCCAATCGAAAACCACTTGTTATATACTTCCCCAAGTCTACTTCCTTGCGTTTTTGTCAACCAGAAAGACTCCGTGAAACTTGGACTACACGTTGTTTTAGCATGTTCGCTGGCAGAACGCCAGCTGGCAAACTGGCCATGAAACGATCGCTAGGCAAGATATTCAAATTTCGAAGTCACTAGCCACAAGACATGTGTATTCAAATGAGGACGAGGGATATAGTGCCAATGTGTACCGGACTGTATAATTTTGCGTTCAGCCGGTGCGTTGCCGCGTTCCGGCAAAATGCGTTCAAGTTCTCAGGTGTGCATTCGAGTTCTCATATGTGCGTTCGAGTTGTCAAATATGCGTTCGAGTTGTCAAATATGCGTTCGAGTTGTCAAATATGCGTTCGAGTTGTCAAATATGCGTTCGAGTTGTTAATTATGCATTTGAGTTCTTGAATATGTGTATTTATATTCTTGGGTGTGTATTAGTTTTGTATGGATTGTATATACTCTTATATACTACATTAGAAATGAGATCTTGCCCTTGATAGTAAGAATCACGGCTGCTATACAAGAATGAATATGAAGTCTCTAGCTTGATAGTACAAGTTCCATTTACCTATACAAGAATGGATACAAAGCTGTAGGTATAGTATAAGTCATCTGAAGTGCATATAACAATGAAGGGATAGAACTTACTCTCTAGCTTGATAGTATAAGTTAGACAGTGAATATGTAGCAAGATGATATATATATAGTAGTGATCGAACCAAATATAACCAAACCTCAACACATCTACTGGTCATGCTACCGTGATTTGTCTGTGAATTGACACAGTACCTTCACCTGGTCATTGCTGTTTCTAACACTCCCCCTGGTGACGGTACCACCAATTTAACCCCATTGCTCCAATGAACCTTTTGTGTAACTCCTTTGATAGAGCCTTTGTCATGATGTCCGCAGTTGTCCTCCAATGCCACTGGATATATTTCAACCTTCTTTTCTTCAACTCTGTCCTGAACAAAATGATACCTCACATCTATTGCTTTTAAGTTTTGATATCCTATTGTAAACATAGATAGAGGTGGTCACCCGAGTGTGCACTCGTGACTTGTGACACAAGTATTCGTCAGTCAAAATTGAGAACCGGAACTCGAGTACAAGTGCCACAAGTAAATAAAGCCCTAATATTAAATCGTAACTCGAATACATACTCAAATATTGATATAAAACACTCGAGTGATCACGAATACACTTGAGTGTGTAAGAGAAAAAAGTGGCTAATATAATATCAAAGACAGAATTCAAGAATCAAAACCAACCAATGTGTATAATAGGTATTCAATCATCTTCATCTTCGCTCTCGCTCTCAGTAATAGACCCCACACTCTTATCAGCATTCTCTACAACTTCATTTTCTGAGTCTGACCACTCGGAATCTGATTTCAGACATTGCCCTTTCTTGCCATATTTAGTATTGAGCTTTGAACGGCAGAGTGAACGAGGGACAAGATTGTCCACCTTGAGCCAATTATTGAGAATTGTGCTTTCACGGATATGAGTTGGGGATAGATTATAACGGTGCTTTGCAACAACTAAGCCGGCATGGGAAAAAAGACGTTCCACATCTGTCGAGGTTGCCAGTGCACTCAAGAAGTCAAGTGCCATCCGTGCTAGAGCTTTCTTCATGGGATTGCGACCAGCTTCTCACTCAATAGACCAGTAATGAACAGGGTCCTCTTCAGTAGGTGATCCACTGACAAAGTTGTCAAACGGATCTTGATCAGATGACACAACAGGAGCGTCGAGCTCCGAGAAGGCATCATTGAGCTCGGAAGGGGCCAACAAAGTGGCGCGAGAAGGTGAAGCCACGCGATCGCCGATAGTGGGTCGTCCAGATTTCACGATGTTGCGCGGTTTTTCCGCGCAGGCGTGCAATGATCAAAAAGATCATCTTAGACCGTTGCATAGTATCAATAAGGACTGTAGTGAGCCCGAACTAGCAGTCAAACTTGTATCAGTATAAGCTGGGATACAGATCCTTTGGCCGGATCAGCCATGAATATCCACTTAGAGCTATTGCTCGCACCCTTGGTCGGGGATCCTTCAAGAATGCTGACTACTGGTACGAGTACACCAAGGGAATATCGACTTAGTATCAAGATCTGCCGGATTGGCACAACTGAGTTTGGTACTTGGCTGTGATGACGGAAATTTCACTTGATCTAGCAGATCAGACACGATGAGAGACTATCCGGACGAGTTACCACACGGAAACCCTATGCAAAGTAGCGGAAACTGTCGGAAACATGATGATCTAGTATTTCCATGGCAGTACGGGTGAAACCCGCAGCAGAAACACGCATATGTTCAAGTTCTAAACTGGGATATAGCGTATGCTATGTACAGCTTTGACCAGCACTCACGGAAACGCGCGGAAACCTACGGAAAACACTTCTGAAGCATTTACCTTTGTTGTCCGCTCCAGAACACCAGGCTATATGCATACCATTCGAAAGCTACGGACCAGACCAACTTGATCCGCGAGATCAACCACTGTTACGAGTCTATCTCATTAACTTGGGGAGACCACTACTATTCCGCGGAAGCAAATTCGTCAGAAACACTTGAGCAACACAGGCAGGAGCCACTCTGACAAGTTAGGCACCCTAGCACTGTATGGCCGAGAGTACGCTCTGCAATGTTGACCTCTCAGCCCATGTTCTTGCTCTGACTCTGATTCTGACTACATACCCGAGATGACGTTGCGCGCTCCCAGCCACGATGGAGCCTTGCTCCGTAACACATCAAAGTTACCTGCGACGATTCTCATTGCTCGTCCTTCCATCATTCACCTCAATGTGCTCTGTTACATGCAGGAGATCTATTTTAAAACCAAAAATGTCATGGATGTTGATGAGAAGAAGTAAATTACGCTCGACGAGGGATTCACCCATGATCTTGCCTTTGACTGGATCCACACGAATCGCGATCACTTGCTGAGTCTAGCTTGGGAAGACACTGTAGATGATAAAGGAAACATTGTCGCCATCTCTCCCTTCTGGAACACCCTTTTTGAGAAATATGCCGGTAGATTCTGGGACGCCAAACACGCGCAGGACCGCAACCACCTTCAAATGGGCTCCGGAGAAGGAGAGACTCTGTTCCAGGAATTTGTGGATATGTATGAGGCATACAACAAATGTCTCTGTGGAATGGACCATTTCAATTCCTACAACTCCTTGAAGGATGAGACAGAGATAGAGTGAGGCAAAGATAGAGAAGAGTTTGGGCACAATAGCAGTCTATTGGGGTCTAAAGCTCTCGAGACTGGCCCAGAAATGGGAACAGACTCAAGCCTAGCTACAGGAGACAGATGTACAGTAAGGTTGAATGTAGTACATGTTAGGAAGCTAGCTCAGTTGTAAGTAGAACAACTAATATATTATCAGTACCTGTTAGGAAGCTAGCTACAAAGTGTGTAAGTAAGGTATCGACTGCGAAGGACTAGTGGCTCACCTCAGTTGTAAGTAGAACAACTGAGGGAGCCACTGCCACAGCCTCCTCGTATGTGTAGGGTGTGGTACTGTACAGTATTAGTCATACGAAACACGGAGGTAAATCTGGTGTGAGCTTGAAGTGAATGTATGGATAAGGAAGTGTCCAAGCTGGACATATCTCGCTCTGTATAGTAGATGAGTGAGCACGTACGAAGCACATCCTAACAGTACATAGATAGTAAAAGTGTGTAAGGGAGGAGGGAGGGAGAATTTATTCAACTAAAGATATGACGATAACGATGAGGGTACGATAACGCCGCTGCGAGCGATGGTGAGAGGACGAAAAGTAGATTATGATGAGTTACATACCTGCGAGCGATGGTGAGAGGACAAGGAAGCCTCGCCACGCTCGCAGCTCTATATATGATAAGTGTAATGAAAGGGAACTGGAAGAAAGGATAACGTGGATGGCACGCGAGTTGTCGTTGCGTCATAGACCCCGACCATAAACAAATGGTCGAGACATCAATTCCTACAACTCCTTGAAGGATGAGACAGAGATAGAGTGAGGCAAAGATAGAGAAGAGTTTGGGCACAATAGCAGGAACACAAGATGCTTGCCCTGGAATTCCTCACCCCAGCAGAGGATTGAGTAGAGAACTGCGTACATCTCCTTGACCTGGATATGTGCATGCCGATAATGACGTGGTGTCCGAATCAAAAACCAACGAGAACCGAGCACTCCCCCAATGCCTTTGGTCCCGCTAGCATCAGTGAAAATATCGATGCGAGGGCGATCTGGCGATATGAAATGTACGCCGTTCCAGCTGACAGCAAACATAGACCACCACTCTATGTCGCGCCGGGCTGAGCGAGGAATACGGCGGCGGGAGAAAGAGCTGGAGAACGAGGATTGAAAGTCATAGAGGGAACGAATGAAGGCACGGGCCATAGGGATCACTTGGGATGCAAACTGCAGGAAACCCGTCAGCTCCTGGAGGTCTAAGAGGGTACAGTGTGAACGTGTGGACCAGCTATCCAGAAGTTCCTGAAGGTAGCTTAGCTTCTCGGGACTAAGGCGTGCCTCCATTGCGATAGAATTGAGGATGACACCGAGGAACTCCATGCATGTGGATGGACCTTCAACTTTAGATGGTTGAAAACGCAGACCAAGTTGTTCGCCCAGTGCGAGGATCCATTCCAGTGCTGCATGTGCAACATGCGGGGAAGAGTCAGGTGAAAAGGTACCGAGAAAGTCGTCGAGATAGTGTCGAAGACGCGTTGGAATGTGATGTTGTATGATCCAGTGAAGTGCTTCTGCAAAGAGGTTGAAGATGTAGGGCGCAGACCGAAGGCCAAAACCCAGCACCAGATCATGATAGAATCGACCTAGCCATGTGAATCCCAAGAGGTGCCAATCCTCGGGACGGACAGGTATGTGTCGGAAAGCGGATTTCAGGTCAAGTTTGACCATGAGAAATTGGGGCCCGGAGGCAACGAGGTCAGAAATGGCGAGGCGAACGGTGTCATAGATGATGACTGCCTCATGGTCAGGAATTCCATCGTTAACGGATGACCCGCGGGGCCAGGACAGATGATGGATTCGGCGTACCTTGGATGACCGTTTTCGAGTGACGGCTCCAAGTGGAGAACTGCGGAAGTTTCCAAACGGCGGAGACAAGAAGGGGCCAGCAGTACAGCCCTCGGCAACTTGTGTATTGATATCCGAAGATATTGCCTCAGCGTGCTCAAATGAGGAATGAAGATTCTTGCTTGTTTGTGAGATGCCATGATCGCCAACAAACCCGATGTTTGCACCATGGTTGATGATATGCAAGATAGAGTTGACAAATTGACGATCAGGGTAATCCCTTAAGTGGTGAGCCCAAGCGGCACCATTGAGTGAAGATCTGCATGTGGAAGATGGGTGTCCAAATTCGAAGATAGAACCGTTGGTGGAGATGTAGAAGCCGATATAAAAGAGAGGCACGGGGAATGGGAGGTGGTGGTGGCACAACCTACCCTGCCTGGATCCTAATTCGGGCACTTATGAGCACCATGATCTGTTTTCTTGCACTTGCTGCAGAGATGTGGGCGACCATGAGGGCAGGGATTGGAAGGGCAGGTGCCTTGATCAAACTTCCGGCACAGATCCTTATTGGACGGAGAAGGGGTATTCCGTTTCGTGGATTTTGGGGGTGAGACCAGACGACTGGAGCCGTATAAATGCTCGCCTCGCAACTCCATATCGACCTTCCCCCAACCTGAATAGTCGCCTTCCTGCATCTCCCTGCGCCGCTTATTGAAAAAAGCCATGTGATAGGCTATGACTGCTGGCCACTCGTACTCCGAGGAGATCCTGATCAAGTGAGCATTGTACTTGAAAAAGTCCAAGCTGATGCGGGAGACCTTTCCAGAAGCTTCAGCGTGGCATACGAGGATGGAGAAATAAGTGCTGAGGGGAACGGCAATGGCGTTCAAGGATTTGTACTCGCGGTAGGATGAGTCGTTAGTGGTGAGCTCGAGAGTTTCCCCTTTGAGTGAAAGGACCTGGCGTTCGGTTTTATCGCGATAGCGCGAGTCCAATTTGTAGAGATTGCTGGCGCGGAAATCATGCGTAATAATGGCCGTAATAGTGGCCACCTCGACTTCGGGAAACAAAGAAAGTAATGAGGAGGACGCACCCGCAGCAGTGTTTCCCATCAGTGGTGGGGTATATGGTGGCTGGGGTGGCTGAGGTGGCTGAGGTGGTGAGGATGGAGTTGGAGCGGTGCCAGCACTGAGCGAACGAAGGGCTTCATGAATGAGGGATGCAATCTCTTGCCTCGCTTCTTGAGACAAAGAAGAGGTGGGTACCGGAGTGTCAGACATGGTAGGAGTTGAGATCGAGGTTGACTCGTCAATGTGTTGATCCTCAGGTGGTGTTGAGTTCACAGAATTGGCCTTGGGGAGGAAACGGCCAGCGGCGTCGCGAAGTGGCTTGGGCTTAGGTGCCAGAGCAAGTGGAGTAGAATAAGAATTTATTCAACTAAAGATATGACGATAACGATGAGGGTACGATAACGCCGCTGGAGAGGACGAAAAGTAGATTATGATGAGTTACATACCTGCGAGCGATGGTGAGAGGACAAGGAAGCCTCGCCACGCTCGCAGCTCTATATATGATAAGTGTAATGAAAGGGAACTGGAAGAAAGGATAACGTGGATGGCACGCGAGTTGTCGTTGCGTCATAGACCCCGACCATAAACAAATGGTCGAGACATCTTCGAGGAGTCTCAAGTAAAGACTCAAATTCAGCTTGGTTTGACCGCAGATTTTACTCGTCACCTCACCAGAGAAAAGGTGGATTTGAAACTCCCTTACTCCATTTGGAAGAAGAAAGTAATGGAAGTAGCTTGTTTCTTTACTCCCACCTTTGTTCAGCAGAAACACTTGGGTCCGCCTGACCATTTCAACGGCAGACGTTACCAGAGTCGTTGTACGTTTGGCGGCAACAGTAGTGCAGGATCTTGCCCCGGCTCCCGTGAATCGTCTCATGGTCCTTCCCATAATGCAGCCGGTTCTCATCTGTTGGGACCGATGACGGTGTTGCGCGGTTTTTCCGCGCAGGCGTGCAATGATCAAAAAGATCAACTTAGACCGTTGCATAGTATCCATAAGGACTGTGGTGAGCCCGAACTAGCAGTCAAACTCGTATCAGTATAAGCTAGGATACAGATCCTTTGGCAGGATCAGCCATGAATATCCACTTAGAGCTATTGCTCGCACCCTTGGTCGGGGATCCTTCAAGAATGCTGGCTACTGGTACGAGCACACCAAGGGAATATCGACTTAGTATCAAGATCTGCCGGATCGGCACAACTGAGTTTGGTACTTGGCTGTGATGACGGAAATTTCACTTGATCTAGCAGATCAGACACGATGAGAACCTATCCGGACGAGTTACCACACGGAAACCCTACGCAAAGTAGCGGAAACCGTCGGAAACATGATGATCTAGCATTTCCGTGGCAGTACGGGTGAAACCCGCAGCGGAAACACGCATATGTTCAAGTTCTAAACTGGGATATAGCGTATGCTATGTACAGCTTTGACCAGTACTCACGGAAACGTGCGGAAACCTACGGAAAACACTTCTGAAGCATTTATCTTCGTTGTCCGCTCCAGAACACCAGGCTATATGCATACCGTTCAAAAGCTACGGACCAGACCTACCTGATCCGCGAGATCAACCACGGTTACGAGTCTATCTCATTAACTTGGGGAGACCACCACTGTTCCGCGGAAGCAAATTCGTCGGAAACACTTGAGCAACACAGGCAGGAGCCACTCTGACGAGTTAGGCACCCTAGCATGTGGAGGCCGCACAGACCATGGTCGGAACTTGCTTGGTCTTCTAGATCTGGCGAAAGTACGACGAAATACGGACAAGTTTCATCTTTTTCTCTGTTTTCTTTACTATTTCCTTGCGTGTTTGTATCGTTTCAGTCATATTTTACTATTTAAGTGTATATTATCGGACTCCGTCCGTAGAAATAGCTAGATCTACTAGATCAAGGACAAATACGGGTATTGGACTTTTCGTAGTGTACTTAAAGACCTGTATCCGCACAAATGAAACAAGTTTCGCGCCCAGATCTCTCTGAACTGGTAATCCTTTTCATCCATACGTGGGAGTAAAGGCTTCTAAGCCGTACCGGACCTTGCAGATTAAGTGTGTTACTTCATCGCGATAAGCCCGACTTTTGAGTGGTTTGACTTGGTGTCTGTCACTTGTTAGTTGAAGGTAGACTCCGTTCCGGAGATACAGAGGACTTGGTCTCAGGTTGTGCCGAGTGAACGTGCAGAGTTTTGGTGGCTCTGTTCAAGTTGACACGTAGTGATTGGTGATCTGCGTGATCTTCGAGGTTTTACTGAGAATAGTGATCAGTACTGCTTCACCCGGGAGCGGAATCGATTGGTCTACCATAACGTCTGGTACCCCGTTGCTTTCCGAGCCTAAAACCCCTTATCCGAGTGGAAGCCACTCAAAACAAACCCTTTAGTCCAGATCTTATGACTGGTATATCCGTGTCACTTCGTTCTGCTGACCAGTATTGCTGATCCAAAAGATCTTACAAGACTGTGTTCGACTTGAGATATAAGATAGTGCGGAATCTCTGACAACGCCCCACACCTCGCTATAAATACAATTTGATTGACGAATCCGTGAAGTCGTACTCTGTGTTCGTGCTAAGTGACCTGTCATAAGGCATTATACTAAGAACCGACTATATACCACGTTAACGGATTTCATCAAGGATGGGCTTCGCGAACGCGGTGGCTGCTACCATTGTATCTCAACCCCCAGTTTTTAACCAAAGCTCATGATATTTTATTTACCTTGCCAGGCCTAGGCATGATAATCACCTTTTGCTGATGTATAAGTATCTCTAAGCTCCATTTATTTGAAGGTTTGAGAGCAGCCATGAAATGAGTTACAACTTTTTTCAAGATGATGTTTCAATTTTGAGTTACAGTCAAACTTATGTTCCATCTCAAACAGACTTGAAAATGCCTTGAATGCACTTGAACTCACTTGAACGCACTTGAACGCACTTGAACTCACGTGAACGCACTTGAACTCACTTGAATGCACTTAAATGCACTTTGAACGCACTTGAACACATTTATTGCACGCATGTGAACGCACCGGAACGCATCAGAACGCATTGGAATATGTCTGAATTTGATAGAACTCATACATTGCAACATCTGCGTTCCGATGCAGTTAATCATGTCCCAATCAAACCACATTTTGCAAGATTTTAGGTATAAATTCTATGTGATTTATATTTATTCACTTAAATATTACTATATTAGACCTTAAGATACTTGATAAATGATATTATCTGGTAAAATTACTGAAATTTCATATAAAATATATAGACTTCGAACGCACTCAAATGCGTTGAACGCAAACGTGAACTCGGAACTCGCCAACGGAACGCAAAATTCTATCTACCGAATGTGTACAACTCTGCCCAAGTGTCCGAGCGAAGCTTTCAACGTTTTGCGATCTTTGAGTGAAACGAAGGTAGAAAAAGGAACAGATCATCACTAGCCGTCACCTCTTTCCACTTCCGGTGGCATCTGAGCACGACATTACGAATCGAGTGAGTATCGAGCAAATGCTTAGCTACAAAGGACTCACGTAGGGGCCAAAAGAAATATATCCGACTTTCAGCATTCTGACACCTAAGCCTCGATATCGTTCGCATGATCGTTCAGGAATAACTTGAGATAGATAGCGTTGCGAAATGTATGATCAGAGAGAAAGGACGCCGATAGAATCTTGAATGTACCACTGATAACACATGTGCTTGCCTGGTTCGAGGGATGCATTCATCATGAGAAGAGGGGAGGGCTGAATCACAAGCCAGCTTCAGTTTTAGGACCCACAACGGTAAATTGTTTGTCGATTCAACTGTCGAGCCTTTTCCTTTCTTGGGTTGTTCTCGTATCCTGCTTCGTTCGTCCGCAGAACTTGAATTGAATATTCTATTGCTTCAGCTATCAGAAACTGGGCATAAGAAGTAGTATTCTCTGCACCTCTAGACTTGCGCCTGATAGTCTTTGATAGTTCAGTGGAAACAAGACGAAATTTTGGCCCCACACAGTGAAACCGCCGTTCAACGAAGAGTTCGATGAGGTTCCAAGCTTCCAATAAAAGACCCTTATTGCAACTTTCGCCCATGGCAGCCTCGAAGCCCGAAGCCCAACTCGAAACTGAAAGAAGCCGCGAAAGTCAGAGCCTGGGCAATACTGCATGATCAACTCACACATCCACGCACTAATTTTCGCTCACGAAGAAGGTTTGAGCTAAAGAATGACTGTGCTTCCCATCAGGTTCTCAGAACCTGTCAACGAAAACAATCATCTTGGGATTATCATTTAGAGTATCTTCTCCCCCAATCTATGGATGGTTAGAACGATTCACACCGGATTGAGCTATTCTCCACATGACGAGCTGGAGGTAGATCCCGACGCTAAGTATACCTTTCCAACGAGTATCTGATTTCTGCTAATCATCCTCGAAGTACATGCGTTGCGAATCATTCCTTCATGGAAATCTGTTTGGATTTCTCTCAATATCTGTGAGTATTCAGGCCGCTGAGAGTGGGTGAGAGTATGATGACTGGTCAAGTTGCGGCGAACCATGATAAGGTAAGCACATGTTCATGTTTGGGATCAACCTACACATGAAGTCAACGATTGTCAATCCCGCGATAGTAAGAGGGTAAAGAGTTATAGGGGACCTGGATACTAGAGAAAGATATTCGAAAGAAAAGAAAAAGAAAATAGGTCCATCGAGCCGTACAAGTATCCAGTATAATGAGAGAGCGAGCAGACCAGTATCGGACCCAGTGTACAGGTTGAGCAGATACGAGTTGAACATTTGAAAAAAGTCGGCCGTCTTCAAATCATCGGAATAGCTGCGCGACCCAGTCTGGCTTAGGAGGGCTCTCATCACAACTAGGGTGAGATCCAGCTTTGCGTATTATCTGGTGAGGATGCATCCAGTCCGGATCGTTGACTGGACTTTGAGGTATCTTCCAGTTGGACCATTTCGCAACGGGAGTATGGCCGGTACAACCTAGAGTTCAATATTGAGTTCTTTGAACAACAGAATCGAAACGACAGCATGCTCACCAGGCTGCACACACCACACTTTCAGCCCAAGTGTGTTAGCTCCGCCCTTGAGAGACGCAGAAGTCGTAGAATTAGACGAGGTGACAAGATACTTCGGCGGAATGAGCATCTGGTACACTGGAGAGTAGTAGTACATGAGTTTGGAGAACAAGATGGTGGCGGTGACGTCCTTTCTTTTCTTGAGGGCGTAGTCTCGAATGGCCGCCGGTACGTAAACCTTGACAGCATTGATGGGAATGAAAAGCTGCGATACGAACGATGAGCGTATACTTTTCTCGCTCCTGACTGTGGCGCACCTTAGAAGCAGCCTTAATCAATTTCGAGTTTCCAGCGACCGTACACTAGACGTAGGACGAATATTTGGTCTGTAACATCATTTGAAAGATAGCTACGGCGTACCTCCCAATATCCTTTATACTTCTCATACTGGTCCAATACGGGTGAAAGATACGCGCCCTCTCCTATCATATTTGCTGATGCAGGAATCGCAGTAAGCGTCTCGTGGTGGTTGTAATCGCGGGCCTTCCACTGTGGGCTTCTTTCAGTAACGGAAGAATTCCTAATGGGATGTGTGATTACCTCGTCGACGTATCTGAAGCCCAGAAGGACGTCATCCGGGCTACTACTACTATATCTCCAGCGTCGAGATATCGAACGTTCGCCTGCTTGTTCGAGGAGAGTTGTGTTAACTGGAAGGGGGTGAACCAGTGCGGTCATGCAGAAGAACAGCATGAAAACAAAGAAATGCTTGGGTTGTTCGAACATCACAGCCAGTAGAAGCCAGTTCTATCTTCTTTTTTTCAACGCACGAGCAAGGAAATGGAAAGAAGGCAGACAAAAGTCTGCTCCTCAAGTATTGCCAAAACCAGGTTTCAGTGTTCACTGCAGCACCGCCGGAGCTGCGCCATTCGGAGGCAAAGGTAGTTGCACCAGGTCATACCCAGGTTTCAAAGACAGGTTCAACGACGTGCTCGTTATGAAATTTCGAGTATGCGGTGCACTTCAAACGCGACGGATTTTTTCTAATCCAGACCCAGGATAAAACAAATCGAAAAACTGTGGATGAACATGAATTACAAAACATATGCATACTCACTGAAGCTCTCGATATCAATGTTAGCAACTCTTCACTTTTCCACCACCGAGTTCGGTCGAAAAAAGATGCGCTATTGCCACACCATCAGCCACTGCGGTGACCTAGCAGATGACATTAATCAGAATACAAGTTGAGAGGCAAGTCGCCGTCCTGAAGGAGAACGATCATTGTAGGAAACACGAGAGAGAGATAGAATAGCTATTATTCCTGATGAGCGTGAAGTGAGAAGATCGAACTCCCCTCAGTTTGGGCATCGAGAAATTTGCGTGACGCTGCGTGTCAGTGCGTGGCGGTGCGTGACATTGCGTGACAGTAGTTGATATTTCCGAACAACTCTACCACTCTCTACCAGAGTCTACCGCGCCCTACCTACTCCTTCTAATCGAGCTCTTCTTGTATTCTTACTCGTTTTTACTCCATGAATATTGGCTACATCGAAGGAAGGCTGGCTGCTGCTGAACCAGGTCAAGTGGTGCGTGTCCATTCACATCCACATTGATGATGTTGCTCACTTTTATGCCACAGAAACAATGATTCGTGAGGCGCCAACGCCGGTTCGCCATGACAGTCAAACATTAGGACAACTATTGTAATCTATCTTTGCAATCAACTTGCCTGTTTTCCTTCTATCATGCCTGAATACGACTTGGTTTGAGACGACACCGTATGCACACTTTCCTCAATGACTTGCCCATAATGCAAATGTGGGGTAATTGTCTCAGCATGCACAGACAATAGTGGAAGAGCACTCTCGACTTAGGGATCATATTATCTCTGGTTTTCTTGCTGACTTGCTCAAGGACTAACACATCAAATGCACCGACACGCAATGTGCGCACGCACCGACACGCACCAGCACGCACCGACACGCAGCACTGACACGCACCAGCACGCAACAGCACGCAATGTCACGCACCGACACGCAGCGTGTTTGCCGAAGGTGCGGCTTCATACACCGCAGTTGTTCAAGATGTCGCCGTGAACGATTACTGTGGTAGCCGTGATCGTGATCGTTCATGCCGCCCTTGAGCTACCCCTTACCCCTCTTTCGTACTTTTCTTCTCTGGTCGCAATTTTACTCACAAGGCGTTCAGTTCTGATATGGCCTTTGTGAGTATTCCATTCCGTTCTTCATAGATAACTGAACCTCATCCATTAATTAAAGAATATTTTCCGACACTTGTATCACTATGTCCCTCCATTCAACAGATCAGAGGGCCGTTCCAACTCAAGTCAACAGACACCCATAGTAGGAGAAATCAATCAAAGTACAGCGAATACACAATCTGCTACCAGTCCTATTCCGCCATTGCACTCGATAGCCGTTGGCGACTTGTATCCAATCAGAAATCAAAACGGTAAATATGATTATCTGATGAACCTTCGATTCAACTTGTCATTGAAGTTTTATTTTTACAGGCTATACTGAAGCTTTTCTACACATCCCAGGCAGCTCACGCATTCAAGATCCACAGTTGCTTCAGCCAGCTTCATCTCTGAGTAGGTGACCAATCTCCTCAATAGTAACCTATGATCTGAACGTGTTTGTAGCAGTTTCTGAATCAAACTACCCTTGGGAACCTCCAAGGATTTCCTCCATGCAATATTCGTCACTTCAATTTCCGTATCTCAGCCATATCCCACCCTATTCCGGTAAGTATTCATGCAACTTTGCGATTTGATGTTGCTTATGGACATAATGTGTGATTTAGCACCGCTGTCTATCCCCGTTTATGGTCAAGCTCTAGTGCCTATGTTACCAGGTGGTGTCTATCCATTCAACAATAGCCCACACCATATGCCTGACGGCGCTGGATCTACACATCAGCCCGAAGATATGCAGCGTACCAGAACTACACTGTCCAGTACCCACCTTGCGGCACCTTCACCGATGATGGGTATTCCTATTGATCCACGACAACAACCACAACCAGCCCCGCTTGGTAACCCATTGACGCAGCCGTTGACAGCTGTTCCTCCAGGTGGTCTGCCTGTGCCGCCGCTGCCAACAGATCTCCCTGCTGGGCACCGTCCACCGAGTCATTCTGCGAAAGCACAGCCAGCAGTGCCTGGGACTCAATCTTCTCTGACTGCAAAAGATGGGAAGGACACGAAGTCATCTACCCCCCATACCATCACAGTCATTCCCGCTACGCCTGAAGTGGATGCGCACGCACAGAAAACTCGGTCCGCTGGAGATAAGTCACTCGACAAATCAGTATCGCGTCCACCACCGAATACAACAGCTGAGACATGGGATGGCTGGATTGATGGAAATATTGAAGCGGATTTCAGTTGGGATGACATAGAAAAGACCCATGATCTCATGGTTCATTGGGCAAGAAGGGACTATGGCAGCCGAGGAAGTCATGGAAATTCACTTGCCGAAGAGTGGATACTGGGAAAGAAGAATACACGTTGTTGTTTAGGAGTTATTGTGTGCGATGACACCGAGTGCAAGACTATCATCCGACCTCAAACTGCTGCTGGAGGGGTTCAGCGCCAGTTATTAAAGCGATGCCGGTGCAATGCAAAGCTTTGAAAAATAGATTGCGGTGTCAAGATGGTCTTGTGGACTTGGAAAGGTGGCAAACATATCGAAAATTCTGGATTTCATTCTCATCCTCGAATCACTCATCTTCTCCACGTTCTACCAAACGAAAGGGTTCGCTTCGAGGAACTCATTGACAATAACCCAGATGCAACACCAGCTCAGCTACTGGTTGGTCAGCGCACCCTTAGTGGACAGCGGAAGTCTGCATCCAATATTAGTCCCGTATACAATAATCGAGATCGCATTGCAAAGGACCGACAAAGGATCATAAACTCAGCAAAATACTCTGGTGGCGACAAGTTCATTTCTGGATTCCGCGAGTTCCATCAAGATCATCCAAACTTCATCGTTCACTCGATCTTTGGCGAAATCAACATGATCTGCATGCAGAGTGACTTCATGCGTGCTCGTCTCGTAAACGGAATATCCAAACGTCACCGTGAACCAGTAAATGGCATTGTTTCTGATGCTGCTCATGGATTTTGGCGAGAACAGAACTCGCTCTTGATTACCAGCTCAGTCTATGAACCAGAATTGCGGTGCTGGATCCCGATTCTATTCAGCTACAGCGACGGTGCTAGTACAGAGCATTACACCCATCATTTCCTTGTTTTGATGCTCAGTATTTCACACCAGTGTAATGAAAGCCGTATCCCTCTTACTGATAAACACTTTGCGGGGGTAGGTCTCAGTTCAAGTCTCGAGTCTGCAAACATATGTTCATGTCCTATTTAGATTACGGATTTTTTGCAAGCAGAAAGAGGTGGTTTCATTGAGGCATTCATAGCATTCTGGACTCAGGACCCCAACGACACACGTTCGGAAGCAGAGCTCGAAGATGCTAGCAGAATGCTTTTACGAGGATGTGAAGAGCATTTCCGTGCTTCTGTGACACGAATCAAGAAAATCCATGGTGTTGTTCCTGTTGGATCTGAGGAACAGTTTGAACGTTTGACATTGGGTCTGCTGGAATCGAATGATCATGATGACTTCTATGCGCGCGTTGAAGTTATACAGCGCGAATTCCCTCTTGCCGATTCCTGGCTTGGATGGTGGTTACGAGAAAGTATTGCGGAGATGTTATTCCAAACGCATACACAGATGGAGCCTGAAATCTGGGATTCGATTCCATCTACTACAAATGCGCAGGAAGCACAGCACTGGAAGCTTTACAGTGCTGTCGGACGTGATCATAGTCTCCTCCAAGGACTCGAAGCATTGCATGCTGTCTCGGACACGGCTTTGAGACTTTTCGAAGCAAATCTCGGTATGATTTGTTGAATTTCCCGCAACACAGTCAAGACTAATATTACACAGAAGGAGGCCTTATCCGATATGGCGAAGCAGAGCCATGGAAGGCTATGATCAACCTTATTGGACGCAGCAAACCCACTCGAGCCCTGGGTAACCGGAAATCAAAACAGAAGTCAGATGGTCGCCCTCCAGATACCAAACAAGACCTTCTCCTACGAGCTTCAAAGTCACCAGCAAAGAAGAGATCAACTAGAGCCGAGAAAAAAACAGAGAATCCGAGTATCGTTGTTGGTACGGCAAGCTATCGATGGAGCAACATGTCTTGCTGGCTTGATTGTGCTCTAGATTTGATCTACCGCGCAATTTCGAAAGACTATTCAAGTTTTGCAAGCCGTTTCTCATCAACAACCCAGACTGAACGTCCCATCAGAGACATGTACAATGTATTGTCTCTTCGTCGCCACGGAGAAAACCAAGCCCTTATCCTCCGAGACCCTACATTTGATCTTCCGAAAGCACTGTTTGACCAACGAAATTCATTTCGGGAGACGTTAGTGAAGTGGAGAGTCATCAAAGATAATAACAGTCATGGGAACATCTTTGTGCGTACCATGATACCTGATTCCTCTACACCTTTGAATTGATAGATTTGAATGTAGGATTGGTTCTCTGCGCTCATGAAAGCCAAGTTTGGGAAGGATACGGATAGTGACAACTGGGCTCAGTCATACTTTCAGAGTATGTTTGCTACAGTCAAACACTCGGATCTCATCTTACTGGTCGATACTCTACACTGAATCTCCCTTCAGATTTCATTGGCGTACTTGTGATCTATCATCTTCGAGGTGGTTCAGCAACACAAGAAGCCATTTTTGCCTCACAAGCTGCAGCCGCTCGTAGAATTCACCATGTTGTTGTTGAGCCTTGTACTCTTCAAGGACCACCTCCAGGGTTACAGATCTCTCACAGCAGATTTGAACAGGTTGCACCAGCAAAGCTGACCTGGATTTTGGATCCCTTTCGGGGAACAACCATCGACTACAATGAGATTCCCACTCCGATTGCAATCACCACCAAAACTTCTAAAAAACCTAAACAAAAAACACTCTCCGTACTTTCCCTGTCCATTCGACGCCACCAAATGAAGATCGAGTCATCCTTCGCATTCCTCCTCGACACCTGAAAAACAACCACAGACCCAATTCTGTTGAGCCTGTCTTGAAGCATTCAGGTGCTGCTTCAGTTATGTTTGAACCACCGGAGGAATTACCACCAGAGGAATTTGATTTCCATTGCAGATGTGGTATCTCTACTTATGCGGAGATGGAGGTCATTCAGAACACTGATACTGGGGATATCATCCAATGTGATAGTTGTTTGAAGTGGTCACACATTGCTTGCCAAAAAAATGGTCGTGCAGGAAGTTTGAACAAGACACAACTCTTCCACTGCGATACATGTAATATGGCACAGGAAATGTTGGATTCCTTCAAACTGAGAACGTAAGTCCTTTGAAACCTAGGAGTCCAATATTTTAAACTCTGATTATGATGACTTAGGAGGACAAAAGCACAGGAGCTAGCACATATATCCTCGCGGAACCTTCATTCCCGGCTGAGGTGAGTTTGGTTGGATGTGACGCTACAATGAACTTTGAATATATGATAATATTATTGACAGACCTGGCAAAGGAGCTTTGGTTTATCATGGCAAATTCCACTATCCAGTACGGATCATCTACACGTCAAATCCCAAGGGACGGAATAAGGATGAGTTCCAGTGTACAGTAAAGTTCTGGAGGGAATGTCAGTTCCCTGCAGGAGAATCTCCGCCACCATCCATAGATGTAGTCACCCAGGATAGAATCGTGGATGGGCTCTGGGGCAAGCAATCGGAGCGAAGAAAAATTAGGGTCGGTGTTCTACTTGTTAAAACTTGAGCGGCAACTTTATTGATTCTGAACTAGCTCGGAAAGTGGAAACATGCCCTACCAGTTCTATCAAGTGATGATATTCTCGATCGCTTCGAGGAGTTTCCATTTACTGAAGAGATTGACAAAGCTCTTCGGCCATATATCGAGGAGCTGAAGAAGCTCTATGAAGATCCGGAAGCACTGTCTGCGGACGATGTTCCTGCCAAGCTGTACATCAGTCCATTTGGCAAAGGTGTTGAGGCACAGATAATTCCGTGTTCTGGCAATCTGACTATACTAGAACAAGCCCAGATTGCTAACTGGTTCGAGCAAAAAATCAGTCACACTACCCCGTTGACCAGACACACATGGTTCAGTCTACTTCCCTATGCGCACGCAAAAACTCTATTTCTGGATTATCGACTTCAGGGCAACGCAATACCTGTTGGCAATGAGCTCAGGTCAGAGCGCATGCAGAATGCCTGGAATCAGCAGAAAAGCCTCTCAATTCCTCATTCATCTGACCATATTGATGTAGATATGGAGTGTCTCCGCACTTTGGAGACTGAAATGTTTATGCGCTCAGAGGAAGCTGGGATTGCAGGATGGTGTCAATGGGGCCTTGATGTAGGATATCATCAAGAGAACTGGAATCCTTATGATGGGCTGCAGGGTTTGGGGTGTGCTGAATTCTTTGATGAAGACAGCGATGCACTTGAGGTGAGTTTGCTCTTTTCAATCATAATGATATTGCTCAAAATTTTTCAAAACATATAGGTAGGGTCTCAATACAGTGAATTTGAAGGTGAATTGAAGAGCAAAAGAAAGGTTCGCCATACTAGAGTCACTGGGGCCGTAGGGGTTGATCAGAATCGTAGAAAGAAGAAGCAAAAGATGCTGAGATAAACAGATATAGAACTTGTACTTAGAGTTATAGACAAATGTCCATTGAACAATAACTGTGATTGGTCAATTCCAACGTAGAGAATGCCCTGTGAGCGAAAAATAGAATGCCCTGTGAGCGAAAATGTGGACAACCCCTGCCCACGAGCGAAGATATAAACAAACAACACGATGCCCACGAGCGAGGATGCGAACACCCACAAGTATGCCCATGAGCGAAGATATAAACAACACGATGCCCACGAGCGAGGATGCAAACACCCACAAGTTCAGAGTGAGGATGTAAATGATGCCTGTGAACAATGACCATGGGCAACAAACGAGCGAGGCTATAAACACCCACAATTTTGGAGTGAGCATATAAACAATGCCCGTGAACAACGTCCATGAGCGACTCAGATGTGAATGACGTGAATGGAGTGAGTAAGGATGTAGCCACCTAGACATAAACAGGACGAGCGAGGATGTAAACATCGACGAGTTTTGAGTAAACATGTTAGCAATGCCCACAAGCGAAGATGTGAACGACGTGAACAGGACCCCTTCGAGCAAAGATATGAGGAAGAGATGTGGACAATGCCCGCCCGTGAGCACAAAAAATGCGGGCAACACAGCATGAGGATGTGAACAACACCCGCAAATGAAGGACATGGACGAAGTGAAGATGGGGATGACACAACACTGAAAATGCTAATTCATCTACAACACATGAGTAATAGGCAAATGAATAGAACATGAAGAGCGCACCAAAATGTCCTGTATCACTGGAAGCGACGTTGACAGCATATCAGGGTGACAAAATATTGGGAATGTAGTAACGTGTTCTATTTTGAGCCAGAGCAGAAGCTTCAGCTCCACCAAGGATGATACCAATGCTGGGACAACGAAGTGAGTACGTTTGTAGGAAATATCCGGAAGACTTTCTGTGAGGTCTTACCTATGGCCACCACAAGAAGAATATGACCAGAAGGGATTATGAGTATACACTAAACCAGTACACAGAGTAGATAGGTCAACACGAGGCTGGCTCTACGCCTCTCGGACGCTGTGAACGAATCCCTCTGCGATGATGGAAGTAGTGAAGAAAGTAGTTCCGGGCCGAATATGGGTTTGGCGGTGACGAAAGTTGGTTTTACAATGAAATGGGAAAACATAAGTCTTGTTGGCCGAGGTTGCCTAATTCAGTGTATAACTTCATTGCGTCATTCTTTGAGCTCTCGCGCTGTCAACAACAACACCTAAGGTCAACTCCAAGTGCAACGGAGAGGCCTGGTGAGGTTCACGCAATTGACACGCAACTGACTCGCAACTAACACGCACCGCCACGCACTGACACGCAGCGTCACGCAAATTTTCCTATGCCCCCTCAGTTTGAAGGAAAAAATCCGGACCGGCCTTTTCCTCTTCGACTACGATGACAGTCGTGTCCACTTACCTTCAAGATGCTATTCTATGGTGCTCTCCGTATCAAACTCCTTGAAGCTACATCTCGAGGATCTATTTTGCAAAACCCGACTCTCTCAAGTTGATTTTAAACTGCTACCAATATCGCCGGCTATATCACTCAGAGGCTTTCAAGCAGTCACTATTCCAAAACCCTCATACGTATCGATACAATCATGCGTAGGGCTGTTGTGCGACCTTGTCCAACGCATGAACAAAAGAAATTGGGAACTCTTGTCATAAGAATCTCACTGCATAGCTGATTCGGGCGCTCATCCCAGGACAAACGGTAGTCTTCGACTCAGAATCATTTAAATGGATATCGTACCCATCCTTCGGACATACAGACACGAAGGGACTTAGGAGGGACTCGAGCCTTCAGTCGTCAACCATAAACCCTAGCTGAAACGAATGCGACGATGCTATTGGTACGCTTCTTTCTCCACAAACTTCCTCGATTTTCCCTCGTCGATGGTTGATGATACTCACGAGGATAGCTCCAATATCCTCGTTCTTGCTAGTCAATGACCACAAGAAAGTGATATTGCTATCTGATAGCTGAATTAATATAATCTTCCAGCTGCTCATGAACAAAAAAGGATACGAGCTCGAAGCACGAAACGAAACTCGACGATGTCGATGGACAAACTATCGCAGGTCTTCAGTTCGAAGCTGACTCGAAGTTGTTGAACATCTCCCTTGTGGCTAATTCAAGTATCTGAGCAATTCCATGTGTAATCGCTAGTACGTCGGGTTCACTTATGTCTGTTCTATCTGACCGACTTTTTTCCAAATTCCCGGCACTAATCTAGTAGCTACCAACCAATCCGAACTGATGAATACATCCTAATCAATCATCGAAAGTTCAGACTGAACAAAACGCAAAAAAGCCTGAATTGTCAATACAGTTAGCAAGAGTTTGATCAGCTACCAAAAGGAATGACAGACCAGTTAAGTATTCGGAATCATAGTACCAGTCTTCTGCAGGACGAAACCATTTCGGCTCTTGTCCTCGGCATGTTTCTAACCTCTCTCTCAAGCGGGAGATGACCTTTTGCTCGACCTCTTCTCGCATCTCTATAAGATGTAAGTCATACGAAGAGTAAAGCCTGAGACAATAGGAATATCTCTCTTCATTCCAGTCATCATACTTGGCGGGCTCCAGTCCCAGATATTTACAGCAATACCTTTTCAGACTCTTCACGAATGTATTTCTCGCGTCGTCGTCGAGGAAGTCGGGAAAATCGGAGGAAACAAAAGCTTTGATGTAACCCATAATGTCATTCCTGTTCACCCCAAAGCCATAATACAACCTCAAGGGTTTCTTGTACGATTCGTCGAGCATACGTCTGTAGTCGACCTCGAAGCCTTTGGGTACAACGGTTCGAATTTTGTATCTGTCTTGGGATTCCTCTTTGGATACAGAGGATGTACTGCGACCCTCTGTACCCTTCGTAATATGTGAGTCGTGGAGAAGTCAAAAAAGCTTGGATCAGCACGAACCTTTCTACGGGCCCGGGGATTATTTTCCATGTCTACGTGAGTAAGAGTTTGGTATTTTGCCTCGATGTTTGACACGACGATGGTTTGCAGCAGGTATGAGACTCGTTCATTGTTAATCTAGGACACTTATATACAGACATCGGGACCTCGGTACACACTCAAGCTTCGAGGCTGGTCAGTTATGTCAGAAATACGCAGATGAATCGATGCTATGGAACATGACATACGATCGATGGTGGCCGGGCGTGTCCAGCATGCTGTTGTATGTAAAAACAAATGTATGTTATTTCTCTTGACTGACATATATGTGTACATTGTATAGTCGCTAATAGGCAAGAGACCGTTCTGATTCCTCTGGTAAGTGCAAGTTTCACTGAACGAATTACAGAGAGACGGACTGACCATGTATAGTAACAGCTTTCGGCGGGGCGAAACCAACTTGGCTCTTGTTTCTGACAGACTTCCAGCCTGCTCCTCAGGCGTGAGAACACCCTCTGCTCAACTTCTTCAGGCAGTTCCGTGAGGGGTAGGTCGTACGACGTATACAGCCTGAGAATATAGCTGTACATGCCTCCGTGCCACTGATCATCGACTCGTGCGTGCTCCAATATGAGCTTGGGAAAAGTGATTTTCACGAGATCATTTACAAATGCACTTTTTGTGTGACGATCAGGAAAATCGCAGTGTTTTATGAGATCGTCTACAAATGCGTCCTTCACGCCCGGAGTGATTAGTTCAGGCAATTCAGGGGAAATGTATGTTTCGTAGTAACCCATGATGTCTTTCCTGTTGAGTCCAAAGCCGTAAAAGAGTTGCAGAGGTTTCTTGTAAGACTCATCACGACCACGGGCGTAGTCGACCTGGTAGTCTCGGGGAACAGTGATCCTGGTTTTGATTTCTCGTCGGAATCCCTTTTTGCGTGAAGGGCGTGTGATATGTGTCTCCGGGACCTTCGACGATTCTGCCTTTTGAGATAGAGTATATGAGTAATGTTCGAAGCTGAGAAGAGCTGGATGACTCTGAACCTTGTCACTGGAGGTATTCTCCATCGGTATATGAACTTCAGTGTCTGGCGACCGGTCTGGAAGTGTTGGTCCAACCTATATACCCTTATATACAAGTGGGCAGGCGGCATCGGAATCGCGGAAAGTTGGTGAATTGGCTTGTAGCCAGAGTAATGAGGTAAACGGTGGTAAGCGACAGGGTTTGTGAATCGGGATAGCAAGTACAGACCCCTTGGTACAGACCTGGTATTTAAAGGCTAATCTTTGAAGGTTGTTAACAAGTTGCTGTAAAAAGACCAATCCAGTCACTTTGGACGAGACTGCAACGCGAGAATTTTGACACCACAAATCAATGCTCACAGTGCTTGAGCGACAATATCATATTTCTACCGACCAGATCGAGGAAAGAACCGGGAAAGACGCGTGTATCTTAGAGGAATGTGGCCAGAGTGTGGCGTCAAGCCTGCATAGTCACTACAGATCCCGATATCGACCATGGCGAGTTTCAGCAGTCCGTGATATGTTCGTCCAAATGCGTCTGTGTCTATAGTCAACAATCAGCACTTCCTAAGTAGGTTGGAGAAAAATGAGTTCGGACGGTTCGGACGAAGCTGAACTTAGTGCCTCTTGAAAGTGGTCAGCTAAGGTACAGCTGAGGAGCGTCTCCATGGTGCTGCGGATAGAGACTGAGTCATTCCCGGAAGTCTTGCGGGAGAACTGAATTTGAAGCAGTGCAACAAGTAGAAATAAATCGTTGATAATTCATGATAGCAACTAGCAGTGCCCCGTGCGATGCACGGTGCACTGTTACTTGAACTTCTTTAGATAATCTTAAGCATGGTTTTCTGTAAACTGTGAATGGATGGCAGACATTGAATGTTGAAGGATCTGTACTTTGAAGCTTTGAAGACTTGGAGGCCGAATAGGGCCAAAATGAAGATTCTCGGCAACACTGATGAATTGAGCGCTTAACTGACCAATTGAAGGCTGAGCACTGAGTACTGAGCGCTGAAGCTGAAGCCTCTTCTCAGTCTGGGCTGAATGCCCAATTTCTCTTTCTCATCCTTCAAGCTAACTTTTTATACCTTACTAACTGAATAAAATGGAGCAGAAAGTTCTTGAAAACAACTCTCAGCTGCTTCCAGAACTTTCTGAAGTAAAGATTTTAAGGTGATGTAATTTGCTAACATTGAGCGCCTAAAGTCATCAATCGGCATGAATAAAGTTAGCGCTCTATTCAATCCAATTCAAAACAGACCATCAGCCAATCGGATTGCGTGTTTATCTAGGACAAACGTATTCTTTTATTATGTAGGATTGGATGACTTCCCGTATGCATTTTGCGTTTATTAACGTCGCATTAATCGTTACGTGAACTATAAGCGATGTCTGCCGGAGAGCGGCATCGTGTCACATCAAGAAATTTGAAATTTTGGGGCTTGTCTAAATGCTCAAATCTACAAGAGGGTCCCGACCCTCTTGTAGATTGGAATGCGCTGTATTTTTCCCTAAGCGAGTCGGCTAACGTCGGCTATGCACTCAAGAATGATCGCACGTCGTGTTTGAAGAGGAGGGATCAGAATTCCCATCAATATTTTTCCCTCATGCAGCGCCTTGCTCAGAAGCTTACGGGAAAACACTCTGTATTAATTCTGTATTTTTGCTATTACAACTCTGTGACAGATGTTTAGAAAATACGACGTTTTATTAAAAATCGTTACGGGAAGTCATCCATTAATCTCGTACCCAGATGTTTTAGGGAACTCCGGCATCCGAGTGCCGTGAAAATACAGATGTAAACAACCGGACAAACAAAAAAACAAATATTGGGTCGTTCCCTAAAACATCTGGTGCATTTCGTAACCAAGGGGGCGCCTCGATACACAGCCACCGCCAGTGTGACACCAAGACGCCCAAGAGGCGCCTGTTTCTTGAGCTACTTCGACCTCAACCACACATGTACTTGTAATTTTTGACTACTAAGCCTTGCCAATCATTATATCTAGATGACTACTATATGATACAGGCCACAGGAACATGAAAAGCATGATCAATGGGCATAGAAATGACTTAACATAGGTGCTTCAAGACAAGTTAGTTACTTTTCAGAGTCAATGCATGCTATTTTTCAATCATAATGTTCTGTGTTACTATAGGCTACTGTATGCCTGAAGTACATAGTAGATGGCTTGTTTAGATATGCAAAAACTCACTGTAAGTGGATGTAAGTATTCAATTTGGTGCACAAATTGTATGGGAAAACTGCCAAGTAACGCGAACGTCACGGTGGCTGTGTATCGAGGCGCCCCCTTGGTTACAAAATGCACCAGATGTTTTACAACGCAACACGGTGTTTGTTTTTTTGTTTGTTCGAATGTTTACATTTGTATTTTTTTTCTGTACCGTGGTGTAGTACGCGTTGTAAAACATCTGGGAACGAGATTAGATAGCAATATGCATCGACTCGAGTAGAAAGAAAGTATCGTGGGAAAAAATATCCTCCTTGCTTTTGACGGAACACGTTCATCATTGTCAACCGTTCAACTTTCTCTAGCTTTCTCTTGACCACTTTTTCTGCTGCCTGACAAGTCACAATGTTGTCTTCATATTCTCGCATCTCTTTCTTCTCTTCAATCTCACATTCGTGATGCTCTCAAACCCAACGAAGTATTATATCCATAGTCGTACGGGACAATGTGGATTGAGAGCTTTTGAGGCAAACAGTTTGCGATAAAAACCTGGTTTTTCCAGTAGGCCTCTCGAGGAAGAACTCATAATCCGAGGTTTCCTGATGCTGCAAAGGAGGTGGCAACGGTGGTGAAGTAAGTCATCTGCTAACCTTCTTGCTCGTCATCGATGATTCAACGATTCTACGTGCACTTAGGAACTCTAACATGAATTGCAATTCCCCAATCCTTGGTCCCAACCACAAACTATGCCACATCCTGTACACGATAGCAGGCGCCGTCGGGGTCCGGTCGCGATATCAAGTCTCTCTTCAAGAATGCTCTCTAGACTCTCAACGCACGCATGCTATGCACTTCCGTCAACAGAAACCTTCATTGTTGCTGATAGTTGTATCGTGGTTGGTTTATTCTGGCTGAGTGTGAAGATTTTGGAAGGTACAACATCGACAGCATCGTTTGTTCCCTCACCCGTTGACTCTCTATCTGTCAAATCTCCACTCGTGTTCGTCCGATGCTCCTCAGCATTTTCGAGGCTCGGACCAAGACCATCGTGTGTTTGCCCATGTCGAGAAGACGTTGGCAACGAGCACAACTACAAGGCGTCTCCACCAGTGGGTGAGTATTAATAATAAGTATAACTCATCCATAGCGCGGATTAATAAAAATTTACAGTCGGACTTTGGACGCAACGCCAGTTGCTTACCCCGACGAACGAAATGTCGCTCATCATAAAACCAAGGATCGAAGTTCTAGCTAGTCGTGCTTCATAGTGTGGCGTTAAGAGCGAGGTCATTCGATTGTGGGATTCCAAACGAGTCTCCATGGACTTGTGGCTTCTGAGATTGTAAAAGAGGTCGAGACTCGAGCGTAACGACATCGTGACGGTATGTGGTCAAAACTTTTACCCCCAAACACTCGTACTCATACATCTCTTCTAGGCCACCATCACACACGATCTCGGACGAGATTATGATAGATTTATGGCACGCGAATGGGGATGGTACGTTGTTGTATTTCTTGCGCCCAAGCCTCTCCGATGAAGCTCCGTCTTTTACAGCTAAACGAACGATTCGTCGCATCCGTCTATCTACTATCATGTTCTGATATGTGCCATCAAGACACAGAAATCAGTTTTCGCTCTCCTGCCTAGGTTCAGTCATCAATAGACTCTGAGCTTACTCCATGCTTTCTGAAGATCCACCTCAGATGCGCAAAAACGACGGGCGTATGATTCTTCCCGTCATTTCAATGGAGCTAGGTGGTGAGACCAAGTCCAGAGCGGATGAAGTTCCCTATGAACGTATGCTCTTTCAGGGACGTTTTAAAGGAAGCAGGAAGGGAGGGCTGGAATTGTTAAAGGCACGGTCTCAGTTTGCATTCGTGAGTCCAGTTGATACATTCGACTTCTTTTCAACGTGTAGACTGACGCATGGCGTATTTTCTATCTTCACAGGACCGTCCGTGCTCGCTCTGCGAACATGTGTTATGTTTGAATCTATGCCCTCGCGGGAGAATGGCAAGGCGTGTATCTTGACTCGTTCGGTTGTACGAATTGTATCAATGTCTTGCATCGTCAATATCAAACCGTTCACCTATCTCGACCGCCAGCTTTGCTTTCTCCTCAGAAACATTGCCCGTACCAAATATCTGTGTCTTCATGCTGCTGCAAATCTATCGACAATGCGATCTTCAAGCTCCAGAATGTGTTCATGTCGTTAGTACCTTCGTTCACGGTCACTGATATTTGAGTTTATTCAACCGAACTGTATGTATAGCTTTGCGTCAATCAAACGAACTGGGCACACATCTTTTCGCGTGAGTGATACTAGTGTGTGTACTCATTCAGAGGTTAGTCGATGTCGGCCACGCCAGTACATGAGCTCTTGCGTTGTTGTTGGTCCTTGGACTCGATGATGTTGTAGATAACCATCGGGTACGAGTGCCAGAAGATTGAACGTGAGATGCGATAGGGCAGAGCTTGTACAATGTGTCCGAATACTCTATACACACTGTCTCCGCGTCAATTCTTTCAATGAGCAAGTACATGTTGGTTCGCTTGAGGATGAGAGAGGATAAGAAACGCGAGTGAATTTTGCATGCGACGAGCAGCTATAGTATTATGGACTGATATTCGTGGACAGCTATGATTACAATTAGTTACTATGTAGCAACATTATGATGATGTCCGATAGAATTTTCCCGAGTGTTTCGAGAGCTGTTATTATACTTACCGTGAAGCATCGATCAAAGACAACTCGGTCGTCTGTACTTAGACTACGACTTTGACTTTGACGATGCGTTCGAACTGCCATTTCGCGTGTTCAGATTTTCTATCTTCCCTCCAAGCTCCTTGAACTCCCATGTATCATCTGCCGAATACATCCCCAAGGTGGACAGTAATGCAAACTTCTGGAAAACATTGATAGCGTGTCAGTATCCTTGACCCTCCTTCAAAAATAATACTCACTTGACGAACGGTTTCTGCAGGACTGCTTGGTGTAAAGGTTAACGTGCTCGATGTAGTCGCGGTTCTGTCGGCGAGTTCTCTTCTGGGTGCCAGACCAGCTTCTTGTGTCGCTTCTTTTGCACTTTGATTTGACGAATCATCGGAGGTACGAGCTCTAGATTCGGATGTCGCTACTAGTGGTTGCACCAGCGTACTGTCTTTGGAATGTTGTATGAATTCGTGGTGTATAAAGTTATCAAACTCGGAGTGTCGCTTCTGAATAGCAATGACAGAATCTGCGTCCAAGGTACCCGGAGATCCAAAGGGAGCCGGAGTGAATTGAACCGAGGGCGGCGAAACAACACGACTTTCCACGAATGTGAAAGCTGGCTCCTTCAACACATCCCCCGTTGGTCTTGGCAAAACTCCAGCAGCATACAATTTCTCCTTCAACCCCTCAAGCTCCGCTATCTCCTTCTCCCTCTGCATTCTCTCCATTTCCTCCGTATCACGAATAGTCTGCCCCTCCATCTGCCGAGCCTTCTTCATCTTTTCCCTCTCTTCGATCTTCTCCTGTCGCTCTTTCGCCTTCGCAGCGCGCGCGGCGGCTTTCTCTTGTTCTCGTCGCTCCTTGCGCTCCTTCAACGCCTGCGCCTTCTCTTTCCGCAACTCATCCTTCTGACGCGTTCGTTCTGATCTCCGTCGTTTTCGAAGCTCAGCTTTGTCGACTGGTTCTTTGAGCAGGCGTGAGGTGGTGGCGGAGGGAGCGTGCAAGATCAGGGTGCCTTCTGAGTCACATTCATAGAGGTCAGGCGAGCCAAAGGAATGGGACCCAGAAGTTTCCGAAATCGATTCTTCACCATGTGTTCCGAATCTGACTCTACTTTCGATAGCATGGTCCAGCGAGAGTTCCATGAGGTTCTCTGGTTTTTTCCACTTCCTCTTTTTCCATTCCTTCTGCTCCATTCTGATAGCCGCTTCCGCAGAGTCATCCTGATTCTGTATGAAGTTCGCCATGTAGTCCTCCTTCATGACCACAATGTCCTCTCCGTTTTCAGGATCTACGGTCCTTATACGATACGTGATGACCGGTTTAGCTGAAGTAAGAGGGTCTGAACCAGAGTGGTTGGCTGGATTCTCCAGATTCGAGCGAGATGCTCTACGAGCAATAGAAGGAGAGAGTGGTTGAGTGATGACGTGTTGACTCTTCAGCGTTTTGCGTTTCCTCTTTCTCGCGGTAGCCGACGCACTAGAAAGTTCAGGTTGCGAGGGACGGTTGGCCCATGGAGGAGCCGGACAAGGTAAGCGCTCTAATGAATTTGAGGATGACGTCCCGGAAGAGGACAGAATGACACGCGACTCGCCCATAGTCGGAGAAGGAGGGGCAGTAGGAGGGCCAGGATCGTCCTCCGTAGACGCCACCAATGGTGAAGTTACTGATGACTTCCGATATATGCGTTGGGGAGGCTCGACATGAACAGATTCCGAGGAAGAGAACGTGAAATTGTCGGAAAATCGCACTTTTTCTGTGCGTAGCGAATCTGGGTCGCTACCGAGAGCGCGTACGGTTGAGAGTAGATCGCTGCCGCCGCATGATGATCTTGATGATTGACGATGGAAGGAAAAGTTGAGGGAGTCAAGAGAGGGCCTATGAGCTACGAGCGAATTCGAGATGTCAATGAACGATATCAGCGGGCATAAACAGGGACCCACCATTATGTACATCGAGTGCGGATTCAGCGCTTCTGCTATCATAGTCGGAAAAGGTATTGTGTTGGTGAAAGATGGAAAGATGAGGAGCTTGGAATGAGATTTCATGTTCCGAGTCGGAAGATTCTGAATAATCTTGGCTCGATTCGCTTGTATACTCATGATTGCCTTCGATTGGAAGTGTAGAAGGAGCGAAGGTGGCTGGCTTCAACGAGAATCTAGATACCCTATAATGTAATCGTAACGCACCATCCAGAAATGAATGCAGGCAAAAGCATGGATCGCACCTTTTAGTCGAATTCGACACAACCACAGTGGCAACTTGAGATTCGCTCCGGCTTTCCCTTCCGTCTTTATCTTCAGAGCCTTCAAAGAAAGATGTACCATTTCTGGCCTCGTATCCCTGATTTTCCAAGATGCTATGATCCTTGCTGCCGACCACGACCTGAAGCCTTCTTGCATTATCCGAACGAAGAGAATTTTCCTCCAGAAGTGCAGCGTCTGCATGAGCTCTGCCAAGAGATAAAGAGGATCCAAGAGTCGAGCGATGAGACGTAGTACTAGACATGCAAGCTAGTGATGACGTTGGGGACTCTGGAGGCTGGAATAATCCGGGCAATAATCGATGTGTCGAACCGACATTAGCGGTCATACCGAGCTGAAAAGCAGAAATGAGGATTAGAGAATCAGAGCGCTTTGAGTGATTCTTACGAAGGAAGTGGACGTCTGAAGGATGAGAGTAAAGAAAACGCGTTCGTCCCACCATTTGGTACAGAAGACGGTTCGACACGTGGAAAGAAAAAAGATGCCGAACTTTGATGAGAAATCCGTTCACGTGACCGCGACTCGTACTGTTTTCCAAGTTCCACCGCGACTCAACTTGAAGTTCACCAGGCTCAAGTATCCTTCAAGCGTTATGGACTCACAGTGCGACACAATATTTAAGTTAAGCTTACGCTCAACTTGGGCTTGACACTCGCCTTGTTTTGGCCTTTCAGCCACCTCCGAATTTTGGCGTCTCAGCGCTCAAGTTTCGATTACAGCACACTGGGAGGAAGTGACAAAATGAGTTCCAAGTTAAACTCATCATGAATACACTATATATGCTCTTGAAGAGTATAGCATACCCGAGACATGCTTCGAGACATGATTGTAACCACACCGGCACATGAACGTCAAGGGTCAAGATTCACTCACGAAAATTCGAACACTTACTACTACTCAAAACATGTAGCTCATCAAGTATTGGTTGGATCCTAGCCACTGTGCAGCTGGAAACAATGTCGCGTTATGCCAAGAGTGGGGTCATAGCTTCTTGCTTCTGATGCCTGAAGATCCACGCCAACGAGGCATTCGTATCGGATTCTGATTATCGATGGAATGACGTGTCCTTCGTCGCCGTTGGCTTGAGGGCAATGTTGGGTTTGTGAGCTGTTGGTCGGTAGTCGGTAGAACGAGTGGTATATATTTTCTAGCTGACGAATAACTTTCCAGGGACGAGGATGACTGAGCAATAGGTTTCCAATTGTAACCGATAGTGGATTAAATTCCTACGAAAATCCAACGTCCATGGGTTCCGGTGCTAGTCAAAGGTCGGCGACACACCGACACATTTTTGACCCAATGAAAGAGCCGGTCATCGAAAGTGGTCCATGCATATAAAAGGTGGGCAACGAAAAGGTTTTCCCCAGCGAAATCTACTTATCAGCTATCAAGTCACCGAGTCGAATCAAAAGTACTGCCTTCGCTTCTAAGGAGTACACACTATCACTGACCAGTCAACAGGATGCCTTTCCACCGTTTTTACTGTTCTCCCAACCTCTTCACAAAGGAAGACAAGCAGGGAATTGCAAAAGCCATCACCAATTTTTACCACTTCCTCCCCCTTTTCTCGTCATCGTGAACTTCATCGACGTCGACAAGGATAGCTTCTACGTCGGCGGCGAGCCTAACGATAGGTATGTCAGGATCAATGTTACGCAGTCCGCGAATCCAGTGCCCGAGTAGGTTCCTTGGACTCCAGATCGATAACGCGAACCATTTGTGCTGATCATTGTATCGATTTTACAGTCGGGCCTGGGTCGAAGCATGGGAGAAGGCGATCGAGCCCTTCACAAAGGCCAAGGGCATCGACTACGAACTACAAATGGGGAATGAAGATGTGAGCTCTGACTGTTTCTCTCGGAGTTCAACTCACAAAATCTATCCTCATTAGCCTTCGCTCTGGAGTGTGAACGGCCTCAGTATCCCGCCGTTCCTTGGAGAGGATTGGATGATCTGGAAGAAGCTCAATAAGCCGGTAGAATGGAAGAAATCTGAGGAAAGTGCGAATGTGAAGCCTACTCAGTAGATTCATCAGTCTGGGCGAAGAACTTGAACGTTGTGTGTGTGAAGAGTTTGGAGTACTCGAATTCATAGATCTTGTCGAAGAATTTTGCTTATCGAGGGGATGGAGGACACAAATTGTATCCAACATTGACGGCATGATATCATACATATTCAGAGAAAGTTGACCGCCAGCAACAAATCGATGGCGAGCAATCAATCGATGACGAACCAGCGGAAAATATCATGTATGATTGGCAGGCTGGCAGCTCGATGGTGCTAAGCAAGGTCGGCGATACACCGATACTTTCTTGTCAGGGTTCGAGCTTATCATCGCTGCAACAAGTCGGCATAAGCTTGTGGAATGAATCTCATATAAAGGCAGCACATACGAAGGCCCTTCTTCACGTCACTACTTCTCAACGTACTATCATCTTCATCCACCACTACTTGAGCAAAGGATCCAAATATGCCCTTTCATCGCTTCTATTGCTCCCCCAACCTCTACACAAAGGAAGAGAAACAAGCCATCGCTCAGGCTATCACCAAATTCTATTCCAAACTTCCACCATTTCTTGTCCTGGTCAACTTCATAGACGTTGACAAAGATAGCTTCTACGTTGGAGGCGAGCCGAACGATCGCTACTTGAGAATCAACGTGCAGCATTCGGCGAACCCAGTACAGGGGTATGTTGACATACTTTACTGTGCAACGATTTCGTGCATCCAACATCGATCTGAACAATCACAGACGTCCTTGGGTGGAAGCATACGAGAAAGTTATCGAGCCGTTCACGAAAGGCAAAGGGATAGGGTGGGAGCTTCAAATGACCAACGACGATGTGAGCCTGTATTTGTTCGGAGAAGGACAAGAAATATACTGACAGGGCCACGACCGCCTTTCCTCCACCTCTACAATTAATCTCAACATCCTACCTATGCCCGTCAGCCTACGTTCTGGAATGCGAACGGCATGCACGTACCACCGTTCCTATCTGAGGACTTTATGAAGTGGAAGGAGCTGAACAGGCCGGTGGAATGGGAGCATGCGGTTGAGACAAAGGCTGGAGGGCTGAATTCGGGGGAAACTTGATGCAATGATGAGGAGTATACTGTTCACTGGAAGATTAACTTCCCTATCCTATAAGATCTTTATCTTCGTTATCGTTACCTACAGGATACAGCCTTGGATTTGAGAAATAAGATGAGCGAACAAAACTGACTTCCAGCTGCGATGAACGAACCTCATCCCGAAAATCAGAATTAAGGTCGTCGACCACCGGCAGAACATCGAGCTCGTTTAACTGAGATCCTCGTTTATCGATGGCGTGTGTGCTTTTGAGGTCAGGGGTGGTAGATGCCACAATCTGTTCGTAGCTGAATACATAATGGCCTCGTACGACGTTCATGACAGCGTACCGTTTCTTCCATGTTCCGCGAGTCTGCGTCGTACCCCTGTATTCTTCATGCGCCTGTCCGGGAAGTGAGGTGTATGTATTCCGCAGCCTAGACGATGTGCATGAGTACACAATCTCGTAAGAGGCGTTGATGACATACCTTGACCATAGCTCTGGATAACTCGACAGGCGAAATGCATAAATGGTCGCGCAGACAGTGTGGCACAGTCAGTGAAGCTGGAGATTCTGGAAAGGTGAAAGCAATTGGAACGCGTCAGATCGAAATGCGGGTTCAGGTAATGCATCGAGTCCCGATCAAGTTCAAGCTCGGACATGTCGAGTCTACATCGGTCTCGTCACATTATCAAGGGCCGTACTACGAGAGACAAAGTGAATATCACTGATATCAAAGGCAATCTGGTAAGAAATTCTGCAGACTAATCAATAAGATTTATGACCCGCGATGCATAAAGACGAACCGACTGATCACTGTGATACCAATCCTCTCCAGTGCGGAACCAACGCAGTTCCTATCCACAGCAAATTTCCCACCTGTCCCTCAAACGAGACACCACGGCTCTTTCGTCGTCTTCTGGTGACTTCTTGAAGCGTAGGTTGTGAATTGTGTCGAGCTTGAGAATATAATCATGTTGGTTTGAGTCTTCATACCGGGCGAAGAATTCTAGGTTTTGCTGAGTAGATATAAGTTCCATTTCAAAATAGTCTCCCTGCCGACTCCGAATTCATAAAATAATAGAAGTGGCGGTTTGTAGGAGTCATCAGCCATGCGACGATAGTTGACTTCGTATCCATTGGGAACGGCAATCCTGGCTTCGTATCTGCATTGGAATCCCTCTTTGCGTTGAGGCTGTATATTTCAACCCTCCGGAACCTCGAGGAGCTCTGTTGAATGCTGGCGTAGAAGCATTGGTGATGTGAGAGTGTTGAAGCTGGACATTGAAGGCTGCTTTGATAACAACCTTTTCACTCGAGGTAGTTTCCATCTAACATGCGCTAAGGGGTTCAAGAATGTATGAATTCTTCAATCTTGATCTTGGTGTTGAACACGACGACGGTTCGTGGTGGGTAGTAGAGCACAAGAGAGTCGGGCGCTTTGAAGGCGCTTCACGTACTTTCATATAGGCACTGTGGGAAATTCGGCTAAGACGAACAATCCATTCAAATCCCACCGACCGAAAACGGTCACCCCACCTCCCACCTCAACACAAGTCACTGCCTTCTGTGTCTTGAGTCCCGACGCAGACATAGAGCTGACCTCAAACCATGCCTGATGACCTCGTGGTATGGACGAGCTGAATCAAGATTGCTGGGCCCAGCAATGAACGGTCCGAAAATGCGCACACTTCCCTCTAGTACCATCGCCAGACCACGAAGTGAAATTCGGCTTTTCATTTTCTGTCATTCTCTCCGAGCCCACCAGGCAGCATGCGGTGATGATTTTCAGATTGTGGGCCCTGTATATCGAAACATGGATCAATAGGAGATGAGAGCCCGAACGATTGGAACACGGAGTGAACGCGTATCCAAATCACGCATAAAACATCCTAGGCATGGCTGCAAAGGCGGTCAAACGTGTAAGGTATATCAAAGACTGCTCTTACTCGCGGTGACTTTGCTCACTGCACCTCAGAATCAGGGCTTGGACTTGGGACTCGTGTACTCACCAGGTGTAAGGATGGTTGGATTTCTATCGAAGCTAGTCGAGACCGCTGTGATATAGCTTGCTCTTGTAAGTCAATTCGAAGGCTAGTCTAGATTCCAACGGTAATCTTCATTGGTGCACGTCTGAAGCAGAATCGTCGGAGCTCGAGGAAGAAGATGACTAAACGATGCCCAACGAGGGACCCCATATTCGTAAGCTCTCTTTGCTCTGGTCATGATCAAAACGATTAACGGACTTGTTCTGCGACGATTCCCATCATTTATCCGCATGTGATGTCTCCACAGAGTTGACTTTCCGCAACATATCGTTGCTACTACTGAGGACTCAATAAGTCATGAAAAGGCTCCATCTCATCCCAAAACTACTCATCTAGTGCCTGATGAACAGCGTGAACGTGATGGACACGGCTGAGGGATCGGATCGCACACACGTATGGCTGGGTGCGGATAGAGAGAGAATGAGGTTTAAATGGTCTTTCTGTGGGTATGCATCAAGAACATCTTACGAGGCTGTGAGATATGCTGATGGAGACCCAGTTTCTTTCCTCGTTGTTCTCATAGACGGTCAACATTGAAGGGGGCCGTGTATGGAGCTGAATAATTTCCACGGAGAATGAGCGGACCCGGACTACGCTATATGGACCATACTAATCATCTGACTAAGGCTTTCGACAATCGTGCTGCTTGGCCAAATCGCGTCTATCGATGACGTTTATGGTTAGCAGCCTCGTATAAAATATCGGAAGGGTTCGTACGGCCTTCCTGCGTAAACCTCACAATCCACGCTCAAGTATGTCCGAAACCCAAATACACACCATCGAGGCTGATGGGGTCGAGGTATTCTATCGAGAAGCGGGAAAGGCTAATGCCTCTGTTGTCATTCTCCTCCATGGTTTTCCATCCTCGTCGTTTCAATACCGAAATCTCATCACGAAACTGTCGGGAAGATACCGGGTCATTGTATGTTTTTTCCTTAATGAAATATACATATCTGAAATCTAACTATCGACTCCATTCTGTTCATAGGCACCAGATCTTCCTGGCTTTGGGTTCACCAGTACGTTATATCCAAAACATCATGAGAAAAATCTCGTTCTCATTATAGATTCTCCCAGAGGTTCCAGAAAGTCGCAAGTATCAGTATACCTTTGACAACATCGCCAAGACTATCGAAGCCTTCGTCGACGCTTTGAGCTTGAAGAAATATGCGATATACATTTTCGATTACGGTGCGCCGACGGGATTGAGGTATGATTGAGTTCTATCCTTGAGCCTATGTCTCTATCTCAGCATCCATCATGCTTGTAATTACAGATTGGCCTTGTCGCGGCCTGACGCTATCACAGCAATTATTTCTCAGAATGGTAATGCGTTCGAAGCTGGCTTTGGAGATTTTTGGGACAGCATTCGTAAATACTGGAAAGACCCTAGCCCTGCCAATCGTGCATCGCTTAGGTGGCTCACTCAATTCGACGCAACAAAGTTCCAGGTACGGATACTTTTCCCATTCCACTATGCGCATGACCATGAGTCGTTGAATTCACTCAATGCTACTATTATTCATTCAGTACGAAGCAGGAGAAGCCCATCCCGAACATATTCCTCCCGAAACGTACCACCTCGATCAAGCCCTGATGGACCGACCGGGAAATGCTGATATACAGCTGGATCTCCAACTGGATTGTTCGTGATTTTTGTTGGAATCTGTCATCGTTCGTTGACTTCATGAATTATCTGTCAGATCAAAACAACGTCGCACTTTACCCTTCCTTCCACGATTACTTCCGCCAATATCAACCTCCTTTGCTCGCCATCTGGGGAAGGAATGACAACTTCTTTATACCGGCCGGGGCCGAAGCATTCAAAACCGTACTACCCAAGGCCAAAGTGAGGTTTGTCCAAGGAGGTCATTTCGCCTTAGAGAACCATTTAGAGGAGATAGCGAGCGAAATGATTGGATTTTTCGAGGACAATGGAATATAGTGCGTTGAACCTAAAGGACAAACCAATTTTATGTATAACCTGGCAATCGTGAACGTACAATGATATAGAAATATGATCTCTAGCCGTACTCGATGTATCAGATAGCAAATATAACAACGAGATAGGACCGCGAGCTTCAAACATACAGAGTCACCGCACGAGATCATTCACGACGAAACGCCACATACCGACTAACGACTGGACTCAGGTTATCCTGAATCCTATTCTCCATCTCGGTTTATGGACCTGGAAAAGAGACCGTGTGATCAATGCCCGCTTGGACTGCTGCCGGTGTTTCTGTATGGAGAACATTTGGAGCTGCTAAACAAGTCCCAAGCATTGGGAGTTCACTCGTTCCCGAGGTCTTTCCTTCCAAATCATGAATCGCTCTGACCTTTTCTAGATTAGTGTGTGCAAGTGCTACTTTTGCATGATAAAAGCAGGACTTTCTCGAAGCCTCCAAGCTAAGTTGCTCACATTTCCTGCTTACCATGACATCCTCTCCATATCTAGCTCCTATAGAGGATTCTCTCTCTACGTTCAAAGACAATATATTCTCAGGCAAAGTTCTCTTCTGTACAGGAGGGGGTTCTGGCATATGCAAAGGCATGACTCGAGCAATTGTAGGTCATATTTTTTATTGGATACGATGTTACTGAGCCCTTGGTCTTCAGATGCGACATGGCGCGAATGCTGCTATCATCGGACGGAAGTAAGTCGATGTCTTCTCTGACTGCCTGTCTAGTGACTCATGGTTCCACCTAGCATCGATCGTCTCACAGAGACATCCAAAGAGCTCTCAGAACAAACCGGGAAGACATGTATACCCATTCGAGCGGACGTAAGACAGCCGCAAACCCTTCAAGACGCGGTACGTAGAACCATCGAAAAATTTGGAAGGATCGATTTCGTCATCTGCGGTAAGGACTCTGAATCCATACCACTTCAACCTACACTGTTCCAGAAAATACTGACTGATGAAACTCGAACGTAGGTGCTGCCGGCAACTTCATGTCCCCGATCTCGAGCCTCTCAGAAAATGCCTTCCGGACGGTGGTTGAGATTGATACCGTACGAGGAGCACTTCTCCCTCTATTCAATGCGTGAGCTTAAAATATGACCATGGACAGCTCGGGACGTACAATACTGTTAAAGCAACCATACCTCATGTACGGGACGCTAAGGGGGCTTACATACATGTCAGCACAACGCTCCACCATAGAGGTGAGGATCAGATCACCTACGTGCGGGTTTGGAGAGAGTAACACTGATCGCATGAGCCCATCACAGGAACCCCATATCAGATACACGTATCTGCCGCAAAAGCAGGAGTAGACGCAATGTCGAATGTTATCGCAGTCGAAGAAGGCCCCCACGGTGTCCGTTCGAACGTTCTTGCACCTGGGTTCACCTCAGGGACAGAGGGTATGCGTTTGATGACTGGCAAAACAAAAGTCAAGGCCGATGGCTTTTCGACTCCATTAGGGCGTTTCACGGAGATTCAAGATGTGGCGAACGCTGCGGTGTTCTTGTTCAGCCCGGCTGCTTGTTATATCACCGGACAGATTATTCCTGTGGATGGCGGCGCAGAACATTTGAGAGGCGATCTTTTTCCATATCCGTCGTCTGTGATAGACCCGTCTAGCGTTAGAAAGCTGCTCAAGGGGAAGATGTGAATAATTGTGTGTACAATACTCAGACGAGCTTCACCCAGTTTTGAGGGTGCGGGCACAAATCCCATGATGTGATGAATTGCAATTGAGGATTCAGATTCAAAGGATAACGAGATGGTCGGGTAGTGTCAAGTGAATGTTCCCTCAATGGAAAACCGCATCGTTGAGAAACACATACAAAATGGCAAGGAGGGTATTCAAACGTACCAAATTCCTCACTCCGAGTTCAAATCTGCGAGAGCTTTTCCCTCTCGACATCCAGTCCAGTCACGATAACTGATTGGTAGTAGTATACTATCGTTATGGATCAAACGTGATCAATCTTTCTGTGTTTCATTCCATCGTTCCTTGTCAAAGACGTGTCTTGGTATGCAGCGCTTAATTCTCTGCTCCAATCAGCTACTTATCGGAAACTCTCTGGATTCAGAGTTGTGGCAATAGGGACGAAGCGTTCATTTGTCTGTTTCCAGCGGTTCGGAGAAAGAACAAGCTAGATACATGAAGACTCTCATACATAACTTGAAATTGAATATCAGATCAGAATGGCTCTTTCGAGGACTGATTCCGAGTTCGAACAAGGACACACGTAGTCACGTTGAGCTGGCATAGAGAAACAGCGTCACAAGCTTGAAGCACTTTCGTCATGTACGTGGGTTTACGATTCGAAGTCAACGTTAGCTGTACAATCACCTATCGCCATCGGGTCGAACGGTACCGAGCACGAAGATGCTGCCAAACTGGCACTACATATCATCGACAATCATTGTTGAACGTTCCTAGAAACAACTAGGAGAGTGAGATACCCATACCGAGTTTCAACCACATACTGCACAAAACTATACAGGTGTTATAACTTATCATGACCGTCTTCCTTGAATCAAGCCTTGACATTCCCTTTACTCATCGCTTCCCAAGCCTCTTTTACAGTCTTTCCACTACTACTCCCGACATACTTCAGCACCGACGGTTCCATACCTGTACCCAACGATGAGAATAGATATTCAAGCTCGAGTTACAATATTCCAAACACTTACTCTTCTCAGTCAACAACGCAGTCAAACCGAAACGATGTTTGTTCGCCGATAGCCTTCAACGTTCGTAAAGTTTGAGCGTTCGACATGAGTTTCAGATACAACAAATGAAGAAACCACGAAACTCACGCAATAATAACATCGTACGTTTTCAAAATCTTCGTCGTCCCAGCGACATTTGGATCGGTCCTCTTCGCCTTGCCGTCTTGCACTTTGGTGATATCGCTCACGAACTGTGATGAAAAATTAGACGAGAGAACGCCGTATGCTAGGATCCTTCTGTGCTGACCCTCGGTGTGACAGCGTTTTGTAAATTCATGATCCTGGTAATGAAATAAATCGTCTCAGCATGCGCCCTATCATCAGAGTCGAAAGACTTCACTCATGACTCACTTGATATCATCGCTCAGAAGTGAGAACTCTGCAACAAGCAACAAAACAAAACACGAATCCCGTTCAACCTTTTAATTGTTCCAACGCTTCGAGTAAGAAGAGCACTCACTAACAACAGCAAACTCGCCATTGGGACATGTTTCCTGTTCGTCCAAGTACTCGTCTTCCATCTGCATAGAAAGGTATGTTACGGCTAGAAATCAGAGAAATAGATCAACAGGGAGATCAATCCATCGAACGAACAAGATGAGTTCGGAGATTCAAATTCTGAGTCTCCCCTGTGCGAACCAACGAAGTAGACGCGTCAACTCACGATCATAACTCAACCAATTAAGGCTATGAACCGCGTGTTTCCCCAAGCCGTCTTTCTTAATCGGCTCGACATCGGAAAGACAGGTAAGATAGAAGAGGGTGGTGGTTTTGGAACCGCTCGAAGAGCTGGGTGCTCTTCGTGATATCACCGATATGTCGCCGGAGGAGTGACCACTGGCAGTATTGGGATCAGGAAAGGGAGGAGTTGTCTGTGATGAAGCTTGAGCCTTAGAGAAGGGATATACGAGCAATTAGTTGGTTGGTGGACTCACTTGATTTCCTGGACCTCGATTCTGATTCAGTTCTTGTAATGACACCGGGGCGGCTGTTGCGGATAGAGGTGATAGGAATAAGGTCGACGAGCAGAAACACCATAGAAGCAGCAGTGTGTGATGAATTTGGATATTATAGGTTGAACGAATCATTCTAGCCGTGAAAGTCGTATGAATTGTAATCGAGGAAAAGAGAATAGTAAGAACGCCAGCGCTCTGGAGACGACAGTCACATAGCTTTGAGTTTATATATCAGGACTTTTTGAATCATTTGAGGAAATGCTGGTCGGAAAAAGTTCGTTCAGAGTCGAGATGTTAAGTAGCTTGCGAAATGGATTCCAGAGCTTGAGCGATGAATAACCAAGAAGACATACATAAAGACGATTGACATCTCATGCACGGCGAGTTTCCGAGCTTCTTCACCTTTATTCACCTTTCTTCACCCAGTAAGTATCTCCGAGCCCGGAGGTCCAGCGTGTCGAGTTGTGAGTATGTGAGTCTGTGATCAGAGTTCTTAGTTCTTACTACTTAGTTCTTTCAAAATTCGGAGTTCATCCGTACGAATGAGAAAATCATGTGGCGTATTTCTCTATGGCTTCTATGGCTTGAGGCTACGCTCTTATTCAATATTGATAGCAACGACCACTCTTGCGGTAATCATTACGGAGCTACGATGACAAAGTGGTCGATGTGAACGACGGTGCATGGATCGATGAATGGATGATCACTCACCTGGGCTGAAACGGTTCTAACTCTCCAATCGGCCTTGCAATTGCTGTGTCTTGACTCTTTCTCGGCCCTCTCGCGTTGTATTCTTCATATGTCTCGGAGGAAATGCTGCTAGGGTCGGAGAAGATTCGAATTCACAAGCTCGATATTTCATGCACGGCGAGCTTCTTCACCTTTCTTCACCCAGTAAGTATCCCCGAATCCGAAAGGACCAGCGTGTCGAGTTGTTCATGTTGTTCATTGTGAGTCTGTGACAGTCTGTGTCCAGAGTTCACTCCAGAGTGTCTTTCGGAGTTCGAGCGTACGAATGAGAAAGATCTTGTGGCGTTGTTGTTGTGATTTTGAATTTCTCCACGGCTACGCTGAGATTCTGAGAAAGTGATCGATGTGAACGAAACAGCGCTGGAATCGATGATATCGATTGAACATTCACCACAGTTGAAATCGTTCTATGTATCGGCCTTGCTAAAAGACTCTTTCTCTCACGTTCTTCACAGGTATTGGGAGGGATATGATTCCAGGAATTGGCCAGCTATAGGCAGGCTATAAGCAGCCGTATACACTAGTCAACGGGGCACACCGAGATTCGAAGTAAAACAATCGTATTGGCTTGGGACGAGAATCAGATCGAAGAGGAGACGAAGACTGTGACAATTTGTTGCCGTGACCTGCAAGGACCTGCACGCGTTCTGTGACTCGCAATACACGTGCCAGACGCGCCTATATAAAGGGAGCGCGATCAACAAACCATCACTTTCTTTCCAACTCCCATTTTCAAGGCCACTCCACCAGTTTCGGCACCAACACTCAATCTTATATCCTCTCAGTTCTCGCCCAACAACACAATCAACTATGTCTGGCCGTGGTAAAGGTGGAAAAGTGAGAGTTCTCGCCCATGTTCTCATTTTTCTGCTCTGACAATGACAATGGATGTTTCTCATTCTAGGGTCTCGGAAAGGGAGGAGCCAAACGCCACCGCAAGATTCTTCGTGACAACATTCAGGGTATGCGCCGTGTAGCCTCTCGCTGACCTACTCGCTCTTTGCTCATCAGCTTTTTCCTGGGCCAGGTATCACCAAACCCGCCATCCGCCGTCTCGCCCGTCGTGGAGGTGTCAAGCGTATTTCTGGTCTGATCTACGAAGAGACCAGAGGTGTCTTAAAGATCTTTTTGGAGAATGTGATTCGGGATTCGGTAACGTACACAGAGCATGCTAAGCGGTGCGTATACTATCCGATTGTCGTTCCTCATCGTTCGTTGACTAAGTCGGCTTTGCGTCTTTCGTAGTAAAACTGTGACTGCTCTTGATGTCGTTTACGCCTTGAAACGATCTGGGAGAACCCTGTATGGTTTCGGTGCTTGAAGAAGGCTACTTTGTGAGTGGCACATATTTTGTATATACAGAGCTGGGACTTATCGACATTCCTAGTACCTTTCCTGCTACACTGTATTTCCTCGTTTTGTATCATCCTCTGTAACACCTATATTCAATGAACTATAACTGTTCACACTACCGCCCACCAGAGTGTTGAAGAGTGTTGAGCAATGTTACTATGAGGCCGGAGTGTAGGCGAAATTCCAATACCGGCTCCGCTGAGGAATGAATTGAACCCTACTGTCAATCTATGTCAACGGATAATCAACACGTCGAAACCGGCAGCCGAGTCGGAGTCGTTTCAACTTTTTGAGTCAAGCTCTGCGCTGTATAAATGCTGACTTCTGCAGGTAAACTGACATAGAACATGCAGAAAACCCCTCTCTTCACTCTTCCGTTGCTGCATCTCCTCTTCGCACTCGGTTTGAGCTTTCATTCTCGCCTCGTCCGAGTTAGCTTCTTGCTCGCCATATTCGCCATCTCCTACCGCGTCGTCATCCACACAACCTCAGCCGAGCCCTTCCTCAACTACATCAACGCCGTTTCATGCTTCTCTCTAGTCTTCTACGCCCTCGATCTCCTAGCCCTAACAGATACCTACCAAAAGATCCACCTCGTCGACCAACCCTCACCCACATCTTCCCTGCCTTTCCTCTCCCGTTTCATATGGAGCTCCAAGCTCGTCCTATCCCCACGAGGAATCGGCTTCGCACACGAACCCACCGATGTCATCCCTCCCCATCCGAAACCCCAACCCCGGCTGTCCTTCATCCTCTCCCAGCTCCCCTCCACCATCGCCGTCTACCTCGTCGCGGACATCGCCAACCTCGCACTCCGTTCTCACCCGGGCTTCCTCCCTGGCGGTCCGTCCATCGCAGACGTAGGTCCGCTGATGCGGTACATCAACGTCCTCCTTTTCGCCGTGTCGAGCTACTACGCGCTCCAATCCCAATACAGACTATCCAGCATCGTCTTCACCGCCCTAGGTCTTTCCCGACCAGAATCGTGGCCGGATATTATGGGGAAGTGGAGTGATGCGTATACGGTGCGCAGGTTGTGGGGCCGGACGTGGCATCAGCTTATGAGGAGGTGGGTGTCTGCTGCAGGGGAATTCATCGCGCAGACCGTGCTTGGGCTGACTCCTGGGACAAATGTGTCCGCGTACACGAAGTTGTTCGTGGCTTTCCTAATATCCGGGACTATCCACCAACTCGGTGACTTCTCTCTCAAACACCAAAACTTCTGGGCAGGCGGCAGTCTGGTGTTCTTCGTATCCCAAGCTGTCGCGATCATGTTCGAAGACGGAATTATTGCGTTGGGGAAGAGGATGGGTGTGAGAGAAGGGAGAGGTATGAGAGTGCTGGGGTATGTGTGGACAGTCAGCTGGTTCGCGTTGGTTTTTCCGGTGTGGATCGATCCGTATTTCCATGATGGGATGGCGACGAGTGAGATGTTTAGTCCGGTTGGGGGGTTTGGAAGGGGGATTGGACGGGCAAGTCAGTGAAGATATGGCTTCCGTTGGAATATTAGGATTTAGAATACACCAACAATAACATGATATGTGTTCAGAACAAATGACTCTGGGTCGAAAATGACCCATGCTTCTAGGCTACGGAATCATGTACTTGAACTTTAATTTCAACGATGAACAAGGTGAGAGAGAGTGAAGAGACTTTGAAAATGCCTGCAGGCTGCTAGTCTCCCAAAGGCAGACAACAAATACCTCTTGACACTTCGAGTCGAGGTATATAGAGTCTGCTAGGAGACACGCCGTGTAACAGGGACCTCGGTTAAATTTGTATTGGCTTCCACGAAAGGAAGACATTATTAAGCAGTTTGCTAAGCTTTTACTAAAGGAGATATTACCAAGCCGCCCTCCAAGTAGGAGCTCGTTTGCGAGAGACTTCTCATTATCTATCGTACTCTACTACACATGAGCTCAGTCCCTTCGAGCTCTGATAATGCAAAAAATCCATTTCGATTCTACAGTCCTCGCTCTCTGAGCGATCCTACCTCGTCAACTCGACCTCTTTCATTTACTACGCACCCTCCTCTTAATTCCGCACGAGGATTTGGCAGCCCTCTCAACCACTCATTCACATCTCAAACTCAAGAACCTATCATAGAGCACCATAATACCTCCAACCCATCGCATACTGAGTCACTTCCACACAATCTTCCCAAAGAATTGCCTTCATTATCTGAACTTCCAATCATATTGTATTCACCGATGTGGTAGTGGTGTCTGCCTCGCTGGTAGACACTACTCCTTATGATAGATTTATGAATATTATACTTATATTTCTCTTCTTTGGACTTTCTCTAAGTGTACTTATAGCCGTACCATATGTTCCTTCCATCCTTACTTTGAATTTTCGAAATTGTTCGTCACCTATTGTTGCGGGATGTATATTGTGGGCTGAGTACTACCGTGGGAATTCGCCACGTCTTTTCCTTACTCTACCATCTCTTCGCAATTCTCCTTTCTTCATACATCCTCTTTGCTGCTTATCATCCTCCAACACAATTCCGGGACATCTTCGACATCTCAAGACTCATAATCCGGCCTCACTTTGGAGTAGGAATGGTTAGGGCAGTCAGATGGGTTGGATATAGACGAGGAACTTCAAATTTCGCTCTTACATTTTCCGATTCGGCCTTTCATTTCAATTTTGCTTATCTCTCCACCAATCCCTTCGTCGAACTGCGTCTAGGCCATCGAACTTCCATCGGAGCGTACCTTTGCATGGGCGACGAGCCTGACCAACTCGTTCGTCTTCGCTGATGGGGGCAGCGAAGTTAACCTGCACTGTTTACTCGTCTTGTACGTGACCTGTGGGGCTCTTGATGCGCTGAAACAAAGGAAGACATTCATTTCAACTTCACCAATCGAAATTCATTTCTTTGTACTATCTTTTCTTATCGTGATGTGAAGCGTCCGACGGCGCAAGAGTACGCGCGGCAGTTGAGACTTATACGTTGGACAAGCCTTATGAAATATCATCTCTCTTTCCCAACTACTCTCAAGTGTGCTCATTGTAACTGTGTTAAGTCGTCGGAAGAGACGACAGTGTAAGTTTTGATTCAAGTTTAGCTCTAACTTTGTAGGTATATATCTACGAAGACTACTTCAAGCCTATAACATCAAAAGGACCCGACTGATCTCTCAAACGGTCCTCGCTTGGACCAACTTAACCTACTTCAGTGGAGCCCACCGCGAGGGGTTCAGTTTTCCGAGGTCCTTCTATCCTGCATTAACCTCTTTACTGACTTTTATAGAACCGCCAAAATGTCTACAACATCCATCTACCCGCCTGTGGGTGGATTCAATCTTCGTACCCCAATGCCTATCGCTCGCACTCGAGACGCGCCTTTCTTCAATGGTCGTTATATCGAGGCTTTTTTGAACCGAATCCTTCAGCATGGAGTAAACGCCGGGATATTGGACAAGAATGAGCTGGTAAAGTATATCATCGAGTATTCTTCTGATCAGGTCAAGGACTTGATCCTCTACATGGACGAGTTCGACTTGGAAGGAAATGTTTCTTGGGACGCCGCAAAGGAAGCCCTCAATACCTTGTACGGGTCATCGGACAAGCCAAAGGAATACACGGAAGAAGAACTAAAGGAGTTCTGTCGCAAACGAGCTGCTAAGCCCATGTTTTCTAAGACTCTCGAAGTGGAAGAGTACTTACGTTCCTATGTTGCTATAGCTGCCTCTTTGAAGAAAAGAGAGTTGATCACCGAAAAGCAATATAACTTGTACTTCATTCGAGGAATTCCACATTCCATGAAAGAATGGTTTGCTAGTGCGACTCCGGAAGCCAAACGTACGAAGGAAAATCCGCCTACTATTTCCGAATCTCTGGCGATCTTGAAGACTCGATTTGACAAGAATTCCATCATATATGAAGACTGGCATAAAGAAGAGGAAGAATTCGCTAAGTATTCCTTTGATGAGAATGGAAATCGGGTCACTACCTCGACGTTTTTGCAGGATTTAGGAGGAGCCGAAGCTCCAGTTCCTGGTGCAATGCCTCAAGCAAAACTGAAGACGACAACAACTATCGATGAACTTACGAAACAGTTGGAAAAGTTGACTATCGCGGTCAACGCCGTTAAAGACGGAACAGTCGAACGTGTTCCTCAACCACCGGCGACATTAGAAGAATTGCGGGATCGTGTTGATCAGCTTACGCAGATGTTGAGTAATGGAGGTTCAGGTGGTTTTCGTATGAACCAGGGGAGTGATTCTGCTACTCGTCGTTGTTTCATGTGCGGAGGAATATGCGGAGAAAATGGTACTCACCCGATTGGTCTTAGGTTTTGTCCCGAAACAGTCAGGCTTGTAAACGAGCATCTGGTGACCTTTGATCCGCAACGAATGCGATACGTGATGCCCGATGGACGAGACCTACCTGTTGTTCCGCGAGGATGGGCAGGAGGCGTCGCGTCGTTCATCCGTAACAATCAGAACAATGCAACGGTTCCTCAGTCTTCTGCAAGTGTTCCCAGGGACGTTCCTCCTCACATGAGGACAACAAATTCAGTCGGATTGGTGTTCGAAGATGCTGAGGTGATTTCAGGAAATGTATTTGCTCTTGAGGGAGTGCCAGATCAACGATACGCGTTTCCTACTACTCGTTCTGGCCGCGATACTTCTAACCGTTTTGATCCTTTGAGCAGACCCGCAGATAAGGGGAAAGCGCCAGCTAAACCAGCTCAACAACCAGTACAGCCTCAACGACAAGTTCGTTTCGAGTCTCCTCCAGTGTCTGTGCAACAACCTACTGCTCCGGCGCCACCTGTCATTCAACAAAACAGTATTCCGCCGCCGACCAATCCCATCAATAACGAACAAGGGTGGAAGTCTTCGCAACCAAAGAACCAGAAAGGAGGAAAAGATCAGGATGTCGAAATGAAAGACAAAGATAAGTCCTCACCGGGTAATCAGTATCATTTTACTTCCAAGGTACAGGAATTAGCAGATCCTCAAGCAACTTTCAATCGTATCGGAGATATGAGAGTCGAAGTGCCTCTCTTCCAACTTCTTGGAATGAGTCCTCCTTTGGCCAAGCTATTCACAGAAAGCACTCGTACGAAGCGGGAATATGGACCGGTCAAAGAAACAGTGAACAAATCAGCTGAGTACTTTTCTGATTCCTCTGAAGAACAAGGGTATGAGGCTTTGACAGAAATTTATGGAACTTTGGGAGAAGAATCCAATGAGAAGCACTTCTGTGTGATGGAGAATGATCCAAAACTTGACGATCTGGTGTTTAGGTGCTCGAACGCTATGGCTCAAGTTCCGGCAAAGCGATTCTTTGCGATGACAGTAGGTGATTTACGAGTCTCTATCAACGGAGTCGAATTCGATGCTATGATCGATTCGGGTTCGGAACTCAATGTTGCTGGCAATCATCTACCAGAAGCGGCAAGTCTTCCAATGGATTACGATGGCCAACGATGGTCACTCAAAGGTATACATGGCGAGTTCGAACGTTTACGTGGATGTGCTGTCAACGCTCCTATCGATATCGGAGGGCATGATTTCTCTCACCATATTTTCATTTCTAGACAATCGGTGGGGAACCATGACATTATTCTAGGCCAGCCTTTTCTTCAATGGTATTCAGCTACGATTCAATATGAGCGAGGTGCGCATGCGAGACTTTACCTCTGGAAAGATGGCGATAGGAGTACTAACCCAACGTTGATGGTTTCCATAACCAAACCACACGACGAGCGAAATACAGCAGCAATTCGACAGGGAATCGACAAGAAGAAGAAGACAGTCTCGTTTATTGAAGAGGTGGATGAAGCCGAAGAGGATTTTTGACGGAGGGAAGTGAAAAGTTGACCTTCCGCACTTCCTATCCAGCTTTAGGAAGGTCATTTGAGGCGTTAATGGGAAACGATGAGTACTCCAATTTTGATTCACTTTTTGATATTCTTCCTCCTCCGAGTTTCGATTCGATGATCAGTTCATATATCTCTCTCAAGGGTATTCACCCGAATTCTATTTTATCTTCACCATGGACTGATCACATTTTGCAAGAAGAGTTGACCTTTTATAGCTTTGCTTCGAAACAACCTCTAGGCGTGGGTGGTCTTCCCAAGAGGAAGTACAAACCAGTCGAGAGGAAGGTTCGACCTGTTCCAACATATATGCCTGACCCCAGAGCACAAGAGTTTCGGCCTATTCCTCCGCCATTACCTACTGACCTACCCTTTCATCCAGTTGATTATCGCACGCTGAAATTTGGAGATCGAGTTACTTTGGAGCGGTTAGAGATGATGTTGAAGACAATCGAGAAGGGAAGTTTGAGTGAAGATGAAGTCAATCTTATCGCATACGTTGTTGTCCAACGTGAGTCGGCCTTTGCTTTCAATTATGCTGAGAAGGGTTTCTTTTCCAGAGACTATTTCCCGGACTACGAAATTCCGACTATCGAACATATCCCGTGGCAATCCAAGCCAATACCAATTCCGAAAGCACTATTCAAAGATGTTATCGATATCGTTCGTGATAATGAACGAGCGGGTCGATTCGAGCCCACTACCTCCAGTTACAGATCCTCAATGTTTGCCGTAGCCAAGAAGCCTGGATCAGTGCCACCAGTTCGACTTGTTTTGGATATGCAACAGCTGAATTCGGTGACCATTCGGGACTCATCCTTACCTCCGAATATTGGAGAATTTGCTGAGTCGTTTCTTGGTCATGCTATCTATGGTCTCTTTGATTTATTTTCAGGTTTTGACGCTCGATGGGTTGGTCACCGGTCTAGAGCGTTACAAGCTTTTCATTCACCAGATGGACCGAAACAGCAAACTACGTTGGTTCAAGGTTATACCAACAGTGTTCAAGAATTCCAAAGGTGCACCAAACATGTTATCTCCCGTATCTCACCCCATCTTGCAGACAATTTCATCGATGATTGTGGGTTGAAAGGGCCGGAATCTCGTTACAATGATGAGGCTATAGAAGAGAATCCAAGAATCCGAAGGTTCGTGTTCGAATATGCTCAGAGATTGGATGAGTTTCTCGGAACTCTGATCATGGGTGGTATCACGGCATCGGGTAAGAAAGCCATACTCGCGGTATTCGAATTACGAATAGTGAAGATCTTGGATTGGCCTTTACCTATTGACGTTTCAGATGTTCGAGGGTTTCTAGGAACGGCAGGAGGAGGACGAAAGTGGATCAAAGGATTTGCTCTGATAGCTAAGCCGCTAACTTCTTTACTCCGAATGACTGATATTCCTTTTGAAATGTCTACAGAGGCAATCGAGGCTTTTGAATTACTCAAATATCGAATTTCCAGAGCACCAGTACTCATCAAGATCGATTACGAGAAGGCCAAAATGATAGAACCAAAGCCTCGCATTTCAGACGAAGGACTCATCATCGTGGGAGTCGACTCAGCGTGGTCTGGAGCTGGGTGGTCCCTGAGGCAAATAAGGGACTCTCAGAAGCGGATTGCGTTATATGGGTCGTGTACATTCAACGAGCGAGAGCAAAACTATGGTCAGCCCAAAACCGAAGTATACGGAATTTTTCGAGCTCTCAAAGATCTTCGACATCATGTTTGGGGAGTATTGTTTCGTCTGGATCACGATGCTCAATCCGTTGCTGAAATGATTCGTTCCGTTACAGACGTTCCTAACGCGCCTATTCTTCGATGGGTTTCTTACATTCGACTCTTTGATTTTGAAACCTATCATGTACCAGCTACAGCTCACAAAGTTGAAGATGGATTATTGCGACGAAAATCATCACCCAATGATCAGCCTTATGACGATTACAGTGCGGATGAGTTCTTGGATGCATATAATGACCGACATTCAGCTAAGTTTTTGTTTGATCAATTGTATCTGCATTACTCGAATCCATTTGTACAGTCATGGGGCTCAACGGTGCCTCTATATGAAACCTCAATCTTATCTTCAGGGTTACCGGACTACGATAAATGTGTTCAATCTGCTCAAGTGGACCCATCTAGTACGAACTCGTACTTTTCTGCATCGACAAGTCGAAACACTGATGTTTTCCGAATATTCACTAGGAGACGAGATCGTGACACTGGAATTCACACATTATATAGGTATTGAACATAAAGTTCCTTTGGAGTTTGATGCCTCTTCGTTTGCAGGACACAAGCAAGGCACGCGAGATCAAGACGATGGGGAATTCTGGATGGAACTACTGGAGTTTTTCTTGACTTCTCGTTATCCCTCTCGTTTGACTACTGATAAGGAAAAGAAGCATTTCCTCAAGCGTTCTCGTCGTTTTTTCTTGCACGATAACAGATTATGGATGGCGCCGAAGACGAATTCAGGCAGAGTACCGAGGTTAGTCATTGAATCAACATCTAAGCGTAACGACTTGATGGCTACAGCTCATAACGAGTGTGGTCATCGAGGAGGAGATGCTACTTATCGTCATCTACTAGATCGGTTCTATTGGCCCAATATGTACGAAGATGTTTCTTACTTTGTCCGATCATGCATCGAATGTCAGAAATCCATCAAGTCCAATCCGATTCTGCCATATGAACCATCGTGGCAAGCTCCGCTACTTCGACACTTCAATCTCAACAGTATCAAGATGCCTACAGGAGTAGGAGGTGTAGACTACATCATTCAAGCGACAGAGCCAACGATTCTTTGGACAGAAGCACGGGCTATGAATGGAAGTACATCTTCAGCCGTGGCCAAATTCATCTACGAGGATATCATATGTCGATTTGCGTGCGTTCCCATGTTTACTTTCAATGGTGGTCCAGAGTTCCAGAAAGAGGTTACTAATCTGCTCGAGACACAATATCGCTGTATAGTGATCTTTTTGACACAGGATACAGTAAAGCTTTTGTAAAAAATACTGATAAGTTATCGGGTACCTATTGCAAATAGTTGTGATAACCCGGAGGGGGTCCCGGAAATGGCCCCGGGGGGTGGTCATGCTTGTCACCACCTGTCACATATGGCTTATATTTACTGTTTTGGGTAATTAATAATCATCCAGATATTAAATAAGCAGTACATTTTCAAAAAAACTCGAAAATTCATAAAAATTCATAAAAAACCTAAAATGGCCTGATTAGGTCAGATCAGGATATGTAAGCAAATGACCTCATATGATCAAAAATGATGTAGGGCCAATGTAGGTACTAAAAATAGCCCAAAAAATCACTAAAAATGCAAAAAAAATATTTAGGGATGGTATAGAGCCTATTGTAGGCCCAGGCACATCAAAATTACCAAAAAAAGAAAAAATTGATGATGATCTCATCTTGTAGCAAAAAATCTGAAAAAAATCCTAAAAATAGTCAAAAAATTCAGGGGTGCCTTGTTGGCCCTGAAAATGCAAAATAAAAAAAAAATACGCGATAAGTGTAAAAATTTTCATCACCCCAAATCATTCCAAATCCACTATACAGTCAGTATATATGATGTATATGCTATATTTAGCATCCTAGTATCTTTATTGGGCTAAAAATAGAACTTGATCTCATCTGATAGCAAAAAATCATAAAAAATACTCAAAAAATTCAGGGGTGCCTCATTGGCCCTGAAAATGCAAAATAAAAAAAATTACACAACACAATTGAAAAACAACATCGCTCCAAATCATACCACATCCACTACACAGTCAGTATATATCATGTATATGCCATTTATAGCACCCCTAGTACCCTCAATCACTTATATCACTCAAGAATCATACCAAACTGAATAATTTGGGGAGTAAATATATTATACATAATATTTTTAGTACACCTAGTACCCTTGATAACTTGGAACAATTTATATTACTCAATATGTTCAGTACACTTAGCACATATCACACCTAACACACTAAAACTCATAACAGTACTTATATGTATTATACTTAATACAGTTGACAATGAAAATACTGAAAACAGTGTTATCAGTCACTATACTTAACACACTTAACAGTCAAAAAGTCGGAACAATTGTTATACTATAACACACTCATAACAACAAGTTTTGGGCGCTTATGGGCGCTTATTTGGTGTTTTTGAGTCGAAATTCATTAATAGCACACTCAATAGTTTTTGTGTGGGCTCTATATTGTGTGAGGATGTTGTTTATATCATATTCTTCTAGATACAATTCAGAGAACTCGAAAATTCATCCTGTGGGGCTAGCTATATTGTGATCTTTTGAAATATAACAGTGTTTTATGTAAATGTTAATGCATATACCCATGTTGTGAAGTCAAACTGCTACTGGGTCATGAGAAGAGTCATCCTACAACCTATTTTCTGCAAATTCTATGTGATACAGCCAAGAGATCTGTAATGGGGGTCATTGAATATGACATGTATTGTTACATGTAAGTGTAGACATCTATAGTGTGCATGAAACATGTACATGTATATCACAGAGTCCAATAGTCATAGTGAGTATCTGAACCATGTCCAGACACTTCCAGTAGACTGTAAGAGTGATTCCCTCATGAACCACCATCAGTATACTTGCATTACATGGACATATGCATTGACATTTACATAAAACACTGTTATATTTCAAAAGATCACAATATAGCTAGCCCCACAGGATGAATTTTCGAGTTCTCTGAATTGTATCTAGAAGAATATGATATAAACAACATCCTCACACAATATAGAGCCCACACAAAAACTATTGAGTGTGCTATTAATGAATTTTGACTCAAAAACACCAAATAAGCGCCCATAAGCGCCCAAAACTTGTTGTTATGAGTGTGTTATAGTATAACAATTGTTCCGACTTTTTGACTGTTAAGTGTGTTAAGTATAGTGACTGATAACACTGTTTTCAGTATTTTCATTGTCAACTGTATTAAGTATAATACATATAAGTACTGTTATGAGTTTTAGTGTGTTAGGTGTGATATGTGCTAAGTGTACTGAACATATTGAGTAATATAAATTGTTCCAAGTTATCAAGGGTACTAGGTGTACTAAAAATATTATGTATAATATATTTACTCCCCAAATTATTCAGTTTGGTATGATTCTTGAGTGATATAAGTGATTGAGGGTACTAGGGGTGCTATAAATGGCATATACATGATATATACTGACTGTGTAGTGGATGTGGTATGATTTGGAGCGATGTTGTTTTTCAATTGTGTTGTGTAATTTTTTTTATTTTGCATTTTCAGGGCCAATGAGGCACCCCTGAATTTTTGAGTATTTTTTATGATTTTTTGCTATCAGATGAGATCAAGTTCTATTTTTAGCCCAATAAAGATACTAGGATGCTAAATATAGCATATACATCATATATACTGACTGTATAGTGGATTTGGAATGATTTGGGGTGATGAAAATTTTTACACTTATCGCGTATTTTTTTTTTATTTTGCATTTTCAGGGCCAACAAGGCACCCCTGAATTTTTTGACTATTTTTAGGATTTTTTTCAGATTTTTTGCTACAAGATGAGATCATCATCAATTTTTTCCTTTTTTGGTAATTTTGATGTGCCTGGGCCTACAATAGGCTCTATACCATCCCTAAATATTTTTTTTGCATTTTTAGTGATTTTTTGGGCTATTTTTAGTACCTACATTGGCCCTACATCATTTTTGATCATATGAGGTCATTTGCTTACATATCCTGATCTGACCTAATCAGGCCATTTTAGGTTTTTTATGAATTTTTATGAATTTTCGAGTTTTTTTGAAAATGTACTGCTTATTTAATATCTGGATGATTATTAATTACCCAAAACAGTAAATATAAGCCATATGTGACAGGTGGTGACAAGCATGACCACCCCCCGGGGCCATTTCCAGGACCCCCTCCGGGTTATCACAACTATTTGCAATAGGTACCCGATAACTTATCGGTACTTTTTACAAAAGTTTTACAGTATCAGCTGTTTTTGACTCCTTACCATCCACAGGGAAACGCGCCAGTCGAGCGTGCTCACCAACCACTAGTAGACGCCTTATTCAAATGTACAGGTGATGCAAAGGGAACATGGCCTCGTTTCCTACACGCGGTTTTGTTCTCGATGCGTGTAACTGTCTCTAGAGCCACTGGTTACTCGCCTTATTATCTGCTATACGGTACGCATCCTGTTTTCTCATTTGATGTTACGGAAATTACTTGGCAGACTTTGGATTGGCATACGGTTCGTACGCACGAGGAACTTATTGCGATGAGAGCCCTTCAGCTAGCTCGACGAGACCCAAAGCTCAAAGAAGCAAATGTGAAGATTCAAGAATCACGAAAACGTGCAATCGACGACATGGCTAAACGACACGGGTTCCAATGGGATTTCAAAGACTACGAAGAAGGAATGTACGTATGGTTACGCGAATCAGCTATTGACGAAATCAAGGGTGGTAAAGGATTATGGACGTATTCGGGTCCCTACATCATACACGAGAAACGGGATCACGATTTGTTCGTTCTCAAAGAGCTAAGTGGTGCAATTCTACCTGGTCATGTTAATATACGTTGTCTACGATTGTTCTTCTACAGGCCTACACATCAAACGCTCCGAGCCAAGATTCCTCAGCCTCGTCAAACGATACACTCTATCTTGTTCGATCAACCACATACACGATTAGATCGCGCCTTGGAGAGGTCCAAGGAGTATTTCCGATCGGACTGAAGCTAAGTTTTTTTTCTTATCTATCCTCCTATTCGTGTACTATATAATATCTCTATCTCTTTCTCGAATATTGTATCTCTCATGTCTTCTTCTTACATTCCTCCTGGATTCACTCGCACTGAATATCGTTTAGGACGCCCTCTGCGCAGGAGTAATGAGCCGGATACTTTGGGTTTCCATCCGTGGTCCGAATTCGACATCGAAGAAGTCACCGACAGTCCATTCTGAGTCTTCCGTACCGTGTCTAATATGGAGCTCGTGGATTACTCTGGTGGAGTGACGTTCTATCCTGCCGAAATGTCGATGCGTTACAAGTATAGGAATCCGCACACTGGAGATGTCAAAATCCTCTATGTCAGGGATCCTCAACTTCGATGGACAGAAATCATAGCTGGGGTACGATCGGGTGTCGTTCCTGCGCGGTATGTTAGAGACGTGGATGAGAATGGAGTTTTCCATGGACCAATGAATGATAAGTGGTTTCGTCAGATGTGTTCTCAGTTCACTGTGTCTGCTGATCACAAATTGATGTGCCGGGGTTACGAAGTTTGTAGGGACCACGAAGATTTCGAATGGAAAGTGGAGTTCCTCCTACCGACAATCTTAGGAGACGGGTATCTCGCATTCCATAATCCAGAAAGCCTCGTTCAATTGGTTCGTTCGCGCTTCAAGATTTGGCACTTGGATTCATTCAAACGTGCGTTGGATTGTTTGACCGACTTCAATTCTCCTCCTCGTCCTTTTCGTTCGCTCTCATTCACTACCAATCGTGCCCCGATTTCGCGTTCTTCTACTCCTCCTCCTCCTTATACGAATGTGCCTTTGAATAGAGTCTCGCTATTGAATGATGCGGGTCGTACTTTTCTTCTTCCAACTTCTGCAGATATAGTTCCCTTCATTCCTTCTCCTTCGTCGTTGATTCACAACTTCCTCAATTCTTCTGTCTTGAATACTTCTTCCTTGGAGGATGTTTCGATGGATTCCGAGGACGGAATCTAAAGAGACCCCCTCTGTGGTAGTGGTGTCTGCCTCGCTGGTAGACACTACTCCTTATGATAGATTTATGAATATTATACTTATATTTCTCTTCTTTGGACTTTCTCTAAGTGTACTTATAGCCGTACCATATGTTCCTTCCATCCTTACTTTGAATTTTCGAAATTGTTCGTCACCTATTGTTGCGGGATGTATATTGTGGGCTGAGTACTACCGTGGGAATTCGCCACGTCTTTTCCTTACTCTACCATCTCTTCGCAATTCTCCTTTCTTCATACATCCTCTTTGCTGCTTATCATCCTCCAACACAATTCCGGGACATCTTCGACATCTCAAGACTCATAATCCGGCCTCACTTTGGAGTAGGAATGGTTAGGGCAGTCAGATGGGTTGGATATAGACGAGGAACTTCAAATTTCGCTCTTACATTTTCCGATTCGGCCTTTCATTTCAATTTTGCTTATCTCTCCACCAATCCCTTCGTCGAACTGCGTCTAGGCCATCGAACTTCCATCGGAGCGTACCTTTGCATGGGCGACGAGCCTGACCAACTCGTTCGTCTTCGCTGATGGGGGCAGCGAAGTTAACCTGCACTGTTTACTCGTCTTGTACGTGACCTGTGGGGCTCTTGATGCGCTGAAACAAAGGAAGACATTCATTTCAACTTCACCAATCGAAATTCATTTCTTTGTACTATCTTTTCTTATCGTGATGTGAAGCGTCCGACGGCGCAAGAGTACGCGCGGCAGTTGAGACTTATACGTTGGACAAGCCTTATGAAATATCATCTCTCTTTCCCAACTACTCTCAAGTGTGCTCATTGTAACTGTGTTAAGTCGTCGGAAGAGACGACAGTGTAAGTTTTGATTCAAGTTTAGCTCTAACTTTGTAGGTATATATCTACGAAGACTACTTCAAGCCTATAACATCAAAAGGACCCGACTGATCTCTCAAACGGTCCTCGCTTGGACCAACTTAACCTACTTCACCGAGTCGCTCAGCCTCCCACCGTAATGTGCAAAATATTCCCCCGGTACCAAACGTGGCATCCCCTAGACAATCACCTTATAAACGAAAATTTCGAGACTCGATCGATGAAGGAAGGTTTAGCAAGCAGTGGAAACACTCAGCACTTTCTCGAGAAGAAAAACTCACAAAACTGCGCGATCTTTGTGCCGAATTGGGCTTCTCCTCATGGGTTCATGCTATGCTGGAGATGTTTCGCCCTCCTACCCCTTCTGAGAAGCAGTCATGGGGAAAGCGTGATGAATCCTTGTATCATACACGCTCAGTCAGTGTTGCTTCATTTTTGCAGGGGAGGACCACTCAAACAGTCTCAGATTTTTGAGATCACGACACAGTTTTGTTCTACTTGCTGAGCTGAATCGGAACTCTGGCGATTGGGCCATGGGGGCTGAGCACTGAAGTGTGAAGCATTGAACACCGACGCAAGTGGTGCTGTCGCGTCGGACGCGTTTGATTAATGAGATATTTCTTAATTGGGATAGTATGTAAGCAATGAGCAACCGCACATATGATATGCACATGACACTTAGCCGAGGTCCTTACTCGACCCCGAAAAAAATTACAGACTAGCAGGCTGCACACCTGGTCAGGTGGGTGCTTTCGGTGGGCGCTTTGTGGGTTTCGTTCTACAGACTTATAATCAGTACCACCATGTCCTTGGATCTACCGCCAGGAACGAATTTTCGTGATTCAACTACAGATCTTGAAGCTTGAAACTTGAAGTGTTATATCTATTATCTCTTGTCGGCAGAACATGGCTACATTGAGCTCGCCACCTCTTACCCTTGTCCCCCTTGTCGCCGCTTGTTACTCATCACCTCTTGCTACTCATCAATGCATCGCTCCTTGCTACTTGTCACATTGGGCACCCTGCTAGAGTTATATCTCATACAGGCTGGATTATGCTCGTAAATTAGGTGAATGTTTGCATACTGGTCCCTGGATGATGTTCAGCTCTGAAATTTCACTTGCTACAGCTCTCAGTGACAAATTCAATTCTATGAATTTCGAACGAACGTACTCGAATGAACGTAAACGTTAGTCTCCCATAGGCAGACATGTACGAGACAAGCTCTAGGTGGATCTTTACAATGTTGAACATGGACGTTTTGACATGAGCGCCTTTTCAATTTGGTAGGATCCAGGCTAGTCTGTTCTGAAGGAGAACGTCAGAGTCCAACGTGAGTGATGAACGTCAGTATGAAGTCAGGCTTTACATACCATTGATACCAGAGTTCACGCAACCTGATAAACTTTTGGCGCCCTTCGATAGCCAATGGCTGTATAAATTTGTTCGAGCTCCTCTTCTGTGAATAAGGACGTGGCAGTATGCGGATCGACGTCTCTCTTCAGGACTATGCAGCTATGCATTCTACGACCGTCGAGTGAAAACACCGCTATCCTGCGTCGGGCTGGTGGTCTAGGAGGATCGAAGGTCATGAGAACTTGGGTTGCTTTCTCTGCCATATCTGCAAGAACAGCATCAAATGCCATCACCCGTGAGTCGCTCTCATCCTCAGTGCGCTCGTCAACTGGTATTTGCGCGTTCTCTGCTTCCAACTCTTCGAACACCTGTTTGAAGCGTGGCTGTTGCTTGAGGATACGGTCTGGTATTGCAATCCCATACACAAGTCCATTACTCTGTAGCATTCTGGTCTGAGGATTGGATTTTGGGGGCTTCTTGAGGGTGGGACAGTGCTGCTGCTACTAAGCACTGGCAGACAGGATTTTATATAATTGCTGGAACTGACATCTGATCGCATCTGAATCGAGGCAGCATATTCAAATCTAACTCCTTCGAATTCCTTGCCACTATTGCAGGTAACCTTCTATAAATTGATCAGCAACCACAGCCTTAGGCAAGTGGCACTAGGTGGCACTGTGGCAGTCAGAGCTGCGGCGCAGTTCAAAAATGCTGATAGAAGCTGCTCTGCTCATTATTCATATTCATCTCATGCTCTTGTTGTCAAGGCCTAGAACAAAGCCTAGAGCTTCATCAATACATTAGCAGTATGTAATTGACTGAGCTGTACAATCCTGTACATACACCATGATGATATGTACATCCTGTGAGATGCTGTGTTGAAATAATATGGCATCATAGAGATTATAGGCTCACCGCTCAGAGCCTCTTACCGATCAACCGCCACACCTTACAATTTAAAAAATTGGTCAAATCATAATGTGAGTCTCAGTATGCCATTTGGATCTTGCCACAAGGTCATATGTAATAATGATTGCAGTACTTAGAACCTGGTAGAATCTTGTGGAACAGTTGCCACAACTAACGCCACATTATTGGCCCTATAAGAGAAGTGTCTGTGAAGGGCTATTGACTGTAACCCTCCAATATTATATCACTCTAGTTTCGGACACTATGCTGGAACCTTACTCCACCTCTGAAAAAGTGAAGAATGCCATTGCTGCTGCACAATCTTTCAGGTTCAACCATCACAATCATGAAGACAAGTGGCATGCACCCTATAGCCTTGCTCTCACAGAACTTACTGCCCCATTCGACAATATTTTTGTACAAGTACAGTATGACCAATACCTCAGTACTGGGCCTATATACCATCAAGCAACACACACGACTGCTTCCTTTGATGCCTTGGATGATACTGCCTCTAATATTGATACCCAGTCTGTGGCTTCAGACAATACTGGTCATCCTTACAACCTCAGGTCTCTTCACCGTTCCACTCCAGATGCTTTACCATCTGGAACTGCTGAGACCAATCAAGATGATTTTGATTCAGACTCCGACGATGACCAATATCACCTGGATAATGAATCGATACATTCTGAATACGTACCAGATTCATCTTCTGAATTGGACTCTGATTCGGATTCTGAACAAGCACACCTCGAACTAGTATCCTCCCATCCTGAATCAGATGATGAAATGAATGCATCCACAATTTCATCCGAAAGTGTTCATGGTGGCTCAATTGTGCGTCCCGATTTGGTTTTGCTACATGTCCGCATCAAAGAGATGGACGATCATCCTCAAGCAAAGGAAGATGAAACAGAAGAAGATCAAATTCTGCGGATTACCAAATTCACGATTTTCAGGCAAAATCGATTTCACAGACAAATCTGGCACTATTGCACCTTTCTTCATGTGGAACTCAAGAAGAACATACCTCGTTCACGGGAGCTGAAATACCTAGCAAAACCTGGTCGCAGATTCCAAGAATATGTGCGCGACAAAATAAGGAAGTAAGTATGCGTGATCTATGAACTTTGCTGTACCTTCAAATTGACAGGTTCCATCTAGGCTCATGCTTGAGGCACAGAGCCAATTAGTTGAATACTTTGCTCTTGCTTTCAGGGATTATCCACAGATTAGAGAACTAAGTGGTATCGCTGGTGTAGGACAGAGATATCAACGTATCACCCTGACCAGAGAAACTCTTCCAGGTTGGGATTTCGAAGATAGGTCTCTTCTCGGTTTGAACTCAGAATTCAAAAGATACAAAAAGAGTTATGGGAAAGAGTTTTACTTGGGAAGCCCAGAGTCTGATGCTGATTTGAATGAGCTCAGAGATGATATCATTGTCAAACTGGCTCAGCTGAAGTAAGGAGCGATTCATACATTAATTGAAACTCAATATCATGAATATTTTTCTGATGATGGGCTGAATTCTTTCGTCAACGCCTGAAGTTTGCTGACTCAACGTCAGGTCAAAGATGATGACAAGCATGATACTGCCATATCATGAAACAAAAAAGCATGCGCATAATGTTGGGGGGGAACATACGAAGTTAGAAATTTATCTATCTATGGAGTAGCGCAGATTTTGGAACCCACTGTGCATCTGTATCAAAAATTCTCAGCCAACTTTGTCCACAGACTCCACACATAGTACACTGACCTTGAATTCAGGTCAACATATCGACGCCATCATACTGGTTTTCTTGTTCTACTTTGCATTGCCACACTCGATTGATTTGCGAACAGTAACACTCAACCAAATTTCGAGGTTTGTGTGCCCTACATTATCGTAGTGCCGAACAATTCAGCTACGATGAACCAATCCAAGTGCCGTGCTCGAAAATCAAGATACGCAAGAGTCTGAGATTATCAGAGATTATCTATATTGCAGATTGTACCGGCGTCTGGACTCGGGGAAGATAGAGCGGTGCTAAAGAAAGGGAAAAGAAGAACTAGGAAGGTCGATAACGAAAAGAGGAAGAGGAAGAAGAAGAAGAGGGAGGAACCGACGAGGGGATGGTCTTGAAAAAACATGAGTCAACAGAATGTACAGTGCAATATAGGAGTCAAAACACGACGGATGCACTCTGGATATGTCTGATAACCATGAGCAGGTAGGTCACTTGTTCAACTGACTAGACCTCGAACGCTGAAAGTAGCCAAAGCGATAGCAATGGACAGAGTAGAAGGGTGTGTTGTTGGGAACGAACAGATTACACACTGGGAGGGCTGTGGTCCAGCGCAATGTCCATTGTCACCGTACGATTCAATTGAACTAGGAAGAGGTAAACGACAGGACGTTGCGATGAGAATTAGAACGCTTGAAATACCCGGAGATGCCCAATCAGGATTTTTGTACGTTGTTTGGCAGCTCGATGGCGCTGTGCACGAAAGATTCGATTAACTGGGGCTGGGCTTAGAAGGCAAATTGAACGCACCAAACATTCTCTGAAGCATATAATCCTCATTTGTCACAAACATCTCTATCTGTTTCTCAGACTCGAGAATGTGAGCCATCTTTCACAATATCGAACTTGAAGACATTGGCTCAAGTGTGATAGAAAAGCTGCTCACGCCGTTTGCCATAATAACCCGTAGGTACGCCGAATTAGATGCGGGCGTGGCCAAGTTCAAAAGAGGGATGTGGATGTGCTATAACGGCTGAACCTGGTGATACTTGTTTGTTGGATGGGTATCGTCGGATAGCAGTGATCAACGCACTTTCATACGCAGACCCGGACATATGCTCGTACGTGATTAGGCTGGGTGTCTGCCTACTGAGAAGGCTACGGTCCTCGGGGTTTGTACGTTCAGCCGTTGGAACACCAGACGCTTCAGAATGGGGGACCGCGGACCCGGACGTATGCGTTGACGTTGTCGAGCTGGTTTTTCGCCTATCGAGAAGGGGAAGTTCCCAGTTTGTGCAGGCGTTGCCATGCTGAACTGCAGGATGGTGGAAAGAGAACGAGCTGCTGGTTCGCTCTCGAAGATGTATCTGAGGAAATCTAGAACACGTTTCTCAAATACGGAGGCCGCTACTATCATCAATCGCATTCCTAAAAACATGGTCAAAAGTTTGAGCATTTCCAGAGTGAATATCTTTGAGTCATGTCCTACGTACCGTTGAGTGATATCAGACCATATCACGCAGGCTCGTAAACCTTTGGCCTCCTTCGATACCCAATCGTTGCATAATTCTGCTCGAGTCCATCTCTGGTGAAGGACAACTCGACAGTGCGTGTGATCGAAATCTGTTTTCAGGACTATGCAACTATGCATTCTACTCGGACCGTCGAGTGTAGACAGCAGCTTGGGTTGTTGACTGTTGTTGAACTGGAGGCCTAGGATGACTGAGGGTGACGAGCATCCCGGAGACCTTCTCCATCAAGGCTGCGAGAGCAGAATTGTTTGCGAGCGCCCATAGGTAACTCTTCTAGATACGCTTCTTGGCTGGTCCTTGTGAGTTTGTCAGATGCCTCCTTGTACTAGCGCGGGTTTGACTCGGAGATACGGTTGGGTATCGCAATTCCGTAGGCAAGCTCCAGTTTTGCTTGAAGGTCAGGGATAAGGCCAAGGTATTGCTAGATGGAGAGACTGCGAAGGTGTAGTCTTAGGGAAGACTCGGAAATCCAGTCTGAGTGTGGTAGTCACTGGATCGGACGAGTGGCATGCTACGAATCGGAATTACATTTAGCGCCTGTTCACGTTAGATGGGCGCTTGCAACTTGACTCGATGCCAACCATTGACGCAAGCCTTCGGCTGCCCAGGCAACCGCCTACTCAGTGCACATACTGGACTCTGCAGACTGCATTTCTTGCCTGACTGCGTAGTGCACCAGCTCGGTGAACAGTATATGGAGGGTTGGCTCATGGAGGAAATGAGAAGAAAAATGCTCTAGCAAACTCAGGCCCTACTAGGACTTATTATGAGGACCAGATCGGCAAATCGCACTTCTGTGCGTACTATGTGCTTAAGTCGAAAGAGTCGTTCATTCTCGCATTATCTGAGCTAGTTGCTCGCCATATTCGCCATTTCCTACCACGTTGTCATCCACACAACCGCAGCCGAGCCCTTCCTCAACTACATCAATGCCTAGTCTCCCTAGTCAGACTCGTAACTTGAGAACGCAAGACAATCAAAGTTGCACTCAAACTAAAATCAATGTCATATCCTGCTTCTCTCTAGTCTTCTACACCCTCGACCTTCTAGTCATAACAGATACCTACCAAAAGATCCACCTCATCTTCCTTGCCTTTCATATCGCGTTTCATATGGAGCTGGAAGCTAATCCTATCCCCACGAGGAATCGGCTTCCTCCTTTTCGCCGTGTCGAGCTACTACACCCTTCAATCCCAATACAGACTATCCAGCATCGTCTTCACCGCCCTAGGTCTTTCCCGACCAGAATCGTTGCCGGATATTATGGGGAAGTGGAGTGATGCGTATACGGTGCGCAGGTTGTGGGGACGCACATGGCATCAGCTTATGAGGCGGTGGGTGTCTGCTGCAGGGGAATTCATCGCGCAGACCGTGCTTGGGCTGACTCCTGGGACGAATGTATCCGCGTACACGAAGTTGTTCGTGGCTTTCCTGATATCCGGGACTATCCACCAACTCGGTGACTTCTCTCTCAAACACCAAAACTTCTGGGCAGGCGGCAGCCTGGTGTTCTTCGTATCCCAAGCTGTCGCGATCATGTTCGAAGACGGAATTATTGCGTTGGGGAAGAGGATGGGCGTAAGAGATAGGAGAGGTGTGCGAGTGCTGGGGTATGTGTGGACCGTGAGCTGGTTCGCGTTGGTTTTTCCGGTGTGGATCGATCCGTATTTCCATGATGGGATGGCGACGAGTGAGATGTTTAGTCCGGTTGGGGGGGTTTGGAAGGGGGATTGGACGGGGAAAGGTGTGAAGATATGGCTTCCGTTGGAATATTAGGATTTGAAATACACCAACAATAACATGATATGTGTTCAGAACAAATGACTCTGAGTCGAAAATGACCCATGCTTCTAGGCTACGGTATCATGTACTTTCAACGACAGTTCAATTACGCACACTCATAAACCCTGGGTCTCCTTCGATACCCAATAGCCGCATAGATCTGTTCCAGCTCACTTTCTGTGAACAAGTCCTTCGCAGTACGTATATCCACGTCCCTCTTCAGAACTACACAGCTATGCATCCTACTCCCATCAAGTGAAAACACAGCGATCTCGTGTCGGGCGCGTGGTCGAGGCGGATCGAAAGTGACGAGGACCTCGGTTGTCTTCTGTGCCAAAACTTCGAGGACATCATCTTCTGCTGATGCCCGTAAATCGCTCTCCTTCTGAGTCCGCTTGTCAATTGGTATTTGGGCGTTCTCGGTTTTCAGCTCGTCGAACACCTCCTGGAAGCGTGGGTGTGCCTCGAGGATGCGGGCTGGTATCGCGATCCCGTAGACTAGTCCGTTACTCTGTAGCATTTTTGATATGAGGAATCAGGATTGGAATTTGGGGGCTCTAGTAAGGTGGGGGATAGTAGTGTTGTTGCCCGGGCAGTAAGTAGTCCAAGACTTCAGGCTTCTATATGATCGCTACAGGATCGCTGAAATCGAAAAATGCTCGTGGCATCTGAATCAACTACAGAAATGAAGAACTCGGTGTGACTTTACTCTGAGTCTATACATAATCGATCGTTCTGACGTTGCGGACAGAGAACGGTTGCTCAACTACTCCTCAGGCCTCAGGCTGCGAAAAAAACCGAAACAAAATTGATGATTTTTCTAAAAAGCCTACTTATACATTCAAGAAATCAAAATACACAAAAAGCGCTACCGAAAATCTCAAAGCCAAACAGACAGCATATCTACAGCTAAAAGATGCAAGCAGCGGGGAACCACGAGCTCAGCAGGAATACATATGATATAGGCGACTCGATCGATCTGTTTAAGAAGTGCAGGTGGCCTCGTTGTCAGGGCAGTGAGGAATCTCAGTCTCCCTTGGAGCACCTGGAAAACGATGCATATCTATCAGCTATGTCGAATTCGTGCGAAGCAATATATCACTCACGGTCAGATGTGAGACTCGGGAAGGGCGAAGGGCAAGCTTGTTGGACATCAGCGAAGCTCTTGGTTGCCGGGAAACTGAACGGTGTTTCAGAAACGCAATCGAAGACCAGGGGAAGGGGGAGGTTGAGCACTCACGTCGCAGGCTTGTTCAAAGCAGGAACAGGCGTAGGGACAACAGCAGAGCAGTCGATCAAGTCAGCACGGTTGTGTCCGATAATAGCCATCTTGGACATCGCAGCCTGGAATCGGGATGCCATCAGAGCTTCTTCGTCTATACAAAAGTGTTATTAGCATTCGAGATTGACTTTAGATGAGCAGTTTTGCACGTACTGATCATGCTTTGCCAGAAGCAGGCAGTTCGGTTGTCACGAGCCAATTCGAAGTCGGATTGAAGTCGGAGTTCTCCAACGTTGTCGCCAACGGTGAGGGGAAGGGGCGAGGAGACTTCACCAGTGTTGTCTGTTATCGAATTCAAAATCAAGCTCCATATGAATCTTTGTAGAAGTTATGCGTACTGGGGGTTCCGGGGAATCCGACACCGACCAAGAGAGTTTCGAGGAAGAATTGAGTGTCAAATGTGAATGGGGTCTGATGGCGAAGGTTGATTGTGAGTAATCAGAGTATGGTAAGTATCCACTTGCCGAGTCGAAGGGTGCAGCGTCGAGAGTAGGATCGACGTGGTCAGCCCTAGCCACTGGAGGGAGGACAATGTAAGAAGGGGAGATAGTAATACTTTCACGGGTACCAACCGGTGTGCTATACATTGAAACATCATGTTAGATGATCGAAAGGTATTCGGAAGTGAAGATAGAGACATACCGATACAAGCAGAGAGACGATATCTTCACTGGTCAAGTTTGCCGCATCTTGGAAACGCGCTAGAATTTCGTCTACAGTGTTTTGGGGTTCAGGAATCAGGCCGTCGATAGCCGGGGCAGTGGCGTTGGGTCGGCCAGCCAAGAATTCCAATTGAGGTGCACCCTAATGAAATATCACTGAGCCAACGAGGTCAAAATGAATCTTAACATCACTTATACGTACAGGGCAAAGACCAACAGCCACAGCGGCACCGAACTGGATCATGTCTCCCGCAGTGATGGTTGGGAACTGTCCAGAAGCGAGGAAAGGAGCAAGGTCGTTCACACTGTCGGAGATACCCAAGTTCGCTGAGAAGTTGGGCTCAACGTCAGGGAAGATCAGCATAGAACCGTCAGCTCCTCCTCCGCTGTGTCGGAAAATGAGTCGTACAATCACAGCAACATCGTTGGCTAACTTACGCAGCAGGTCCGAGGGATTGAGAGATAGCGATAGCGTCGTCTGTAGCGCGTGGAATCAGAACGTGAAAAGTTGACCCATAAACCGATGTAGCGTACGGAAGCTCAGACGAAGGACCTCATGGGCTAAAACCAATGGAATTGAGCGGTTGAGTCAAGGTTGCACGAATGAGTACTCACCTGTTTCTCCGCATTGGTTCTCGAATAGCTGGGTGGTGAGTGCTTGGCCGAGCTTTCATTCAATGTTGAATATCGCAAACTCGTTGATCGTGATTGAGCGAACTTACTGGAATAAAGTCACAGCAGATGCTGTCGCTCACGACCGTGCCGTCAGAACAAACGGCATTCCCGGAGGTGGGTGCAGCCTTGACAGAGGCGATAGCAAGAGCGACGATGGGGAGGATACTCGAGAAAGCCATAGCAGATGTTTTGGGAGTATTCGAGAAAGCAGAAGGGGAAGCGATTGAGCTTGAGGTATTCCGTCGTCCTCTGCTCAGTATTTATACCATTTTGCTAGCCCGTGCGAGCAGATAAAAGTTTTCCCTTGCATTGAGGAGCGAAGACAAAGATAGAGGAGGAGTTCTCGCCACTTCTTCCCTTGCAGATCCTAGCAATCAAAAATGCGACCGGAAGACCGGAAGGTATAGTGTCCACCTCCGGTACCATACAACCGACAAGGAGGCCACACGCCTATTGAGACAAGACAAAGGATACGGTTGTGAACCCAGTACGTTGGATGATATCTTGCTCCATCATTAACGCAACTACATAGTTTGTGAGAGGACCATCAAGAACAAAAATTTTGGTGAGAACTCATTACATGTGGCTACGAGCTCCTAGTGAGTGCGTAGAGGTTATTCGGCTCTCAAAGACAGACTCTTCCTCCTCGTTCTAACGTTTGCACCTCTTGGGGGAACCATCGAGGTACCCATCAGGATGCTTGCCCTGCCCTCGGACAGAAAATAGCTTCCAATTGAAAATAGAGGTGTAGATTGAGCGTTCTAAAATACGACGGATTCCCTAACACAGGCAGATCAGTATACAAGTAGTAATATGGGCTTTGCTATTGGATGAGAAACAGACTCTATTCCACACCGAGCTCGCGGTAAAGCCGCATTGATGCAGAAGGTTATACTAAGTTCAGTGCGGGAGAGCACTCACTCGAAAGGTCAACGTCGGAGGGCAATAATTAGGTTGAGGCAGCAGGACTGGGAATATGTGCATCGGTAGCTCGAAAACCGAAGGTGCTATTTTCAGGTGCAGCTAAATTAAAACTTGCAATACGCAAGCCGATGATAAGTTTTGACTCTAGAGGTCGAAAAGAGCACAATGTGCCAATTTGAGGGCAGGCGTCGGTGTGAGCAAGCTTCAGAACTTTCGTAGTACGTTCGCCATAATGAGACTTGAATTGGAGATAGGTCCAAGAGCCAGAGAGCCAGGTTATGTGAAAGAGCTAGAGACTGGAAGTCAACAAAGCCACGTCCCACGCGCGGATCACTTTGGCGGAACCGGAAATTTCGTGACTGCCGTTCAGATGCCGAACAGACCAACGATATCATCTGCAGATCATCTGTGTTCTGTGCAAAGCAAGCTCATAACCCAGCATCTCCATCTAGACCTAGAGCTGTGCTATAGCATATGAGATGATGAGTGCAGACGTATAGATTGTGCCGACTCATTGCGAGTGTGAAACCCAAGCCCTGTGCGCCTCTATTCCTGCTTTACAGTTCAAATTTGAATCGATTGCGAATTCAGCTCTGAATTCCTCAGTTCTCAGTCGATGATTCAAGAGGATTGAAGACGAGTTCGCTTGAATTCCAATCGAAGTCTACCAAGCTCTACTGGATGAGACAGCAATGCAATTCTATATATAAGTACTACATTCGACCATGCTCTGCATGCACTATTTTATCGCCTGAGCGACCTATTGATCAATTATGTGCTCTATAACCAGAAGGAAATGATGCGTGTATGTGTATGAACGAGCTACTTAAGAGTCGCAAGTAGCTTCGTTGTCAGGACAGTGGGGGATTTCAGTCTCTCTTGGAGCGCCTACAACGAATCGTTAGTCCGTGCTGAGAAATTCTAAGTAACAGATCACTAACGGTCACTGGTGAGACTGGGGAAGGGCGAAGGGCAAGCTTGTTGAACATCAGCAAAGCTCTTGGTCGCCGGGAACCTATATTCAAAATGTGCCATAAGCAAACACGTCGAATATCAAAACCATAATCTACTGACGTTGCGGGCTTGTTCAAAGCAGGGACAGGCTTGGGGACAACAGCGGAGCAATCAACCAAATCATTAGGGTTGTGGCCAATAACAGCCATTTTTGCCATAGCAGCCTTGAACCTTGCTGCCATCAGAGCTTCTTGGTCTGATCAAAGAAGAAAATTTTCAAAACATGTCCTCATCAGAGAGATTTTGTTCACATACTAATCATGCTTTGCCAGAAGCAAGCAGTTCGGTTGTCCCGAGCGAGCTCGAAATCGGATTGAAGTCGAAGCTCTCCGACGTTGTCACCGACTGTGAGGGGTAGAGGGGAGGCGACTTCACCGGTGTTGTCTTCATGTGTTTTGATTAGTGTTCAGTGACAACGGCGACTAACTCGATGAGCACACGTACTAGCTGTTCCCGGGAATCCAACACCAGTCAAAAGTGTTTCGAGGAAGAACTGAGAATCGAAGGTGAAAGGGGTCTGTGTCTGGACATCAGATGCGAAGCATCTCGATATGAACGTGGAAAACACTTGCCGAGTCGAAGGGTGCAGCATCGAGAGTAGGATCAACATGGTCCGCGCGAGCCACTGTAAAGCTAAAAGCATGAGAAACTTGCCGGAATCCACGACTCATGAAAGGTGACCTGTGTGCTGCATCGCAAGTTAGGAACTCCGTGCATCCTGTGTGGTGGGAAGCACTCACAGATACCAGCAGGGACACGATATCTTCGGCATTCAGGTTGGCCTGTAGAGTAGAATAAACATGGGCGGTAAGAAACTTTCAGGAGGAACACTAACTGCATCCTGGAAACGTGCCAAAATCTCATCGACCGTATTTTGTGGTTCGGGAATCAGACCATCAATTGCAGGGGCAGTAGCATTGGGTCTTCCAGCCCGGAACTCTAATTGAGGGGCACCCTGAGAAGGCCAATGAGAGTCTGGCAATTACCAACGATCGTGACTGATAGCACGTACGGGGCAAAGACCAACAGCTACGGCAGCACCAAACTGGATCATATCACCGGCAGTGATGGTGGGGAACTTTCCTGAGGCGAGGAAAGGAGCGAGATCGTTCACGCTGTCAGAGATACCAAGATTGGCTGCGAAGTTGGGTTCGACATCCGGGAAGATCAACATGGAACCATCGGCTCCTCCTCCACTTTATTCGTTGTTGAGTCCAAAGCAACAAAAAATTAGAAATTAGAGGGCAGCTTACGCCGAAGGTCCAAGGGATTGTGAGATAGCAATAGCGTCGTCTACGATGACCAGAATCAGAACGAGAACTGCAAGAGGCTAGAGAGAGACGTACGGAAGCTCAAACGCAGCACCTCATGGGCTACAAAACAAACATTGTCAACGTTTCTGTCGGGATTGAGTCTAAGGATGACTCGCCAGTTTCACCGCACTGGTTCTCAAACAAGTTTGCGGTCAAATCTTGGGCAAGCTTTGAGGTCACATCAGCGTACGAATCGACGAGAACACATCCAAAAAGCCTCACTGGAATGAAATCGCAACATATACTGCTTGGAACGCGAGTACCATCTGAGCAAACCGCATCCTGTGAGGCAGGAGCAGCTTTCACGACAGTCAACGCAAGAGCGACCAAGGGGAGAATGTTCAAAATAGACATTGTAACCTGAGGGTCGAATCGAGAAAGCAGAACGATTTCAAGAAGCAAATGAGCTTGAGATTTTCGTCGACTATCTGCTCATTATTTGTACTCCTCTAGCCAGCGTGGTAAATGGACTAGCATCTCTGTTGAACGAAAAACAAATCCCAAAACCAACAGGTATGAGATGAATTGTTGCCTGGCTCTCCCGTCATTTACAGCAGCCCAAATCTACCCACCGAGTAACCGGAAGGTGTTAGTCGTACGCCAGGGACATGTAGAATACATACACGCTTTCGGGGAAAGAAGACGAGAGGCCCGGTACGACCTCAGTATGGATGGGATCATGCGCATCAGCAACATATCAAGACAGGTTGTGGGAGAGACATTGCGGCAGCGAAATTCGGTGGGAGAGTTACGTCCAGTAGTCTTTGCTAGCTATGCATCTATGCATCTATGACTCGAGTGAGCAGGCGATGCTACACCTAGTCAAATATCTTTATCACCTGTAAGATTCGGGATGATATGAAGCCTCGGACTGACCATCTTCAATCTGGTAAGGCGGCTACAAGAATTGGATGGATGATAACACGAAAGAGCGTCCCACAGCCAGATGAAAGCAAAATGCCATCTTTGTCATTGGATAGACTAGATTCCACACCCAAGAAGGGGTAACGCTACACATTTGGGACAATGCACCCACGACAGGGAACTGATTTTGAAGCAGAAGTGCGAATCCCAATATCGGTAACGAGTAACCCGAATGGCTGAACGCCTCGAACGGGAGCTCGAGGAAATTGCTGCTGTGTTCGTGAAACCACGCGCTAGCATATGAGGGAAGTAATCGGAACAGTCTGGTCTCGACTCATGGGAAAGATGTGCAAGGGACGAATATCTTGGCTTAGTGGTTTTAGAAAACACTTCGGTGGTCTCTCAAAGGATCGAGCGCACAACGTCGTATTGTTCCTTGTATCTCGCTGGGGAGCACTCGAGTTCTGTAGCACAACCTTGTGCTCCTCCTGAACGATGATGATTCGGCATGCTATTATACATGAAGCCACAGATAGAAATCGATCTCGGTTCAAGATTGCAATGAAGCTGCCGTTTGCGAGAGCCTAAATATCATTGAACGTGACAGAACAGCGCCGTCGAGTTGCAACCGTGATGCATCTAGGTTTTCAGAAGCACGCTGCATGGGAATAACACAGGAAATTGACGACCCCATCGTGAAGCAGACGCCCTTTGGAATGCAATCGATACCGCGCCGAGCACTGGTTTGCGTGGCGGCATGGTAGAGTCAGCCAGTCGAGGGATTGTGCCTGTCAAAGAGAGAATAACGGGTATGGGATCTGAATGATTGCCTGAAGAACACGAGTGTGGATGGCTGTCGTCGTCTGCTACCCAGAGGAAGTGATCATCTCGCGGTACGAACTGTAACCGGCTGATATAGATCATAATCCTTGTCCAGAATGAATGATACATGATTCCTCGGATGCGCTCGTAGGTCAACATCCTCCGAGGCTGGTCGGAATGGAACGTGGTTGTAAAGCCCGTGGCGGGTGTATGTATTATGGTTATTGTCGAAAAAGCAATAACAGCGTGGTCATGCATTTGAGTTGTAGCGGCAAGTCATGGTATCGAGCAACGGAAAGACCAATGTCACCAAGTCGTGTAGAGATATAGAGAGCTTGTCGATTTTGAACATTCGTTATTTTGGGAGAATTCAGCACGAGGATATCTGAACGGAGACCATACTGTGGCTGTCTGAGTTGCTATGTCCTACTTCGAGATGAAACTAATTTTGTCAAGTTTGATCATTCTCGCTGCTTTACTATGAGGTTCGCCTGAGACGTACTTCCGAGACAGCGTGCGGCAAGCCTCTATTCCATTCTCCATTCTCCAGAGTCCAGTCCACACCTGACTATCGTCAATTCCAGCTTGGCGCTTGATTTAGGCGGTCGAAGGATATCCATCAAGTGCAGGAAAACCCCAGAGAGTGAGTGAACCAAAATATTCAGGGAGAGCAAGATGAGCACAAGTCGAGTTGCAAGTGCGTATGATTCGCCGAGTTGAGAGGTTGTAGCTACACACACTCAGAGGTTGACGTTGAACGTCGAAGTTGCGTCGAAGTTGTGGAGACTGAGAAAGGCTGAGTAGGGCTGAGTCAACGCAGTTACGTAAGCTCCAAAACTGATCAAAACCACCACGTTTGAACAACTTGAACAGCTTTGAACCTGCTCGAACAAGTCTATTCGGACATCTACAGAGCGCAACAACTCATCTTTATCATCGGAGACTCGAAAGACCAGCGTTTTTACGGCTGAGCGTATACAGACCAAGATGCCACAGGAATAGGTCTTTAGTACATTGCAGGCGATCTGGACTGCGATTGAGTGTCGAGCTCAGAGCAGCCAAGGGTCTATAAGCTTGCAGTGGATTGAGATTCGTGGTGCGCTAGTCAGACTTCGACTGTACTAACAGCTTACTGTTATCGGTGTCCCTGCCAACAGCAATCAAATCTTTTGCGGAATGAGCAGCAATGCATAACCGCACACACTTTCGGAGGACTATACAATCGCTGTTAGCCTACACTGAGCCGTTGTTCGTTCATTAATATTCTGCTTTCGAAATCTAATTTGCGTTGCTTCTGTGTTGCTCCTCAGTGTTCTCTTACTCAATATTCATCACTGAAACTCGTTTGGTTGATCGAAATGACGATTCATCTGGTGCCAAGTATCAAATCGCTGCTGCAAGCATTCGCCTCCTGAATAGATATGCCACGCGATTCCACTCAACGAAAGGTGAAGTACGCAATAGTACGCACCATCTTATGACAATTCTTCACACTTCATTAATAATTACTAAACCAATGGCCTCAAGGTGGTACATACAGCACGCATTCCTCGCCCCAGATCCTCATTCAAAAGCTCTCCTTCCCAAGGCGTGATAGTCTGAAAACTCAATGACTCGAGAGACATGCATGGTATCATTGGTTTGCTAGAAGTTCTGTACTCCGCGCACATTGGAAGCAACACTGGTATGTTGCCAACTGTGGGCCAAGACGAAGATGATGGGCGCTCTGATGATTTAAGTATTAATTCGTCCAACATATAATGTTCACACAGCAAGGCACTTGAACTCGTTTCTGACTACCACATCGGTATCTTCTCTCACACCACGAGCTCTTCCTTTCGTCAATCTCTTCGTCCCGTAACACCCAATTCCTAACCCTCAGACCAAAATGCTACACAGCAATGGACTTGTCTATGGGATTGCAATACCAGACCGCATCCTCGAGGAACAAGAAATCTTCAAACAGGTGTTCGAAGAGCTGAAAACAGAGAATGCCCAAATACCAATTGGGGAGCGCACTCAGAATGAGACCGAATTACGGGTATCAGCATATGATGATGCTCTTGAAGCTTTGGCAGAGAAAGCAACCCAAGTCCTCATCGCCCTCGATCCTCCTAGACCACGAGCCCGATACGAGATAGCAGTCCTTTCACTCGACGGTCGTAGAATGCATAGCTGCATAGTCCTGAGGAGAGACGTCGATCCGCATACTGCCACGTCCTTATTCACGGAAGATGAACTACAACAGATCTATACAGCCATTGGCTATGAAAGGAGGCCAAAAGTTTATCAGATTGCATGAAGTGTGGTATCAATGGTATGTGAAGCATCACTTCATGATGTTCGTCACTCACCTGTACATGCTCAACCCATGCTTTCAGCCGCTCTGTACACAAGCCATTGGCCAATAATCTGTCCTTGACTTTTCTGAACTGTGTCCTACTGTATTTGAGATTAAATCCACAACTTGTTCTCCGTCTACCTGCCCGAAGTCCAGTCGTGAGAGTTTGACGAGAATAGTGGATAGGTGAACTGACCTGTAGATCTCCCAGCTCTGCAGAATGTATATGCGCATGCTTGAGCGGGGATCTTCGTACAGATTCGTGGTCGGAGAATGTGCGTGTTGTGCATCTGAGGGGGTCATTATGCATTAGGAATAGCAGGTTAGTAGACTGCCGGCGACGAAATGTATGTTCGAATTCGGGCTTGATACGTGCGCACACGCGATCAAAAGTTTTGGTACAGATTCGTCGTTGAAGAGAAGCGTCACAGATACTGTGACTAATCGCTGTGCATATGAGTGGGAGAAAGAGACAACGCAAGAAAGAGACATGGTATTGTGGTTTTTCTTCGGGACATCGATGTTGTATCAAACGATTGCGGGGTTGCTCAGGGTGAGCAGTGAACGATGAACGTGAACGTAGGGCATGGTTTTATGATTACCACTCTTCGAATGTAGACCATGCTTTTAGGGATGTGACGGATAATAGTGGTCGGCCTCCGAATACTACAACATGCGTGTTCTAGTTTTCACGGTGACTCCATGTGTTTTATGTACATCTTTAAGAGCGGGCCCGATCAGGCGGTTCGTTCTCTATCATACACAACTTGACTGAGCCTGGCATGTTAATGTTTGATCATGAACGCATCGGGAACATACCTTTCTCAGTAGGCGGACAACCAGCCCGACAACATCCAAGCATACTTCTGGGTCCGGACTCCGCGGTCCCCCACTGATCTGAAGCACCTGGCACAAAGACGTACAGTTGGCGTGCCTTTCTCAGGCAGATAAGCGGCCCATATAATTCGAATGCTGCTTGATGGTCCTCAGTTCCAGCGATTATTAAAAGCCTGGAGTCGTGGACTACTGCCTGCCAAGCAAAAGCACCTGTCCCACCTTAGAGCTCCCAGAATCCAATTCTCAGACCAGAATGCTACAGAGTAACGGACTTGTGTATGGGATTGCAATACCAGACCGCATCCTCAAGCAACAGCCACGCTTCAAACAAGTGTTCGAAGAGTTGGAAGCAGAGAACGCACAAATACCAGTTGACGAGCGCACTGAGGATGAGAGCGACTCACGGGTGATGGCATTTGATGCTGTTCTTGCAGATATGGCAGAGAGAGCAACCCAAGTCCTCATGACCTTCGATCCTCCTAGACCACCAGCCCGACGCAAGATAGCGGTGTTGAAGACGAAAGATGTGTTCCAGAGATGGAACAGAGTGGGCTGAGTTGAGAACGGTATAAGGCTGTAACGCTGTAGAGTACGTCAGCACGAAAATATTAAGAGAGAGCTTATCTTTGTTCGAGTCTTCGCTCGAAAGTCTATACGTCGGGCTACTTCGAGCCTAATTCCTGAGGTGGTTGGCTACTGCGAGCCTCTTAAGTCTCGAACGAAAAGAAAGAGTCCAAGGGCCAAGGCCGGGGAAGAATACATTCGTGAGCCCTCAAAGGGCCTACATATAGTCCTAACTTGTAACGCCAGAAGTCCAATATTTAATGATCGTCGAAAATGTTTCGAACGTCAACTTCGCTCGGGTCTGACATCGGGTTTCCGCTTGACGCATTCCCCCAGAGATGAAGAGTCCCTCCAACTCTCTTCACTTGCTCAAGGTGAAGACCTCTGGTGGCGGTCCGGATGCTCGACCTTCGCTATGTATCAGTTCTGTAGGTAAAGAAGGATAGTCAGCTAAAAGATAAAAGAAAACATAAGAAATTCGGCACAACAATCGAAGAAGATTAATTAAAGCTGTCAACGCCGAGATCGATGGCGGACTCTCAGACATCACGAAGATCGTCTGAATACCGAAAAGGACCGTAAAGCTGAAGTCGACGGGTGACGAGGTCAACCCTACCACAGAGGCGGATACTTGAGACACCGACCTCGGGGTCCTTTCTACAAGAAAGCAAAGAATCTAAAGTAAAACTGAACCAGATTCGAACAAAATAGCACAAAACCGTGAAAGTTCTTTTCCTCCCGTCATTTCCTATGCCCCCACTTCCGCTACCCACGACGGCCAGTAACGGTATGTCGCAGAAATCCGCTCTCGGTAGTCGACAGTCCATTCATTGTCGGTCCAGGATGCTATCTCTCCCTCGAACTCTTTCTCCGTTCCCCTCCATGCCGGGTGTATCTTCTCCTCTCTCCCCATCCATCTTTCGAAAGCCTGCTTCTCTACTATCCCTCTCCTTCCTCTCACATTCTTTCCCGAACCTCTCTCCTTCACTACCCATTCCTTCTGTTCCTCGTCCAGAAAATGTCGATAGAACCGGTGGTGTATTTTGCTTTCGATAATGTTCCGTTCCCATCCGAAGACGTAACGGACTGGTTCTGGCTCATTACGAAGGTCATGGTGAGAGGATAGGTAAGCCTGGTATTGGATCCGATCCAGCGCAAAGTCGACGTCTCTCCTGAAGACGGTATGGTAGATGAGAACCGGCCATTCCTCTCCCCCCACCGTAGCATAGTCATCTTCTTCGTAAAGGAATCTAACCGTGAAGTCTCGTCGGATAAGCGAGTCGCGTGGAGTCCTCGAAAAGAACCTATTCACTCCCCCAGAGAGCGCAAAGGCTCTGGTGTGCACATTCAGATCTTCTGGAAGGGGCTCAGTCAGCGAGTATCTAACAGGTGAATGTGAATCAAAGGGCTTATTCCAATATAACTCCGATAATGGAGAGGCCACCACTGCTTGAAGAGACCATCTTTCGCCATAAGGTCCCACGAAAGAAGTCCTCGTAGGATGAAAGAACTGGAATGGAACATAAGGTTCTTCATTGAACACCGGATTTCCTATCTTCTTCCTTCTCGTCTTGATGTCTTCCAGCCACCGTCTATATTCAAGCGCGCGATCGTGTTCTCGGCTGACCCTGTCGTAGTCACTGATTTGGTGATCCCTCCAGCTCACATGAGCGAGGTATTCCAGCACCTTCCGTTCCTCTAGGCTAAAGTCGTCCACCAATCGTCGGTTCTGGAGATGGTCCCATCGAATGATTATCTGTATTAGTATGGCAAAAATTTGATCAAGCGAAGCATATAAAGGATTAAAAGTGGGCATTTTGAGAAAAGTCGAACCCACACCGAGAAGAATCGAAAAAAAACCTGGGCCTAATTGGCCTTTCTTATAAGTACAGCAAGAAGAAGAAGAAAGAAGGAAAACTATCTCGCGAAGTCCATAGCTTCGAAGTCCAAGAAATCTTTTCGTCTCGATCACAGTCGAACATCCATAGCGACTATTCGGTACAATTGCTCGTCCTTAAGACCAGCTTCTTCCCGAACTGCCGATGAATCTAACGACGGAAAAGTGTTCTGAATAGCACTCATCGTAATTGGTGAGGATATCCCGAGGCTTGCCACTTTGGCTTGTCTGACCTTCGGTGTTGTAGGTATACGCGATCGCAGGGTTTGGTTGTCGGGCCTGAAGAAGAATATTCGGAGTCGTTGAGCGTGAACATGTCCTCGCATCACCGTTCCATCCAGCTCCCTGAGCACGTAGGATCCCTGATCTGTCTTCTCGTGTATGACGAACGGTCCCGGGTAAGTCCAGTCCCCCTTATTACCTTGTTGCGTTTCGAGTTGCGACTCCCTCAACCACACGTACATTCCTTCTTCGTATTCATGGAAATCGTATCTCCCCCCATGTCGTCGGAGTTGGTCGTCTATGGCCCTCTTTCGGGTGGATCGGATCCTCGCATATGAAAGCCTGAGTCCCGCATCCCTTCTCTGTAACTGCAAAATTCTAATAGTCAGCAAGTCAATGGTAGAGCTCACCTTATCCCAGTCCAACATTTGCCAAGTTACTTCTTCTATGTCGAACGAGAGCACCGGATGAGTCCCATACAAGAGGAAGTAAGGTGAGAACCCTGTCGCCCTTGAAGCTGTTATTCTGATGGCGAACAATCCTGTATTCAGTAAGCTCGGCCACGTTCCTAAGGCATCCCCGGCGGCTTTGACAATAGCCTCCACCAGTGGAACATGTGCCCGTTCAATTACTCCGTTTCCTTGAGGGTGATACGGCGTGGACACCACTATCTGACACCTGTATTGAGTAGCTAGCAATTCTTTCACCTCCTTCTGAAACTCTGGTCCGGCGTCCATGGATATGAACGGAATACAACCGAACCTGCAAATGATGTTTTCATAGATGAATTTGGACACCGCACTCGCCGTCAAAACCTTCAGTGCCTTCGCCTCGGGCCAAAGAATATTAGGTTCAATAGCATGTATGATATACTTAAACCCACCCGCCCCCATCGGCATATGGATACTATCCAGGTTGAAATGCCTCAAAATGGGGGACTGCCACGAAACATCTTGCGGTACCAGCGGTATGTTTCTTGCCAACTTCTGGCATTCGATGCACGATCGCACGAAGTACGAAACCGAGTCGAACATATTCGGCCAATAGAACCTGTCTGAAACTTGCTTGTAAGTCGCGTCCCTGCCTCTATGACCTACCTCATTGTGAGCTTGAGCTAAAATTTCTCCTCTCCGTTCTTCATTTTCTACTACCAGTCGCGGAAGTCTTCCGCTACCCGTTTTTGGCAACATCCACATCTTACCGTCTCTCAAAAAAAATCTTCTCGCCCTCTTGAAGAATCTAACTCGCTCTTGGTCAGTAACTATTCTCGATGGAAGTTCACCTTTTTCTAAAAATGTTCGGATCTCCCTCCAGTACAACTTCCCGTCGTCCTCTCTTTTCTGGTGCTTTCTCCTCTCTTCGTCTGTCACATACACTTGTTCGTTCACCCCTCCCGGCTCATATCGGAGCACCTCCAAACTTACCTCCTCATTACCCATTTCAAAAACTTCCACCCGCGTTGTCATTACCTTCCTCGGCACGAACTCCTTCATCACCTGCAAACTAACCAGCAGCACGCTCCTCATCGCCGACACGTTGAAAAGCAACTCACTATCTTCGGTACTCATTCCCGCCGTCCCTCTCTTCTCATACATCTTCAAGTCGAAAGCCGACGATGAAACTTGTGCGGCACAAACGTGTCGATCCAATCTGTACGAATCTTCGAACCTGCCGGAAAACTTGATAGCTAACACATCAAACAGATACGGAAGGTTCACTTGACCTTCGTCTTGCATACGATCGAGCTCTTTTGTCCACGTTATCGAATCGATATAACCCTCTAAAAACTTCTCTTGATCTTCTTCCGTCTCAACGATTTCGTCTTTGACTGCCGGTCTTCTCGATAAGCCATCTTCAACTTTGTGCGCCGAAGCTGGTACGTGATTAGTCTCAAAAGTAAAAAGCTTACACCAAGTTATCCATCTCAGGACTGGCGCGTTGGGCACATCATCCGGAGTCTTCAGCATTTGGGCCAACGATATCGCGTCGTGATCCAGTTGAAAGAGGATTCCCCATATTCGATGCCGGAGCTCCTTGAATGCCCTGAAAACGCTGTATAGTTCGGACTTGGGTTGACCGTAGTTTTGTTCCCGCTCATTGAAGGTACAGGATCCAAAGCCGGCTGGCCTCTTCAATTTGTCTCGTACTTGGTATAGGCTCCATCCCGCCCCAGAGTAGCATCCATCTACGGCCACTACAACCAAGCCCTCATCTGACTTCCTGGGTTTCCTCGTTACCTTTCTCGCTGCCTCGTAGTCAATGGCGATGATAACTGGCGCTCTAGAAATTCTGTGTTTCAGCTCGTCGAAAGCCTCCACTGCTTCGCCGGTGAAGACAAACTCGGCCTCCGTCAAGTCTCTCAGTAAAACTGTCAGCGGTTTAGCGATAATAGAAAACCTTTGTATCCATCTTCTCCCCACTCCGGCTACTCCCAGAAAACCTCTTACCTCTGTGACACTTTGTGGAATCGGCCACGTCACAATTTTGGATACCATTGAAGGTTCCATGATCCATCCCTCCAGTGCCACCACTGTCCCTACTATCTTCAACCGCACCGCCGCTACAATTGCTTTTGAACCGGATGCGGTGATCCCGGCCTCGATCATAGTCCCCAGCAGCAAATCCATTCGCTCGACATATTCCCATACAAACTTTCGGATTCCCGGGCAGATCTCTTCTTCGTCGTATCGCGTCGTCGGTCCCTTTAACCTGCAATCGTCAATAAACACGCTGGAGAAGTCTCGCACCTGTTCTATAGAGTGATTCGTGCATCGTTGGAAGTCTTGGATGGCGTTTGTGAACCCCATTACCATGGTCGCTTGTTGTTGAGCTCCCACCGGTGACGTGAACGCAAACATGGGTCTGGACTTCTCGTCTACCCATCTCGCATCGAATCCCGAAAACAAGTCGAATAATCCATATAAAGCATGACCTATGAAACTTTCGGCAAATTCATTGACGTTCGGCGGAAGACTGGCATCCTGAATGGTGACAGAATTCAATTCTTCCAAATTTATGACTAGTCTCACACCTTTCTTTTTCTTGACAGCAAACATAGCCGACCTATAACTCGAGGTTGTCGGCTCGAACTTCCCTATCTTCTCTGCCTTCAAGATTTCTTCGACCACTTCTTCCTTGATGGCTCTCGGAATGGGTATTGGCGCCCTTTGCCAGGGGGTGTGTTCTATCGTAGGAATTGCATAGTCAGGGAAATACTTTCGCGAGAACGAACCTCGTTCCGCTTGCTCCCATGCAAACGCCAATTCCCTCTTTTTCAGTACCCAGGCTATCAGGTTGATCTCGCTCTTCCTCAAAATACCTTCTTCTATTCTTTCTAGCATCTCACTTAACCTTTCCTTCGTCATTCGTCCTCCTTCAAAGTCAAGCTCCTCCCACTCCGGCGGTTTCTCGGGTAATTTGAGTGGTATCGTCTTGGGTATTGATTTGAATTGCTGCGCGACCGGGTCCGGGAAATAAGTTGGAACGGGTCGATATTTTCTGTGTACTGGCTTGTATTTTGATCTAGGCTTCTTTCCCGGAAGGTTGGTGCTTCCCACCGCCCCCGTCTCTTTGATTTCTACTGCTGATTCTGCAAACTCCGGAAATGCTCTAGCTGTCCATAAAGAGTTAGTGTCAACGGACATATAATTACCAGACGCCAACGCGTACTGGCGCAAGCAACGGTCAAGAATTGGAGATGGATTAGCTTCAAATAGTGAGTCGAAATCTCGATACTCAGCGTTGCCCAAAAGGGCTTCTAACGATCTTCCTACAGTTGCTGACCCCGACGACGCATGGAAGATCGGACGCGCCGCCGCTTTCAAAAATCCTCGTATCCATATGCTTCCTCATACTTCGAACTCGATCCGGCCCCTTTGGCTTCTTCATATCTGCCGTTCGAACTGGCTCCCCTTGGTTTCGAAACCCTGGGTCTACCTATCGAATGCTGATTCCTTCGGTCTTCTGGATCCATAAGCGCTAGAGTCAAATGCGGGTTTCGATCCTTGTCTCCATCGTTCCAGAGAAGAAGTTGCATGTGCCCGGCTCGCCAATAGTCGATTCGGCAAGCATACCATTGCAAGAAGGGTTGGCCGAGGATGATGTCCCAGTTTGGGTTCAATTGGTGTTGCGAGATGAATAAATGGTGAGGGAACTCGTATTTACCTATTTTCATGGGAAGGTCAACAATAACCCCTCGTAGCTGCTCCGGCTCTCCGTGGATGCCCTTGAGGCCCCACTTCATGCCTTCCAGATCCATCGGCATACCCGTCTTTTCAGGTATATCCTCTGCTCCCACGTTTAACTCAGATCCTGTATCGATCATGGCTCGAAACTGTCTCCCGCCGATCGTCACCACGAAAACGCCAGTGACCATAGCGTAATACTTAGTCGTGCTTTGCGTTACTGCGCTCGAGTATGTGTGAAGGAAGCTTTGTAGCCTCGGACGATCTTCCTCTGCGACGCATAATCCGGACGACACCTGTCCCTCTTCATACTCGTATCCATCGTCGACTATGGCTTCCCCACCATCCTCCTCGTACTGAGAGATAATCGCACTCACCATTTCCTTCCCGTACTCCCTACGAGTTCTTGCCACTTCTGATATTAGTTTCTGCAATGCTGGGCTGCATCCTACCAAGTCGGCCAAGGATAGCGTTATTTCGGTGTCCAAAACCTTATCTAAAACCTTCTTTGGATCAGCTCTTTTCTGTAGATCCGAAGTATAATGAAAACTTGTTCCCGGGTTAGGTTTTCCGCCTGCTTCCTTCGAGTCCTTCATATCCACGTCCTTCTCTTCTCTCTCTTTTCCTTTCGACGTCAACGGCTGTGACTTTCTCCACCCTTCCTGGCGATTGATGGGATTCGGAGGCGGAGGAATGTCTATCTTTGATTCTCTTCCCATTTCTTCATTCCCTTTCGGCTTTTCGGTCACTATAGTCGGTTCGGGTGGCGTTACCCTTGCTGCTGGAGGTCGAAACCCTGGCTTGTCGTACTGATTAGGGTCTCGCTCGCTCCTCTTCCTATTTTCGCGACCTTGCTGGCTCGCCGGGTTGAACCTCGATGTATCTCGTCCCGATCGAAGGGAAGGATAAACTTGACCTTCTAATACTTCCTCCATTCGACTTTGATCCAACGAAGCTACGCCAAAGACGTCGTTCCCAAATACAGTGGCACTTCCATAGGATATAGAAGCCGGACTTGCACTAAGAACTGGACCGCTACGATCAACTGTCCCGTTAGCTGGGTTAGTATTCGCTGTGCCTCGAAGCATCCCAGCCACCCCTCCCGTCACTCCGAACGGGATTCGCGGTAGATCCTGCCCGTTAGGCAGGGTATACTTCCGGGCGATGTAGTCATATACGACCAAGTTTTCCCGTACCAAATTGGGCATCTCCGGGCACTTAGCCGGAACTGATCCATCTATATGAGGTATTCCACATACAAAACAGAAACGTACCCCTTCCGGTCTCTGAGTTCGATTGGGCGACGCCGGCTGTGACGCCATTCTAGCCATCGATAAGGAAAGCTCGTCCATCCTACGAGTAATTTCATCCATTGCTTGTTTACCTTGCCATTCGCTTGCTCGTTTGTCGTCTATCCTCACCTTCTTACCTCTTTTGTCGGAGGTACTTTTCTCGCTCCTTACCGACGCCCATCGGTCTTGGATTCCTTCGTCGTCCGTATCTTCCTCTCTCTTGTGGAGTCTTGACTTGAGCCTGCTTCGTATTTCCTCCACGTCTTCCTCGTCACTGTCCCAGTTGTGGTGCAAAATTGATTCCTTGTCCTCGATCTTTTGGTGTACCAGTTTGATAATCTTCTCTACGGTCGGTGGATTCGACTTCTTCTTATTTTCGGCCGGAAGGTTTTTCTCCACGTATTTCTGATCTTTCTTGGGTAGGCCCTGCAGGAAGTAGTAACCTTTGAGATTCGTAGTCAGTAATCCTTGTTTGAGTAAAGGCGCAGCAATAGAAAAAAATTTTCTCTGATACCGATCCACGTCAGATTTCTTCGTGAAAGGTTCGTCCGTCGACCAAACGATGCAGCTGTCTTCGAGGTCCCTAATAGAAACTTCGGGTGGTTCCTCCTGAGCGGAAAACATCTGTAGCAGCATTTTCTTTGCCGCTTCCCATGTCTTGTCCTCTACATCCGGGTCGAATTCCGGAATAAACCTAATATCAGTCTTGATGCTTCGAGAGGAATACCTTACTATGAAGTCGACCAGTTTGTTGTTGTCCGTTATCCCCGCTCTCGATCCGTGGGCTTCTATCTGCTCAAGAAACTCTCGAGCGTCCTTACCCTCGAACTTGGGAGCGTCGGGCATCCCTGGTACCGGCATAGGGATAATAATTGCAGGTCTCTGTACGTCCGCCATGTTGGATGATGACTGAGATAAGGTCGATGTGTTTGAATTCGAGGTTGAAACGGTTGGTTCGGAATTTTCTGATCTAGGGGTGAACCAGTAGCGCACGAATCTTGCGTTTTGATAGTCTCGAACGTACGATATGTATCTAAAAACCAGGTTAAGGATTATAGCGTTACGTGTCACCGTTCTGCGGAAAACTAGCCCCCTCGCGGTGGGCTCCACTGAAGACGAAAGATGTGTTCCAGAGATGGAACAGAGTGGGCTGAGTTGAGAACGGTATAAGGCTGTAACGCTGTAGAGTACGTCAGCACGAAAATATTAAGAGAGAGCTTATCTTTGTTCGAGTCTTCGCTCGAAAGTCTATACGTCGGGCTACTTCGAGCCTAATTCCTGAGGTGGTTGGCTACTGCGAGCCTCTTAAGTCTCGAACGAAAAGAAAGAGTCCAAGGGCCAAGGCCGGGGAAGAATACATTCGCGAGCCCTCAAAGGGCCTACATATAGTCCTAACTTGTAACGCCAGAAGTCCAATATTTAATGATCGTCGAAAATGTTTCGAACGTCAACTTCGCTCGGGTCTGACATCGGGTTTCCGCTTGACGCATTCCCCCAGAGATGAAGAGTCCCTCCAACTCTCTTCACTTGCTCAAGGTGAAGACCTCTGGTGGCGGTCCGGATGCTCGACCTTCGCTATGTATCAGTTCTGTAGGTAAAGAAGGATAGTCAGCTAAAAGATAAAAGAAAACATAAGAAATTCGGCACAACAATCGAAGAAGATTAATTAAAGCTGTCAACGCCGAGATCGATGGCGGACTCTCAGACATCACGAAGATCGTCTGAATACCGAAAAGGACCGTAAAGCTGAAGTCGACGGGTGACGAGGTCAACCCTACCACAGTGTTTTCACTCGACGGTCGTAGAATGCATAGCTGCATAGTCCTGAAGAGAGACGTCGATCCGCATACTGCCACGTCCTTATTCACAGAAGAGGAGCTCGAACAAATTTATACAGCCATTGGCTATCGAAGGGCGCCAAAAGTTTATCAGGTTGCGTGAACTCTGGTATCAATGGTATGTGAAGCATGACTTCATACTAATGTTCATCACTCACGGTGGACACGCTCAATCCATGTTTTCAGTCGCTCTGCATGGCACAAGCCGATGTTTCATTTCACGATTTTCTAAGGAGTGTAGTGGCCATACATTCAAGTTTCATATGTTACTTGTGTCTCTGGCTTTTCTGAACTGTGACCTACTGTATTTGAGATTCAATCCACAACTTCTACCTGCTCGAAGTTCAGTCGTTAGAGTTTGAGGAAAATAGTGGGTAGGTGAACTGACCTGTAGATGTCCGAGCTCTGCAGAATGTATATGCGTACGCCAGGCCAATGATCTTCGTACAGATTCGTGCTCGGAGAATGTGTGTTGTGTATCTGAGTGGTTATAGGAATAGCAGAGTCAGTAGACTGCCGGCGACGAAATGTATGACGCGATCAAAGGAGAACGTCAGAGTCGGTTGCTGGCATAGAAGTGGGGTTCTAGCTTTGTCTTGTTCATCCCTCTCAAGACCATCCACTTCCGCGAATCTCCCATTTCTTCTACTTGTTCGTCTTGTTATCTACCTCCACCCACCACATTCTTCCCACCTGATCCTTTCTTCCATCACCACGACCTCCTACCGTGCAACATTCCGTGCACAGTCCAATCCACAACGTACCCTTGAGCTTGCGCCGGACGACCTTCGAGCACTTGTGAATTTTGAAGATGACGGAGGACATCGAAATGGGAGGTGGGAGCGACGTTCGGTTAGTCGGTGCAGAAAGTGTGCACTTCTTGAGACGACTCAGCCATTTCCTGTTCAGCACCGCGTTCTACTACCGGCTAGACTTCTCGGATTTATCGAGTACGTTCATTCGAACGTCATCAGATTGGTTTTGAACCTATACATGCTGCAGATTCGACCGCAGAATCCAGATAGGGGGTTTGTTGTACTATTCAGCAACGGCACACACGGATGCGAATCCGCTTCTCCAATGGAGGACACGACCGTCTTCCTGTATAGATCTACGACTGATGAGAATCTGAGAGAAAAGAAAACAGATCATTGATACGATCATTACATAAGAAAAACGGCCGGCACGGGCCCGCACTCGCCTTCTCAAGCAAAACCAATGATTTCTCACCAATCATCGACACTCAACTCAAACTGGCATCACCAGCTCGGCACACAACGTCATACCATTGCGCGCATATCTCTTGCGTCTCCCAGTAACTTCGATCACAAGAGTGTGAGATAAGAAAGGATTGAGGTCTGAAGTATCGGTGGCGGTCAGTGAGGATAAGAATCATGTTGGTGCGCTCAACTTCTATGCAAAACCACTATTACTGTAATCATGATTCGTGCACAGTGGAACTGAGATGCCGAATATCACGCTAATTTGCTCAACGACACCTTCGAGGATATACGGCAACTTTGTCCAAGTCTCAACCCTCGTCACAACACTTCCGCCGTTTGCCTTTTCCCCTAGTAGTCTCTTACTACCTCTACGGCTTACTCCACAAGGGGTCTCTATGAGCTGGCAAACCTCACTCGGATACTACCGCCGCCTTGACACTGAAGCAAGCTAGTTTTACACTCAAGTAGAGGAGGTTTTTATAGCGATCGGCTATCGAAGGAGGGCAAAGGTTTATGAGCCTGCATGATATCATCATGTAACTCAACGGTACGTAGGGCATTGCTTGATGATATTCGCTCTGGAAATGCTCAAACATTAGACCACGTCCTTAGGAATACGATGGATGATGGCTTCCGAATATGACATACGTGTTCTAGATTTCCCAGATCATGTATTGTACACCTCCGAGAGCGAACCACTGGTAGCTTGCCATTCCCTATCCACCGCTTCAAAGCCTGTTATTTTGAGGGCTGGACGCACCCTTCTTAACAAGCGGACAACCAGCCCAACAACGTCAAAGCATATACGTCCGGGTCCGCCGTCCACCATTCTGAAGCACTTGGCGTTCTGGCAACGGACGAACGTACGGGGAACGTACCCTTCTAAGCGGCGAATAACCAGCCTAACAACGTTCAAACCTATCTAAGCATACGTCCGGGCTTGCGTCAGAAAGTGCGTTGATCACTAATATCTGACGATACTCATTCACGAACGAGTATTACCAGGTTCGGTCATTACAGCCTTTCCAGCTTGGCCACGCTCGCATGCAATTCGTCGTACTAACGGTCTATCATAACGAACGGCGTCAGATATTCTATCACACTCGAGCCAGCAGGTAGTGTGAAAGGCGAACGGGAAGCTCTCAAGTAGAGATATTGATGACGAGAGAATTCAATACCTCAGAGGGGAATGTTCGGTGCGTTCAACTTACTTTCTATGTAGAACCCTGGCTCATCGAATCTTTCGTGCACAGCGAGACCGAGCTGTCATACAACGCACGAAATTTCTGAACGGCACCATCAAAATCTCTGGGTCCTTCAAGTGTCTGTACCCTTGTCGCGACATTCAGCCGTTTACCTCTTCCTAGGTTCAGTTACACTGTGACAATAGACGTTGCGCTGGGCTATACGCCCTCCATGTGTGTTATCTGTTCGTTTCTTTGTCCAACAACGAACTCTTCTACTCTGTCGGTTCCTACCTCTTTGGCTATGGGACGTCCTTCGTTCGAGCACGGACTCGGTGAACTGGGAAATCGAAGGGAATAGTTGAGCTGAGTGATGCCGAGAGAACTATTTGGTGTATGAAGGTAAACTATTCCATTATCGTTAATCTACCTCGGCGAAGCTTATGCTTGTCTCTCAAACTTGGAGCAGTCTACGATGCAACCGTATACTGGGGACTCAATACTCATCTACCTTCAACGTCGATCACGCCGTCTACGCCGTACGGTCTTTTCAGAAATTCTAAGGGTATCGACCATCTGTACCGCCCTTCATGCATCATGATCATCCAACTGTTACTGATTGTGTCAAGGTGACCACCAGACCTGATTGATGCATCGATGATCTTCGAAAGCCAGTAAGATGAAACCTGGATGAAACTGTCGAACGTTCTACATCAATCGCGTAAGTTCTGCAATCAAATATCTGCACACTCAAACTCCGTCTATTGTCATTGACATACTCAGACCGGTACGTTGACGCGCATTTTGGCTGTGTCTTGAAGGTTGCTTCTATATTTGACTCTATAGGGCGTCATCAACGTTAATGAGAAGGGTGAAGTCATTGCAGTGGTTGGTCTCTTGTTCCATGATCTACGCGTTCCCATCAAGGACGTTTTTGACGTGAAGCGAACTTCGAAGCCCCGAAAGGACCACAAAATATATCCTACTGCCAACTCGCACATTTCCTCTCTGGAAACCATGATCTGAGAGCTGGTCGCGCTTCTCTGCAACTGCCATCTCGAGTGAAAATCATCTCCGTTCATACCCTCCCAACGCCATCAAACGACTCGAAGAAAAGCCCCAATCATATTCAAACGAAGTAAATGATTTCCTCGCAGTGGTGCCTTCCTCCGAAGACATCACAGAACTGAACGGATTGCAGGATCCTGACATGTACAGATGGCAAGTGATGCAATATGGGTGCAAATTCAGCATGGTGTTCTACTACTAGTAGTGCTGAAAATCCACGCCGGCAACTCTCAATTGAAGTCCAATGTCATGAAGACAAAGAGAATACCAGTGCATCCTGTCAATTATACCACGACTCGTTCAGTTAGACCCGCTGAATTCTGAGCGGCGAATCCAAGGGACAGTGATTGAGCATGGATTGAATCCCCGCTTTTACGGAGAGGAAGGAAACCGCAAGCAGGTCGATTGAATCGAATCAAGCTCTCAATTGAGAGCCTCCACGAGCCATGAAATCATCCGCTCACCCTTTTGGTGATCCAACGTCAAAACTTGTTGTCTACCGTGTCAAATTGGACTGGCAAGATCTGTTCATCGAGGTATGGCTAAATGTCTTGTGTTGGCCCTGTATGAACCATGAAACTCATTGATTCCTTCAGGATGTGATTGCTCTCCACACAGCAAGGTAAGTTATCTCAAGCCGTGTTCATCTTATCCCGATGTTAACCAATCCTTACTAGGTTCCCGGGTTGGGCAATCAGACGAACTCCGCTGAGATGCAAGATGTAAGTGAATAATGACTGCATGAACTAACACTGAACTCAATGTGTGCATTATGCTACTTACATCTTGAAGTGATAGATTGCCGAACGCGATCTTTTAGTGGCTATTGTTAGATATTCAGAACAGATGCATGTTACTCTGCACGGCTTCCAAAAGCTGAATATTATATCAGGAGACTTGGCAGTTCGACATGATCTGTTGTTGATTTACCCTGAACTCAGACATACATACTCTGTCACAGAACGATCAACACGATACACCAATCAACATGATACACTGATCTGTATCTTGACACCTCGTTCTGACCTTGTCTTGCCTCAAATGAATAATGCTGGTTGCTTACCAGTCAGATTTAAATATCACTTTCTCTTCTACTCCTCAGAAATTGTTTGCTCATGAACAGGATGTCTCCAGACGAACAAGAACTGTTGTCCACCTTGGCTCAGAATGTGTACTTTGACATTGCATTGGACGTGATATTGATCAACACTGGATGTGGTATGTACTTGGGATCTGACTCAGCTACTTGTCCAGAAGTCAACATATCCTGTTAGGTGTGTTTGTGTTGGGCACATGTATTGCGCTTGTGCTTCTCAGGCATGGACTACATTTTGCTATTGTATACCATTCCGACCATTAACATTATGATATCCCTGTAGGAGGGTTTCTTTGCAACATTTGCAGATTACCCACGGGGTGGTTTTCTGTCTGGTCATGAATTTTGTTTGCTTCATCTGGAACGCTGTTCTTCAGGGAGGGATGTTGCTAATCCAAGTCAAGTATACCTTTGTGAAATCTCTCCAGGAGGACTAGTCGATCAAGTCCAATTGTCCACAAACCGAACTATGGCATGGCAATCTATGCCAGTGTGGGCCATCACAATCAGTGTATGTGAAGTATATCCGACATTGATTAGAATCATATGCTCATGCTCCAATACTCAAAGGTTCTTTGTGTGACGGAATTGTTGTTTGGAGGGCATGGATTCTACTCCAGCATCATAATATCTGTAGGCTTGCTTTGGGCTGCCTGATGGTGGCAAATACAGGTCTGCAACTGTTGACCTCTTGGTCCACAATACTAATTGTGCTATTTGTCTGCAGCTGTTAACATTGCTGACTGCATATGGGGAGATGTTCATCATCCGACTGACAGGCCCAGCACTCTGGATTGGGTTTCAAACATGCTGTTATTATTGTTGAATGCATGCGCAACATTTTTGATTGCATTGAAAGCTAGGTAAGCTTCATTGGTTGCCTCATAATGGTCTGAACTTCAACCCAAATTCCAGGTCTCAACATCGAATGATGTATAATGCCTCTCTCCATAAGAAGACTCGTGCTCAACATATCTTGTTGCTCTTGGTTGAGTCTGGTGCCATATACTGTGCCATGCAAGCAGTATATGAGGTCTTGATACTGCTGCAAGTGTATAGTACTACTGCACTCAGGCTTAACCTCATTTTCTTGGAAGTCATGAATATCATTGCTATTATTATCATCATTGTATCGGTAAGAGTATAACATGATCATCTATTCAAACTTAGCTGATCCTGGCAATTTCAAGGCATGTTATCCTGTGGCTGTCATAATTCTGGTTCTCAAAGATGTCTCGCCTATTGTTGAAATCTTTGATCAAACTTTGGACATTCACCAGAACTCACATCTCGCTCACTCTGATACTCAGATGTCACAAGAACAAGGATATGACAGGGTGAAGAATCAAAAGTTTTAGACTCTTATATACCAATATGTATTCTATGGTGGTGGGACCACTGACTCTCTCAATTCATTGACACATCTTTTGTTGAATGCCCTGGGGAGCTTCAAGCGGACTGATACATGTCCCAGTTCAGTTACACTTCCACTGTGAGCTATGATGTTGAAGTTAAACACTGTCACATATGGTCCCATAACTTGTAGAGATTTTTTGATTCTTGACTCTGTTAACTCTTCCAATTCTATTGTTGACTATCTAAATCATCATAGCAATTCACGTCAATGTCTAGGTACTCATGATAGCTACCCCATCAGGAAAAATGTTCCTGGCTCTGGAGTCTTCAGAGACACCCCCCAAAGCCTGGAGACACCAGAGATTTTGAAAGCACCCTGAGTTTCTCCAGGCATCTCCAAAGTGCTTTCAGATTCTCTGGAGCACTTCAAAGATCTCAGGGCTTTTGGAGGGTGTCTCTAGAGTCTTTGGAGCTGAGGTATTTTTCCTGACGCCGGAATTCCTATGCACAGAAGAAGTGCAAATCACCTTGGATCTTTAATCTAGGCTATCATGAACCCACAAAACGGAAGCAGCTCCAAGCTTCAATCAAGCTAGTGTGCTTTGAGTCTGTGAATTGTGCCTCTCCAATGTAGGTATTGAAGTTCATCATCAACAAAAAACAGTCTCGGTCTTCCTGCTGCCTCTTACTCTCTGGCTAGGGGCATATTGCATACTTAACTGAACGTCCTCCGTCAATTTGCTCAAAAATTTGTCTTATCTGACTCCTTGGCAACAGGCTAGCCGCCAACCATGACCTGTGTATTATTACTCACCAGGCTCGTGTTTCAAGTCAGGCAAGCAATCTGTTTCTACTAAAAGTCGATTTGGATATGACTGTCATATAGCCGAAGCTGCGGGAACCTATCTCCATGTATATAAGCGTTCAGAAATGTTCCAGTATTCTAGGTGTTCCTCTCACCCGTTCATTGAACATTGCGCAGAAGACTCATTGATACACAGATGGAAAACATCTCCAATGACAAGGTCAGTATACTCCATCCTTTGTTCAGCTTCAACACTCATACACCAAGGTCAGCAATCGGAAAACTCTCTCCAGGTGCCGGAGAGTCAAAGCACCGAAGCTCATCGCAAAGAGAGACCCCGTCATAAATACGTAACCAGAACCGTGGTTCCCAAAGAGTACCAAGTCGACTACCGTCGCATGAAAGCTTCTGACAAGTCCTACAAAAAGCCACTCGAGTTGTTTTATGGCTTTGGAGTTCACAGGACAGACATCAAGAAATACTGCGAAACTTACATCCCCTCTGGATTGCCAGAGCCTTTTTACCTTGACAGCGCAACAGAAGCTGCATTCCTACGTGATCTGCGAAAACACTGTGATTGCAGATATCTGGCATTGATGCTCGCCAAGAGAGACGACTGGAATGAGGGCTTGAATTGCTTTCAGTATATGATCAGGGTGTATTCGTCGCATTACCTACCGTTCATAGAGATGCCAGAGGACGTCGAGAGAGCCGTGGTATCTCGTTTGAAGGACAGATTGGAAATCTGTCAAGGACAGGAATTGCGCTGGTTTCGTCCTGCAATGGATTATCACTATAATTAGTTCTTGCCGCTATCAGCTAGTATGCATATGTCAGTGTACCTTGCTTGGTGGATAAACAGAAGATTTCGAGTACTGTTCACAACGTTTTTCATTTGATGAAGCCAGGGAAACATGTCTTTTTGTACGTACATGGGTGATCTTGCGCTATGCCTCATGTTGTACTCGACACTGTCAAACCTCATCTGTTTATCAAAAGACACTCTTCAAGAGTTCGCCCCTGCCTATTGTGTTAAACATCCGAGTCGCGGTCCTCAGTCATACACCGATGGAAGGCTTTACCAGTAACAAGGTCGGTATGATTCAGCCTTTCTCAAATTAGCTTCAACACGACTTGACATACCCATGTCAGCAATTGAAAGACTCGCTCCAGGTCCCGAAGGGCCAAGCTGCGCAACCTCCACGGAAGAAGGGACCCCTACACGATATCGTGACCAGAATCCGAGTCGTTCCCGAAGAATACCAAGTCGACTTCCGTCACCTTCAACTTCTTGACGAATCCTACAAAAGGCCCCTTCCATTATTCTACCCGGGCTTCGGAGTCAGATGGGAAGACATCACGACTTACTATGAAAGTACATCTCCTTTGAATTCCCTCTTGTGTTCAACAACGCAGCAAAAGATGTATTCATGAAAAATATTCAAAAACACTGTCATGCAGATATCTGGATTTGGTGACTGCCAAGCATGACGACTGGTTTGAAGACTCGTCTCGATTTGCTTTCATCATCAGACTCTATACATCGCACAACCTACCCCTCAGGGAGATGCCAGAAGACGTTCGAAGGGGCCGTGATAGCACGTTTGAGGGATAGGCCGGAAATTTGTCGAGGACAAGAACTACGCTGGTTTCGACCTGCAAAAGACTTATATTATGATTGGTCAGTTTGTCTGTCTTCATCGCGGTTGACATGAATTCACTGACCAGAAGCCTCAGAGCGTGGTACGATTCAATGTTCGCATCGACTAGTATAGAAAGTTTTGAGCGGTCAATGATTGTGATCGTCTTGCTTATCACTGCATGTTCGAGGATGCAAGGGTGACTGTTGAAGAGAATGACAAGTAGACTGTCCAGCTAGAAAAGCCTCAGAGGAAGAAGTTTCACAGTCGATGATCGTAGTCAAGAAGAAAAGGCCGGTCCGGATTCTTCAAACTTGAGCGCGAACAACGATCTTCTCACTTCTCGTCCACCACGATACCACCTCTAAGTTGATATGTTCTTGCTGTTCAAGACGCTGATATCTCTCTCGTATGACCTGCTATCCAAATTCTCTCCTCCAAGCCATCTTATAGCTATCGCGAATGTTACCAGCCTCCAAGTAGACATCTACTTGTCCTTTCTACATTCTCTATTTATCTGACGTTCTTTTTGATTATCAGATGGGGTCAAATCGTGCGCAGAATGGTCAATGATTGTTAAAGATAGCATTCCACAGGACTGGCTGAGAGAGGAGGACTGATTGATAAGAGAGCCTTCTGGTGGAATAGCTGAAATGGAACCGTGGTGAGTTCGCTACATGAAGTCTTCTGGTCGTTGACTAATGTATAGTCCGCTGGTAGGATACCACTGCTTATGTCTCAGCTCGTTTCTCTCCTGTAGAATTCGCACCAAAATCACCAAGGTCCCATATCATATCGACTTTCTTCCTTCATGCCCCTTGTGCAATTGCCCAGAATCTTGAACGTAACCCTCAAATCGTTCTCGTTCCTTTACTCTACCCTTCTGCACCACCCTCCATGCTCATTCCAATCAGCTACATGAGCCTGACTGTGTGCTTCACCGTGATCGTTGAAGTTCGAACGCCACCTTCGTTCTGACACTGAGGACCATTCTCATTATTGGAGAACGTGGCTGTGTACGTGCTAGACCAGGAAACGATGGAGACGTTGAAGAAGGAGGCTCAGATGAAATAGGATCAATCCGAAGTCCAACTACTTACCCGACCTTCGCTATTGTGAGGTGGATCGAGTACGTTCTCCTTTGTTATATCACTGTTCGCCTGATCTTGAATTTATACCCGCTTCAGGCTCGATACCTCAGATCAAACGAATCGTCTTCGAGAAAGAGCACCTACCGATGCCCATGCTTCGCTCCGGTAATACCGACACTCAGAAGCACAGATCACCATAAATCCATTGCCATCGAAGCCATCTACGAGGATCTCGAGCCGTCAAGATCTCCCCAGCAACGAGCGATCGCCCAAGCCACGTTCGGACTCTGGTTCCGCCAGAGGGAAGAGGAAGGATGAACGACCAACGAGGGGGCAAACGGAGAACGATGTGCGTCTCCAGCCATGCCGACGAGATCTGTAGGACTACCTCATTGAGGGAAGTTGAAGGCCGCTTTGCTGTCGCTACTGGGATCCCTCCACGTTCTCCTTCGAGTCGGGTCTGAAGAACATTCTGTGCCACTTTCATGACGAGGTCGTCTTGAAGCATCGAAGCAGAACAAAGTCTACCGGCATGCAGAGTTGTATGAGAGAGGCGAGAGAGGTCTTGAACGTACGCGCGCGCTCACCCCAATGGCCCCCCGATGAACCATTTCCTTCGATTCCACTCATGTTTCTTTATGTACTCTGAAGATTCCGGATACCACTTCCTCGAGGCGAGTGAGGATTCGAGATACCCAGAGTCGTCATCAACATCACCATCACTGCCTCTTCGTTCACGAAAGCCAATCCTGGTCTTCCTGCTGCGATATCTTCTCTGACTAGTTGCATTCTCATTCAAGGCGTTATCGATATCCATGATTCCCGAGAGCATTCGTCTTATTTGGCCCTCCATGGGCCAGCTGCGAACCACACCCTGTATACACCAACCTCATGTTTTACGTAGCCAGGTGAGCATCCTTACCTGCAGAGTTGGTTGTGTGATATGACTGTTGTATTTGACGTAGCCGAAGCTGCGGGAACCTATCTGTATTTAAGTGTTCAAAAACATTCCAGTATTCTCGGTGGTCCCTTACCCGCTCCCTTACCCGCTCATTGAACATCGCCCCAAAGACACTGTCATCAACGGATGGAAAGCATTGCCGATGAGAAGGTCGGTATGTTTTAGCCCTTTTCGGCTTTGACACTAACATACCCGCATCAGCAATTGGAAGACTCTTCAGGTCCCGGAGGTTCAAACTACCCAGGCTCGACGCAAAAAGAGACCCCAGCATGAAATCGTGACTAGGATTCCCATCCCCAGCGAATACAAACTCGACTACCGTCGCACAAGAGCCTTCGACAAATCCTACAACAAATCCCTCAAATTATTCTACGGCTTAGGTGTCCGGTGGACAGATATCCTGAACTACTGCAAAACCTACATCCCATCTAAAATGACAATCCCTCCGATGCTTGACGAGAGAACAGAAGTGGCGTTCCTGTATGATCTGCGAAAGCATTGTGACTGCAGGTATCTGCAGTTGAAGCTTCCCCGGGTAGAGAACTACAACGATGAGATGATATTTAATTATATGATCAGACTTTATACGTCATATAATTTACCGTTCAGGGAGATGCCGGAAGAGGTTGAAAGATTCAGAGCCGTGGTAGAGCGGTTGAGGGATAGATTGGAGGTTTGTCGAGGACAGGAACTGCGCTGGTTTCGTCCTGCGGAGGATCTATACTATGATTAGTGAGTTTGTCAGTCTCAACCGCAATTAATAAGCTCGCTGACCAGAGGGTTCAGAATATGGTACCAGGATTCGATGAGGATGCAAGGATGACCTTTGAAATGGTAGACCAGCTTGACGTCTCGGAAGGCATGACTAGTTTGGATAACAGATCAGATAGCCGTTGATCGATTTTGGAGGACGAGTATTGTAGCCAGATCCTCGTTTCTCATCGTTAGTGATATCTTGAGCATTTCTCTTGTCGTTTGAGTTCGTATACAAGAGGTATACAGGTATCGCCGGATCGGGCGTATTCCTCTCCTCCACCTCTTCTCCCCATCAACCACCCTTCCTTCGATCTTTCCCCCTCCTCTGCATCGTATTATCCTCCTCAGACCTTCCTTTCTCCTCACCACAATGCTTCATGCTGATTCCAATCGACTGGATGAACGGCTGAGCCCGACCATGTGCTTCGAAGTGGTGTTCGGGCGTCACCTTCGGATTGAGAGGATATCGTAGACCATGATCATAGCCTGTAGGTAGACCGCTGATAGAGGGGAAGAGGAAATAAGAGAGATATAGGAAGTTGACGATAGAGAAGCGGCGAATGTAGTGCCGGGTGAGATAGATGACGAGGAAGGGAGGCGGCAGTTTGCACTAAACGTTCTAGTCGATCCTTGTCCTTCGAGTAAAGATCCACCTTCACCGTACGGCGCATTTGATGGCGGCTGAGTTTTGAACTGAGGAGACGGTGGTGGGGGAGCTACTATAAAATTACATACTTACACAGCCTCAGCGCTTTACTCTGAGCGCTCAGCTAGGCTCAACTATGACGTTATTTCTGTACAATTATTATTAGCGCCTTGTACATTACTCAGCGCCTCATCAATTCCTCAGCGCCTCACAACTCAAGCCAGCGCACTCGGTAAAATCAGCGCACTCCATAACTCAGTGGCGCTTTGCAGCCTTATGCAGCTCTGAAATGACACTTTGAGAGTATTTAGCTTTTTCCTGGCTCATTCTATATTACAAAGCTGCTCATAGTGCTGGAGAATGCTATTAGATGCAATTAATGTAGAGAACATAGCCAATAATTAGCTGATTTGTCAGGAGACGGACCCATGGAGACATGAGGAGACGCGAGGAGACGCGAAAGCACTAATTCCCAGGAGCATGTGAGCAGCATGTGACCTCTGTCAGGTGCTGATTCCCAGCAATTCCGATCACTCAGATAAGATAGGTATTCGGCTGTCCGAGACCAGAAGTATATCAGAGAGATCAGGTGAAGAATAAGAGTGAGTTTGCCTGGGGCTTGGCCCCGCGCGGGTGGGCAACAAACGCGCGAAAACCAAAACCTGGAGTCTAAACAGACTGTAACTGAGGGTGGGTGGGAGGGTCCGACGAAATTGTGCGCGACGATGAGAGGCAGGAAGTAAGAAGCGATGGGCGCCTAATACAGAAACGTGAACATGCCGGCGCCCATGCCAGCCTCTCATCGCCTCGCTATCTTATCCTATGAGAAGCCTGCTCTGCAAACTTCTCTCGGAATAAGATAGGTATTCGGCTGTCCGAGACCAGAAGTATATCAGAGAGATCAGGTGAAGAATAAGAGTGAGTTTGCCTGGGGCTTGGCCCCGCGCAACCCACCCATGATGATGAGTTACCCAGCGCATCCCGAGGCTCCTCCGCGGGTACTCATCATCCAGAGTGATACCCTCCCAAACAGAGTCGAGGGCAGGCTCACAAACATGTATTATTGTACCATTATTGAAAACTGAGTATCAAAAACTATTAGCAAACATTTCACCTTGAATACAACTGTCCACAAGTTCTAATGATATATTATTGTCCTTTCTGAAATTGTCCATCGACTGTTTCAAGGTTGTCCATTTCTCTTTGTAAGCATTACCAACCTGGACTAGTAGGATCTCCTCCAGCTTTCGCCAATATGTTAGAAAGGCGAGTGAAGTCCAACCCCCAATAGCAGCAACAACATGTGGAGGGACTCCGGCCAGGAGTAACTCGACTGCGCCTCCGATCCTGAAACTGTGACCGAGAACATTTGAGAGTCCCGCCCGATCCCATACTTCTTTGACAAATTTCAGAAATATAGACTTTAACATGTGGCAAGGGGAACCTGAGCCATCGACGAATGCAAAGAGGGAGAATCCTTCGGGAACATTTGCGTTGACTGTCCAATGCAGCGCAAAAGCATCACATGGACATAAGCAGTTAAGTTGAGATGAAGCGACGACATCTGCCCCGAGTTCCTTCGTTGTTTTAGTCCAAGGGATGTGGAATTTTAGTCGTTTCTGCGAAGATGAGGTGATGTAATCACTGATAGACCCTTTACGGGTAACATGTTTGGAAGGGTTGAATACAGAACTTGATTTGATTGTCAACTCCCCTATAATCTTGCATCAGAAACATATATAGTTATGTCCTGTAATCATCCATACCTAGGCGTCTACAGCCCCAAAAACAAGAAGTGGCCACAGCCCAAATAGCACAGTGAAAAGGGATCGATAAGTCGAGAGAAGCGTATAAAGCCAGCATGTGCTGAATAGTAACGGGATTCCGTAACGGACGTGTATGTTTGGAGCCCTCGATATTAGCGCCAGAACGAGCGAGGCCAATACGAGGGTCGTCCGGCCACTCAGCTCCATGGAGAATATGCCACGCTCGAATACCTGAAAGCCAGGACTTGATCGTGCGGCCAGAAACTGACCCCGAATGGGTCCCAATAAAACCTAAGATAAGGGTCGGATGTGCCGGAATACGGTGCTCCTCGGGAATCCCATTCGAGTCACAAAATTGGTGGAAACGGAGTAGACCTGCAGCGTAAGATGTTTTTGTACTATCTGCGTGTCCTATGGCTTGGATACGTTCGGCTTGATCACGAACATTAGCTGGAATAAAAAGGGATTCACTTTCTTGCCTAGCAAGGGTGAAAGGAGAGGACCATGCATATAAACGATCCTTGGCCTGAACATTGGGCCTGAAAGAATTATTAAGGATTGAACTAGAGTGACGCGTCGTCCTAGGTGCGGGCAAGAAAGCTGAGTCACCCCACTTAGATAAGTGGGCCCGCGGTGTGAATCTGTGAGTATCTTGAGCGGATGATATGTTTTCTGAACTCGAGGAACCTGAAGTGCTGGCAAGAAGAAGATTTGGAGCTGGAATTGATTTTGGTAAGGAATAAGATGAACTGGAAGAAGGGTGTTTGGATACGATTGGGTTGAACCGGAAGGAGTTGAATGATCTATGTGGTAACGGTTCATCTACCACGTTGTTTTGAACAGCCGGAGTGCGCGGAACAACGGCGTTCGCGTCAGGACGTACTGGCGCAGATCCATAGGGGAAACTAAACATAAGAAAGAACATAAGCGAGCTCCACCGGGAGCATGAATGTGAGTGGTAACTGTAACTCTTTTGGACCCAACACCCCGCGCGAGATAGGGTCTGCAAGGTTATCTGCAGATGCGACATATTCGACTTTTGTTTGAATGTAGAGAGGACCGGTTACGCCTGTTATTCGTTGAATGGCCATGTTGATCCAGAAGTTAGGGCTGCGTTCTTTGTCCATCGCTCCGACTGTGCCTTTGTTATCTGAACGGATAAGGATATGAATGTCATGGAAATCCAAAGATTCGAGGAAATAGATAAGAAGTTCGACCGCTACTGTTTCGAGCCAGCATATTCCTCTACCGGGAATTTTCCAGCCTGGCCGTAACTTAAAAGCTGCCCATCTACCTTGAAAGATTACACCTATACCCCAGTCCGTTGAGGCATCGACGTAAATACCTAAGTCTTGCAATTCACCCTGAGGCTTGAGTTGTCGGAAATGCAAAGGGTCCTCGAGTCTTCATAACCACCACCGTAGCTCCTCCAGCACCATTGTAGGAGGAAAGCGGCCCCTGGATTCCTCAAAGGAACCATGGTAAGATGCCATAAAGTTAGAGAAAGCGGGAAGATGAGTGCGTCCATCCGGATAAACAAAAGCCACATGGCATAGCGTGCCATGAATAGATTCGACGCGGGACAAGGGTGCCCGTTTCCCAGTGAAATCGGAAATGAACAGGCGGATTCGTTCGATATACTTCAGACGTTTGTGATCCGGGAGGCTGACTCGCTTGTTGGACAGGTCCCAAAGAAAGCCTATGAAGATTGTGATGAAGACGAACTCGTCTTCACCCTTGTCCGGATGCCATGGGACATTCAAGGCCTTCACCATCCTCAGGAGTTCAGGCTTGTCGTAAAGATAATAGCCCAATAACGTCAGGAGTCGGAGAATTTTAAGGTCGTCCTCAAACTTGAAGATCGGTCCGACTCCTTTAGCCCTCCATATATCTACCACTGCATTTGAAATCATGCCCGAGTTGCTGCTCGCAGGCGAAACGCCAAAGCATGTGCAGTGGTCTATAAAGAAATCTCTGCGATGGTCACGAACCACCAAAAAAGGTTTGTGATCCGGGATAACTGGACACGTCCGGTGGAATTTTTCTATATCCAGAGTAACTGCCTGAGTACCCGGAGGCGCAGACGCAATCTATAGGATTTGCATGAGTCCATGGGATTTGTAACATGAATAACATGATGATAAGCAATAAAGGGGATAAAAGGTCTTGTAAAGACCTGAACATAAATAAGTGCATAGATGAGACTACGTTGGGTCCCATAAAGACCCAACGTGAGTTGGATGGAATATCCATAGAAAGTGGGATTGATTAGGATACAAGAAGAAGAGGAACACTCACCACTGCAGCGACCTTTGGGGCTGTATCAAAACGAGTAGGAAAGAGTTCTTTCTCCACAAAGGAGTTGACCGAAGGAAAGACATGGCCATCCGAGGCACGTCCATCCTTAGATAGGTTCCGACAGACACGGTATTTTGGTGGAAGACCCGGACCCTGTGTTTGTTCGGCCACAATAAGTGGCGAACAGATAAAATGGCCGCGCATAATAAGGTAAACCTCTTCCTGCGTAAAGGGTCCTGACATTCGACCTGCAGCAACCTCCTTCGACAGGTATTCCACTACCACGTCTGGATGCTCCATGACAGAGTGATTGTTAGGCATAATGATGGTTTCGAGAATTTCAGGCATGATGCCTAGAGGAAATCCTTGGCGTAAGTTTTGAGGTAGGAGCGGATAGAGTTCTGCTAGGCCACATTCGGACAGCGCATCTTCGAAAGCATCAGCGTTGTACGGGGTGACGACACGGTCATAAAGTTCAATAAAGGTGGAAGGTGTGTTTGGAAGGGCTGAGCGATGAATGATAGATGGAGAGAAATCATAGTAGGAAAGTATGGGAGGATCTGCCTTATCGCAGAGCTCTTCAGTTGGGCTGAGAGTTGCAGACCCAAGCGAAGGCGTGGTGGGAGTTTGAACTGCAGAGGGAGCAGACGTGTTCCATGTCGCATCCAGCCTTGCATCTCCCGTAGATGTTCCAGCCGATACATATTTTCTTGTGACCGCATTCGGGAGAACAGAGCTTGTTGCTGATCCAGAGGGCCCAGAGAAATCTACCGTCGCATTCGACTGAGTGCGAATCGGTACGGTGGCCCCGTTTTCCGCATCCGAGGCAGCAAGATGCGGGGCGGCTCGTCTTGCTGCCCGATGGAAAGGGCGCAGGATTCTGGTCGGAAGAAGAAGAAGAGGGATAAGGGGAAAACCTAGACTTCGAAGACGCGCCTTTTGTCGCGAGTTTTGATTGGTTTCCTCAAAGATTCTTCAGAACCTCTTCCTGGATAGAAGACTTCATGTCGTCCATTCGTTGGTTACTCATCGCCCTATCCCAAGCTCGGTTGAAAACGTCCATGTCGAACTTGTAGTTGTACATTGTTCGCTTCTCCCTAAGGACGAACTCCTCCGGCTTCCAGTACCTATAGGTTCGTTCAGATTGTTCTTGGTTGAGGAAGTAAGCAAAATGTTGGGAGGCGAAGGTAAAACGGTTGCCCAATTCCCCTTCCTTCGATCTTTTCAACTCGTATTCACAGAAGTTTTCCGCGGCCTCTCTGAACTCTCCAAACAAAAGGTCCTCGAGGTGGAGAGGGCCATCTCCATCTATTCCTAACTGCTTTCCGACAGCCTTGATGTCCAGAACAAAGTCCACCTTCGAACCGTCCCGGAACTTTGCTTTTGGCATCGTCTGGTGAAGCATTTCGATTCGAGTGAGGGCATCGTTGGTGAAGAAAGGAAGAGGGATATTGTGATGGTATAGTCCCGCCTTCAACAACTCGGCTGGTATGACGATCATCCTGCGCTTCGTTGAGGCCCAATCTACCTCCACCACGTTGTCGACCAAGTAAGTTCTGTCGTCTTCGACTCGGATTCCTCCAAGGTCCTTCTGTTTCTCCAGCTGCTTCTGCTTGTTATCCTCATCCGATCTCGTCTTCATCCAGCCCAGAGTGACTAAACTGAGTTTTGCCTTGAGACGTTCGAAGAGCGAAGGTGTAGTCCGGATCATTTCCATTTCTTCTAGGGTTATCGTCACGTAGGAGGCTGAAGGAGAACCGGGTTTCGATGCGAGTCCCTGCTGCTTCAAAACATCTTTCTTCCTCCTTGCGCGATTCTTTTCCTCAATAGACTGATTCATGTCCAACCTGGATTCCAAGTCGAGCTTTTTGAGAGCCTCGATCAACTGAGGAGAAGAATGGGTTATATGCGTCCTATTTGGGTTGCTCAAGGAAGTAGAAGTCGGTAGAAAAGGAGCCGGATTGTTTTCAAACTGAGTCATGTTGAATACAGGTATTGAGAAGACGAAATACACGAAATCCGACGAAATTGTGCGCGACGATGAGAGGCAGGAAGTAAGAAGCGATGGGCGCCTAATACAGAAACGTGAACATGCCGGCGCCCATGCCGGCCTCTCATCGCCTCGCTATCTTATCCTATGAGAAGCCTGCTCTGCAAACTTCTCTCGGAATCGGATCCGATCATCAGATTTGCCTAGATACTGTCTAGACTTGATGAGTCATAGTCACCTAGTCATCTGATTTGAGCGCTAAAGCCTGTCACTTGTGATCTCTGGTGACTTAGTTCTGATAAGATAGCTCTGGATAAGAGCTGATAAGAGTAGATAACTGAATCAGAGCCTAGAGGTGAAAAGAAGAAGAAGAAAATTATCTATTTGCCCTTGCCTGAGCTTTTATAGGCTATTACATGCTCAATAAATCACACTGAATCAATTGGAATCTTGAAGTACTACTTTGAAGCTACTGGATTGTTGTGGAGTGCGCTGAGTTGTTATGGAGTGCGCTGATTTTATGGAGTGCGCTGGCAAAAGATGCCAGAGTTCCGGCTGAAAGGCATTGAGTTTGAGGCGCTGAGGAATTGATGAGGTGCTGAGTAATGTACAAGGCGCTAATAATAATTGTACAGAAATAACGTCATACTCAACTCTATCTCAACTCTTCTCAAACGTTTCTTGTTGAATCCGCTTACAACGTTTCATGGATGCTGTCCATACTATGAACAGAACGAGTGAAAGAGGCTGAAGTGGTAGGAGGACCTTTGGATGTTGCATTAGTCGCATTTGAACAAAGGTGTGTTCTCTTTTGCTCGAGCCTCGTTGGATATTCATTCGTTGAATTCTTTGATAGAATGCGACAAACACTGGCTCATATCTCGCTCAGCTGATTTACCTACCATAGAACTCATACCGATGTCATGAAAACTCGGAACATCATCTCTGCTCGATGCCTCCACGAAGCTCGAGTCGTGGCTTGACAGCCCAGAAACTTGAAGGTGACTGTGAGGTCATCCACGTTTCTCTACGTACCTGATAGATCTACCTTGTCTCGAAGGAGAGCGAAAATTTGAGACCCTATGGCTGAATAAGTAAACGGAGACGGTGGAGATGATGGAGAAAGAGCCTTCAAGATGTCGAAGAGTACTTCAAGCTTGAAGCTCCGTCCATATTACTCGACCAACCGGCGCTGTTTGAGCTTGCTAGTTATTCGGTATGCATCTTTCGACATCACTTAGATCCAAAGTTCAAACTTGAGTCTTTAGATCAAAAGAGCTGTAATCAAGCGAACGTCTTGACGATATCCAGCAAGAACACTTACAAGTGCTAATCCGGTTTTCTCTCATACGGCGCGACCAATGTTCATGCATCGAATCAAGACGAGGAGATATGATAGGTAGCGGAGACGTCCACGAACAAAGAAACCACGATTGTCATCAAGACAATGGGAAAACACATGTGCCGCAGACACGTTCCGTGATGTTGGCCACCCTCCAGACAAAGGAAATGGACGCGCTCCAGTGGTTTTTGGCCACATTAGGAAAACGATGAAGGAGCGTGACCGGGCCTCATTGTTCGTCGTTGATTAAAGAGTGGTTTAAACCACCTGAACGTCATCTTGGACTTGAACCAGCATCTTCCTTCTATCTTCTGTGTTAATTCTCTCTTGAATCTTGCGCAAAAGTGAGTCCAAACGACGCTATCCTCAGTCGACGTTGAGCTCATACCTCCTTCTGACAGAAAATATTCAGCGATTTTGCGATGAGCAGCTACTATCATCCGTTTTTCAACGCTCAACATGTAGTTTCAACACTCCCTCAGGAGACGACATCGAACGGTTGCCCGTGCTCTGCTTGCGTCTCCGCTGCCTCCGCTAGAGATCATCACACAACCATTTCCGCATGGCTCGAGTCTGTCCCTCGTCTCGATCACTCCGTCGGTCGAGGAGGCAGAAATACCCTTCCTACCGATCAGACCACACCACTCACCGCCTTCGGGACATCCTTCCTGAGCCTAAGCACTAGCAGCTCAGAAGTAGACCCCCACGAAACCACTGACCAATTACCGACCTCTTTCGGGTCGTCTTTCCTGAGCCTGAGCACTAGCAGCTCAGAAGTCGACCCACACGAAGCCGCCAACGCCAACGGCCTCGACTTACCTTTATTCCCTCACGACTTCGACTCCATCCCCCAACACAGACAAACCGAGATCCATCGTCTCGAAGCCGTGTACGAGGATTATTTCGAGCCGTTCGGCTCTCCACAGGAACGGGCGATCGTCCAAGCTACATTCAACCTCCTGCTTCGCAAGAAAGAGGAGGAAGAGCAGCGAGCGAGGGAGAAGGAAGCGTTTAAACAACAACGCCAACGAGCTTTGTTGGAAAACCTTGTTAGGGAGGTCGAGAGCCAATTTAAGATTGCGCCTGCACCTACCGTAATCCCTTCTCGTCTCCCTCCGAGCTCGAGTCGACTCGGTTTCCAGGAATTTCCGACAAGCCAGTTTTACACCGAGCTCGTCACGAAGCTGAACGAAGTCAAGCGACGCGAGGATATGTACGAGATGGGTATCGAACCCCAATGGCCACCCGGTGAACCGACGACTTTGGATTTCCCTCCTCCGGACGAGATTTTTCGGCTGTATAGAGTTCATACTGCGCAACCGCGACCGCGACCACCTGCACCGGTCAGGCGCAAGCGTAAGGTTCACCGTCGTTTGGCGAGGTCGTCTGCACGCGAGAACCGGGCGACTTGGCCGCCAGAGTCGCCTCCCGCGTGGATGCTTCCTGAGCCGAAGTTTGACTGAGATTCGTAGGACGTGGGGGTGGTGGTGGGCGGCGTAGACGTGTGCTACGCACTGTCGAGCGAAGATTGGGGGGATGGACCTCTGGTTGTACGTTGAACAAAGATGGATAGATGGATGGATGGATGGATATGTGCACGGATCCACTTACCGCTTTTTGTCGGATGATTGATTCCAGGAAGAGCAGTACATAAGAAGAACATCGTTCACACATTTTCTATCACCATATTTCATGTATACTTACTGTGCTTGTACCTTGGACAGTTCAAGTAAAGGAAGCAGAAAGAGAATGTATACATCATTACAACCCAAGGTTTGCCTTGGAATATACTTCGTTCGCTTTTCGATATTGCTGACAAGGATCGATATCAACACAACAAGCCTGTCGTCGCACAGGATATGTATGTCGGTGACATGAAAACGGAAGAGGCCCACTGAGAGTCAAAACGTATGAGCCGAAGGGAATGTGTAGTATACTAAGGAGGTATTTGTATTTTCTTCTAAATAAGCAAAGTCAGGCCCAACCTTCAAAAAATAATTTGTGCAAGGCCATGGTCAGTCAACTGCATTTCCATACAACCGATTAACTCACTGAATACATCTGAACCCATCCAATAACCTAGATGGAATGCCTGCTCTTGTCTCAAACCAGATGACTTGGATCTTCCACGATATCGACTACCATGACATGGCTCATCGTCACAATACCTATCTCCTCCTTTTCCCATCTTGCCGATAAAAGGCATGTTCTGCCCATAGAAAACGTTACCGAAATTCTCTCTGATAGATTTGTCCATGTTCGAATTGACGGTGTAATTTCCATTGATATTTTGTATAGAAACGTTTCCCTGGATAGACCCAGGTTTGGACACGAGTGTGGCAAATGGATTGTTTGATTTCACGCGCAAAGGGGATTCCGATTCAGGATACTCGGAAACCGGTGGCAGCAAAGTCGACTTTGGCGACTGTGTGATAGGACCTCCAAACACAGAACCTTTTTGCAAGTCTTCGTGTATAGTGGTCAATTTTTCTCGAACTGACTTGTGTCGATCAGCCTAGATGAAGGCAAATTCATATCAGTGGCGATGAATTTCACAGTCATTGCAGAACATACAGCATCCTTTTCCATCTGATGTTGTTGCGAAGCTATATTTGCCACAGAATTTCGAAGTGTTATGAGCGATTGTAACTAAGCACGCGGCTCACATGAGAATCGAAATCCATCTAAAACCTCGACGAGGGTGTAAACATACCTGAAACTTATCTTTTGCTTTGTTCAATTGGTCTCGAAAGTCCTGTATCACGAGAAGGTCTGATCTGGATGAGATGAACCTTCGAATCGGCGCTCTCGATCTTACGCCCTTGATCCATTCATTGATGCGCTCGAGAGTTCTGTGGATATCAGGACGATGAAATCTGATTGTAGACGGAAGACACTGACTCGATCAACTCTTGAATCTGATTGTTCAGCGTAGGATCCAGAGAGAACGAGGATAATTTTTGTGGTGGACCAGAGTCGGAGTTGATCGAATGTAATTCTTTATATGTATCCGAGACCGTACACACCAGCTCGTATATCGTTTGGACCAGCTGTCCCAATACAGACTGGTTTTCCTTTGCCCCCTGTTGAGATTCGGTTTGAATAAAATGAAGTTCTTGAAAATTGAATACCCACCTGAACAGCGTCGAATATGCTCAACGCCACAACAGACAGGCTTCCGAGATATGGTGTTGGTGCATATTGTGCTCCAGCAACAACAGTACGCAGAACTTGTTCAGTTATGTCCCAGCATGCAGAGCTGAATGTACTACAAGTACGAGATGGTTGATGAGCTGCTGCATCTTTGATGTCTGCTACCCCAGACCCAATATTTTCTGTGGATAAGTTGCTGGTACTCTTTAGGCTGGATTGACTAAATCCCTTGTCTGACATTGCTTTGAAGCTTCAATAGTGGTAACCTGCGGTGTTTGCAAGGGGGATTGCGGTAGACTGAGAGGAAACATGAACAGAAGGAATCCCGTTTTATAATCAAGTTGTTGATCACGGGTGGGCTGTCAGTAGTTTCCCAGGGATGTGCACGAAATTTTCGACTGCTTTGTACATTCCTCAATCTGACTTCATACTCCTTCTTCATGAAAATTTTGAGTTTCCAAGAGATGCTGTTACTGAATTGGTTCAACTGGAGACATTGGTATAAAAGTGGCAAGATGAAAACAGCTGTAAGGGCATCGCTCTGTGTGCGGTTATTTCGGTGTCGATGTTAGCAGCCCGATCACTAATACATAGTAATCATTTTACACTCCTGTTTTGAGGCTGTTCTGTGTCCACGCTTAGTCCAACATTTGAGTCAGAACCTATATAAATACTCACAGCTTTGATCAAATGGCAAATTCTAGAGTTTTCCCGGCGCTTGCTATGTCAACAACAGCTTTCCACACCTTTGATTTCCCAGCGAATCTAACTCAAGGCGTACAACACTAGCAAACATTAAAGAGCCTACGATGTTTGATTCCGATGATTCTTACCTCTGACAGTGGGCGTTAAAATCTGCTAGAATTGCTAGAATGAGAAAGAATTAACGCTCGTAGACGATGTAGAGTCATACAGCGTTAGTGTCTTCTTACTCACAAAGTTCAGTCATGTCCTTTAGACCCAGAATCTGGCTAAGACTTCCACAAATCTCTCGTAGTCTGCTGAAAGCCCAGCTGAGCTCGAGACTTTCGAGCTTGAAGCTTTGAAGTATCGAGAATGCGGTCATTTTCCCCGAGTGTGTGGCCACCATCCGATTCCAGTTCTTGAAACTTGCCGCAAAAACCAGTAACCCATAAGTATATCGTGTCTTTGTGATAACTGAACACTGTACTACAACGGAGAATTGATCCATAGTTAACAATGGACATGCTTACCATTCAACTCGAATCTAACTGTTCTTAGTACACCCCCCCTCTTTGGCCGAGAGACACATAGTTCCGTATCTCTGCGAGCAATTCCCTGTATGCATGCATTCCAAAAGTCGAGGTCTTAAGGTTCAGTATGCTTGGATGGAAGTTGAGAAGGCAAGCCTTGCTTTGATACAGCCCCCTTGTCCACGAACACTTGACGTTGAACGTTGATCGTTCGATGACTTTGAAGGCCAAGTATGTAAAAGGGAACAGATCATCCCTATGTGTTGAAGGTTGTGACTTTGTGCATTCGTCCGTGTCGATAGGTGTCGATGGCGCGTGACACTTTGAGGCTTTTCCGAGTACGATTTCGTGATCTCGAAAGGTGCGCTGCATGTTGAACCTTCGCACCTTCATTATCTCCCCTTACATCCCATACTTTCAACACAGCGTTGATGAACATTAAAAATGGATAGAACCATCGGAAAGATAAACGCCACGAATGGACAGCAGATGCCAGATACAAGGTTGGCACGGTGACTCTAGTCTCAATATAAGCTTTACAGCACAAACTGCGATGCTAATAAGACCCTCACTTACCCTCAGAGCGTCCAACCTTCACTGAGCTAGTTAGTTGAAAGTTCCAGGTGGTAGTGATACCGGTTATAGCGTGCTGTTGAGCAATTACGTTGGCACCTGAGCGACCTAAGCTTTGAAGGGTTTGAACCCCAAAGACTCCTCTTGAAGCTGCGGCTGCGGCTGGATGGCCAGAACCCAGGAGTGATCATCGCTAGACTCCAGTGCGTCGAAAGTTGGGATTTTGGTCAGGTTCAACGGTGTTCTAGTTGGTCAGAGGCCAGAGAGGTGTACTCGTGGTTTGGTAGTGGTGAAGGTATAGGAAAGAAACGTCTTCAACACGTGTTGGGGGCGAGTCAACGGTTGCGACCATGATCAAGGCTGATGCATTGATGAGCCGTGAGCGCCTGAGCGCCTGAGCGTTTGAGCCGAGCACTTCTTGCTGTACATAAAACCCCTTTTCAGCTTGCATTGTTCTTCACTCATCTGGCCTTCTGGCTTAAATTGAGTGTAGTATCTGTCCTCAAATTTTGACCACTATAACAAAGGCACCACCCTCTCTCTGTGGTTATCATTTTTGCCGCCCCCTGTTTGTTCTGGCCTTGCTTCGCTTGAGCCAGCCTTGGAACACGGTGGCCTTTGCGTTGCGAAGGAATTCTCTTCCATATGATTCCTTCCTTCCCTTTCTATCGCTTTTGTCTTTCGCAGAGCTGTCTGTTTGGCAGTGAGCGAATCAAAGCTTGAATGGATGTCATTGGGAGATGTGATTCTCATCATGTACGTTCTAATTCTTTGAGGAGACTGACGCCCGGAAGGTCGAAGGAGATCAATATCATTTGAGTTTTCAAGAGAGCATTTCTAAGATCTGACCCAGGATATCTCGAAGACTCGTCCCAAGCATCAGAAGGTTCGACTCAGGTTCGGTACACATGCACGACAGAAGTCCTATTCACTACCACTAGTTTCTCATTTGAAGTCACACTCCGAGCCCCGTAGAGATTCATGCATTCATATCCGATCCTAAGGGAGTTTTCGTACAAGCGAGACCTCGTGGATCTTACGGATAGAAGCAGAAAACTGTGAACGTTGAATGCATCCTTCAAAGAACCAGGAAGAAAAGCCCTCTATTGGCCGGTCCCAGCCAAAGTGTGCCTGCCGTCTACGAACTCGAACCCATGAGCTAGCCAAGCTTTACAGAACTTGATCAGAGGCAAAGGCAGAGGCAGAGAGGATGGATCTTGGTCATGAGTCACTCAGACGCGTATCGCTGTCACTGTGTCGTGTGGTCGTTGGACCTATTGCTTCTGCACATAGTCAGCCACAATCCGAACTTCTTCGCGATATCGTGAAATCGACGGTATAAAACCGACCCGGAGATACGACCGGGTCAGTGTCAGTGACGGTGACGAAGGATAGCGTCCGTGAGCCTACTGCACAGGATCCTAACCGGAATACGATATCAGATTCATTGGGCATTCAGATTTTCCGAAGAGCTGAGTAAGACTAGCACTCACCCGATGCAATTGACATCCTATGATGGAAAATTTTCGATCCCCCGAGAACGCTCTCGTGCGGAGTTCTACATTGAAACCGGATATGAATCCCTCCCTCGGTATCCAGTTGAAACAACGCGGTAAAGCCTCCAGCGCCTCCAGCATGGAGAAGCAGATGATGAAAACATCGGGTCATCGACGGTTTTGATAATGGGATCATGGATATTGCGATGCCCTCTGAACACGGCTTCGGTTCGTCCTTCCGCCCTCGTTGATATACTCCATCCTTCTCTCCTGTAACACCGGCGTTCACACCCGCTCTCCTCTCGACAAACCTCCTTTGAGATTAGATAAGCACTAATTGAAGCGCTTCACGGTATCATGGGACAGTTGGTCAACGGGCAGGGGTGTGAGTGAAGGGCCAGACGCTATGTAACGATCTCGGATTGTGTTCGAGGCTCGAACTCAAGCTCCAGCTTGACGAGGCCTATGGTCGGAGACGAGGGCAGACGAGACAAGGGGTCCATGGGAAGGGTCAATCCAATCATGTAACGACAGTGGACACGTATGAACCCGATGAGCTTCAGGATAGAGAACTACATGGGTAGCCCACCGACTGACTCTAGGTGATGACGGAGGAGATTGTGTCCCTGTTCCTCGGCTGCGGCGGCGGCAGAAGAGGAGTGAAGAGGGAACACAACAAGTCGATCGATCGATGTGCATTGATTTTCGATGGTTGGGAGAAGGTGTAGTAGGCCCTATGTAGGAGGAGTATTGATAACTCGATGACCCGCGAGGTAAAGCTAACAACTCCTGTGGGGGATGGTGTTGGTAGATGGAGAGGGGACGGGACGTTCTTCCATTCACATTCACCCGACGATCAACACTTTTCCATTCCCCGAGAACACCCGTACCGAGTTTTGAACCACATGCCGATACGATTCTTATCTCTTCTAGAGTATACGATTGAGAGAAGACCAAAGACGATGAAGATGAAGTCATCGAGAAATAAGATAATCGTCTTCGAACCATAGGCTGCAATCCTTTGTCAGAATATGCATTTGCTGATGCAAAAACTGATTGATGAACGTTAGAGATAGAGGCATAATCATGAGTAGCACATAGACTCACAGTAGAAGGAAGGGACTTGAGTGATCAATCTGAACGCATGTTCGGTTCGTCCTTCCTCCCTTCAACTTTACCCTCGCTCACGCCACTGGACTATCACACACACTCCTCTTGACGAGCCCTCATCCCGAGTCTGATGAGCATCAATCGAAGTGTTTCATGCTAGTATCGAATGACCCATTAACGGGAAGTAGGAAGTGTGCGCGTGGCTCAAGCTCAAGGTTGACGAAGCTTGTACTTGGAGACGAGGGCAGACAATGTCTCGTGGAGTCCAGGCTCATGGGTTGAACTCGAGCTCGACGAAGCGTATGCTCTGAGACGAGGTCAGAAAATGGAGAAGCGGTTCGCGGCGGCGCGGCGGGAGTGATGAATCATGCAACGACAGTGGACATCTATGAGCCTGACAGTGGGGTACTACGTCGGACCCCGGTGAGTAGCCTATCGACTGACTAGGTGATGATATTTGCGAAGAACAAAGAGCCCGAGGGTGACGAAGGAGAACTTGGCTGCGGTGGCGGCAGAGGAGGACTGAAGAGGAAACATAACTCGGAGTTGGCCGTTGCTCATCTAAATTCGATGGTCGGAACAAGGTGTGTGAGGCTCTACGGATGAGTATTGGCAACTCAATGAGCGAAGTCGTATATATAACGACTCTTGTGGAGCATGGTGCTGGGTGAGAGGGAGGGGAGGGGGACCTATCCGAGCAAGCTCGTCTTGAATCTGTCCTTCTTTCCTCTCTCCTTCCTTTATTGATTTCGTCCTTCCCTCCTTCAACACTCGTCACACCGCTCGACACCGTTCGACACCGTTTGCGCTCCTCCTGATGAACCCACTTCCTGTATCGAGTCCGGTTGGCTTGTTTTGCGAAGTCAACGGAGGTCTTGTGAAGGAGTGAGAGGGAATGGGAGTTATATTAGGCTGTTGTTTTTGCATATGATAAGTACAGCTCTGTCAAGGGCTCAGCGCTCAGTGCTCGGTGGAATTTGCGATGAGGGGCGAGTGGAGGACATTCACACCAGCGACAACTGGAGTGAAAGTAGAGTAGAGGTAGAGTAGAGGTAGAGGCAGATATATGCTTGGGAGTAGAGGTCCCTCCTCTACTCTTAGGATGGCCTTCAAAAGTAGAGTTCCACCCTAAACCGAATCAACCGGAGTCAAACAGATGCCGAAATAAGAAAGATGCCGAGCTGACACTACCGCCGGAATCACCGGGCCTATGCCGAATGGCGGACACAGCAAAAATCAATATACAGCGATCAGTAAAAAAATAGCTAGTGGTTTCGGAGCTCTTAGGAGGGTCTTTGCCAGATGGTATGAGCGAATGCAGGCTCTTGAATGTGAGTACAGCCTGTAGTGTTGAGACATTTGGGAGACCCGCCGCCGAGCGGCGCAAGCAAATTTTGACAATGCCGGTAGTGGCCGAGATGTGGCACTGTGGCGAGCGCTGCTTTGAACTCAGAAAGTAGAGGGTTACTCCTAGACTCTAGGCCAACACCGCTCCTCGTAACTTCTCTACTTGGAGCTCCACCTCTACTCTACCTCTACCTCTACTTTGCTCCGTTTTCGCTGGTGTGAAAGCTCTGGGCGAGTGAGGATGAGAGAACTGAATGAAAGAGTCGGGCGCCATTCTTTCGTTTGGGCGCTTACTTACTCCCCCAACTTTGATGATGACTTTCAACAACCTCAGGAATGATCCCTTCTGTAACAGACTCTGGAGCAACTCCCTCCTTTGTGAGTGAACTCGCAAAGATACATGGTAGAGGCTATACACGAGAGAAATACTTCTGTGAGTCTCGTCAACACTTTGAAAAAAAAACCCCTTGGATCAGGTATATAATATATATGCGACCCACACCGACTCATCGATACATGCTCATTCCCGTACAGCTCACTTACACGCGCTCAACGGCTACGAGGACCAGAGGAAAATTCTACATTCAGATATTGAACCACCGAACAGTTTCCATAACCATGAAGTGGACTGCCCTATCGTCTTTCTCTCCGGTACACACGAAATTACTCTAATTTTCCCTTCAGCTTCAAATTCCCGATACCTAGTCGTTGGTCCCTACCGAGTCGGAGCACCACACACCACGCGCCAAACCTCTGGTCTTTTATCAATCGTTATCCACAGGATACTGTGAAGCTTTTGTAAAAAGACCTGATGAGTTATCCAGGAGCTTTTGAAAATAGTTGTGACGACACAGAGGGGGCTCCGGAAATGGCTCCGGGGGGTGGGCATGCCTGTCACCACCTGTCACATCTGACCTATATTTACTGTTTTGGGTAATTAATAATTATCCAGATATTAAATAAGCGGTACATTTGTAAAAAATCCTGATAAACTATAAAAATTCAAAAAAACCCAAAAAAACCTAATTAGGTCAAATCGGGGTATGTAAACAAAATAGCCTTATATGGTAAAAAATGCTGTAGGATTTATCTAGGTGCTAAAAATAGCCAAAAAAATCTCTAAAAATGCTAAAAATATGTAGGGATGGTATATAGCCTATTGCAGATCCAGGCATCCGAAAATTACCAAAAAAGGAAATTTTTGATGATGATGTCATCTTGTAGCAAAAAATCTGAAAAAAATCCTAAAAATGGTCAAAAAATTCAGGGGTGTCTTGTTGGCCCTGAAAATGCAAAATAAAAAAAAATATGCGACAAGTGTAAAAATTTTTGTTACTCCAAATCATACCAAATCCAGTCAGTATATATAATGTATATGCTATATTTAGCATCCTAGTACCCTCATTGGGCTAAAAATAGAACTTAATCTCATCTGGTAGCAAAAAATCTGAAAAAATTATAAAAAATACTCAAAAGATTTAGGGGTGCCTCATTGGCCCTGAAAATGCAAAATAAAAAAATTTACACAACACAATTGAAAAACAACATCATTCCAAATCTTATCAAATTTACTATATAGTTAGTATATATTATGTATATACTATTTATAGCATCCCTAGTACCCTCAATCACTTATATCACTCAAGAATCCTACCAAACTGACAACATTGAGTAAATGTTATCAGTATACTTGCATTACATGGACATATGCATTGACATTTACATAAAACACTATTATATTACAAAAGATCACAATATAGCCAGCCCCATAGGCTGTAATCTTGAGTTCTCCAAATTGTATCAAGTGTAGTATGATATAAACAACATCCTTACACAGTATAAACCCCACACAAAAATTATTGAGTGTGCTATTAAAGAATTTTGACTCAAAAATACCAAATAAGCACCCATAAGCGCCCAAAACTCATTGTTATAAGTGTGTTGTAGTATAACAATGAGTGTGTTATGTATATCAAGTAACATTATTCTGACTTTTTGACTGTTAAGTGTGTTAAGTATAGTGACTGATAACACTGATTTGAGTATTTTCATTGCCAACTGTGTTAAGTATGATACATATAAGTACTGTTCTGAGTTTTAGTGTGTTAAATGTGATGAGTACTAAGTATACTGAACATATTGAGTGATATAAATTGTTCTGAGTTTTTAAGGGTACTAGGTGTGCTAAAAATACCATGTACATTACATTTACTCAATGTTGTCAGTTTGGTAGGATTCTTGAGTGATATAAGTGATTGAGGGTACTAGGGATGCTATGAATAGTATATACATGATATATACTAACTATATAGTAAATTTGATAAGATTTGGAATGATGTTGTTTTTCAATTGTGTCGTGTAAATTTTTTTATTTTGCATTTTCAGGGCCAATGAGGCACTCCTGAATTTTTTGAGTATTTTTTATGATTTTTTCAGATTTTTTGCTACCAGATGAGATCAAGTTCTATTTTTAGCCCAATGAGGGTACTAGGATGCTAAATATAGCATATACATTATAAATACTGACTATATAGTGGATTTGGTATGATTTGGAGTGACAAAAATTTTAACACTTGTTGCGTATTTTTTTTTATTTTGCATTTTCAGGGCCAACAAGGCACCCCTGAATTTTTTGACTATTTTTAGGATTTTTTTCAGATTTTTTGCTACAAGATGACATCATCAAAAATTTCCTTTTTTGGTAATTTTTGGATGCCTGGATCTGCAATAGGCTATATACCATTCCTACATATTTTTAGCATTTTTAGTGATTTTTTTGGCTATTTTTAGCACCTAGATAGATCCTACAGCATTTTTTACCATATAAGGCTATTTTGTTTACATACCCCGATTTGACCTAATTAGGTTTTTTTGGGTTTTTTTGAATTTTTATAGTTTATCAGGATTTTTTAACAAATGTACCGCTTATTTAATATCTGGATAATTATTAATTACCCAAAACAGTAAATATAGGTCAGATGTGACAGGTGGTGACAGGCATGCCCACCCCCCGGAGCCATTTCCGGAGCCCCCTCTGTGTCGTCACAACTATTTTCAAAAGCTCCTGGATAACTCATCAGGTCTTTTTACAAAAGCTTTACAGTATCAGCTGCGTTATCATCGTGAATGCACGTCGACCACATTAACGTGCGACCCTCGTCTTACCCCATCCCTCGCAGTCTGCAGATGTCAAACGGGAACAACCCTCCGCGAATCATGACTTCTGTTGTCTTTGGACTTCCTGTTTTGCCCACACCTATACATGAGCTTCTGCAATAGAGCCTGCTAACCCTCTGCGCCGTAATCCACCCTAGCGTTTTTTCGGGCCAGGCTTGATGATGATAAAATGGCGTGGGGTGCGTTCTTGTCTTTGTCCTTTGTCTTTTGAACTCGTCAGGACGCTCACCTTCGACTGTTGTCTCAACAGTTCTCAATATCATTAATGATTATCTGTGGGATGCATTCCTAGGATTGCATATGTCGTCTCGTTTATACACAGTATTTGATCAAAGTTGCTCTTATTCTTGATCCCAGGCACCGATGCCAACGTTCTTATCGTCTACTCGGTTCATTAGTAGTCCTGGAAATTCATGCCAGAGAAGTCGAGAGTCTTGCACAATGCACAGTACACCCACGCGCGGCTTGAGATTGCTTGTACCCGTCGACTATATCATCGTCAATTTGGATCTTCTGTTTGGGAGCGCGTTACTCTCCGAGGCATTGAACTGTTTCATCCCTCGTCACCCGTGTGCTGGAGTTCATGAAGTGAGCTCCATTGGTCATTCGATGACTCGTAGTGTGTATCTTGGGTCGGGTCGGGTGCTCTCCAAGCCAGCCCGACCCGACTCCCGAGTGTAACCCGTACCCTTAATGCCGGGTGCCGGGTACCCGGTATGCACGGGTGCCGGGTTTTTACTGTACGGGTCAAGCCCGGGTTGCTGTCGGGTGGAGCTGCAGGAGCCAAGAGGAGCCTTGCCTATGGAGAGGCTGGGCATCCACTGGCTGTTACCATGCACTGAGAGAGCCAAGAAATTATATTGATGTAACTAATAACTATATGTAGCTTAGTAGCTAGCAGCAAATATATACAGTTACCATAATACAATGTAGCAAAAACACACGAAGCGACTTGAGTATGTTACATGAGTTCATCGTCGTCTACAAACAATTCACCGTCGTCGGCACGGTTATTGTCCAGCAAGAATGCAACCAGGTCCTCATTAGAGAAAAAGTCCTGCCGTGACCAATCCCCAAAGCACATTAGTGCTTGGATAGTGGATGCACGAAGACGGTTGCGAAGGTGAGATATGAGGATGCGGCCGCGAGAGAAAGACCGTTCAACGCCGACAGAGGATGCTAGGAAAGATAGAAGTCAGCAATAATAGCGCAAAACAAGCAAAAAAAAACGCACTGGGGACAGAATGAACAGACAGTGCAAGCTTAGCGAGGTTTGGATATACTTTTCTGTTCATAAGCCACCACTGAAGCGGGTCCGTAGGCAGTACGCAGCTATCTGTGAGATAGCGGTCGAGTTCATCGGTGTCGTTAGATGTCATTGGAACCTGGGTACGTTTTGCCATCAGAGAGAAGAACAAGTTGGAGGGAGTTTGAGACGCCCCCGGCTAGGAAGAAATGTATATGTTAGAGAACAAACCAGTCATTAGAAATGTGGCAACACACCTCTGACGCACGAGGGGTACTGGGTACAGAGTGAAGCTCAGTGGGTTTGAAGGTTCGCTCCCAAGTTTCTTGTGTAACGGCTACAGCACTATCGATCCAAGGTTGAGGCCAATTCGCGTCGTTGAAATATTTGAGTTTGTAAGAAGGATGGAGCACTGTTGAAGAACATGAGGGCGTATAACAAGTGATATATAAGAATCTCACATACCTATGGCCATACGATATATATAAGAATCGTCCGTCAACATCAGGAAAAACACTCTATGCCTAGGCAACTATGAGTATCTTTGAGGCTCTCTAGAGGGCCTACATGCTTAGGAGAGCTAGAAAGCACTGAGGAAAATGGGCATTTCTTAGGCAACCTCAGAGGAATATACTTTGATCTGAGAGCACCTCAAGAAATGGCTAATTCCTAGGGACTCTGAAAGTGCCTCAATGGCCTAGGTTGCCCAGGTAACCCAGGTCACTAAACTGCTTTGTAGTGCTTTGAGAATCTTTGAGGGTCTTTGAGGATCTTTGAGGATCTTTGAGGATCTTTGAGAGTCTTTGAGAGTCTTTGCAGAGCTTTTTAGCAACTTTTAATATCAAATTAAATGAAGAAAACATCACCCAAATAGGAAATTACATAAGTGTATTGCAGAACTTGCTTAATCTAGAGAATACATGCATCAAAAACTGCCATTGACAACTTTGACAAGATTTTGTTTCAATGATATATTTGGGCTGCCACCGTGAACCATGTACAATCAAAAAGTTTGTCACATGGTCCAAACTTATATATAGCTATATTAACTACCTATCTACATGTTGTATATGTTATCATATCTCAATGAAGAACTTCATATATGAGATTTGTAGATTAGATTCTCTATATAATTTGATAATTAACTAGTACATTACAAATTCTTGTAATTATATAAGTCTTACATAATATAATATAATTAGAAATTACATAATACAAGAATATGAAATAAAATGTAATGTAAAATAGAAATAAAAGGAATCAATTAATTTTTATTCATATTTTTTTGCCACAGAAAGCATCTCAAAGCTCCTCAAAGACACTCAAAGACACTCAAAGATCCTCAAAGACACTCAAAGATTCTCAAAGCACCTCAAAGCACCTCAAAGAATACCCCAGAACTTTCAAGTGGCTGAGAGTGCCTAGGATTTGGGGGGTATCTTTGCATGCCTTGGGGGCTCCAAAGCCTTGAAAGGCCTTAGGGGGCTTGAAAGCAGCTTTTAGTGGCTGAGAGCTCAGTACATTTTTCCTGATGAACTTGTAGTATTTGTTTAGCGTCTTCTTGCCGAGTGAAAGAGCATGGCAGACAGGAGCCGAGAGTGTATCGTCGTCGATAATTCCTGAAGCAAAAAATTCATCTATGGTGTCCATCGCAGGGATAACGGTTGAAATGCTTGACGAGTCAGCTGAGAAGAAGGTTGTTGCCTCTTTTAGGATCTAAACCACGTCATGAGCATAATGAATCGGTCGATGATAGTCAAAACACACCTTGAGAACGGAAACCAAATCCTTGATTGCCTCCCATTCGTCGTCGTCAAGCATGAACTCTGCCAGCTTATGTGAAGAGCGATCCAGATAGGCCATTACAGGTTCTCTCATCTCCAGGAATGCGTGGAGCATATCAAAAGTTGAGTTCCATCGAGTGGCGACGTCTCGAGGGATGATTCGACCTTTGAACTCTGTATCTTCAACTTGCTCTCGCCACTTGGGGAGCAGATGAGTCGTGGAATGGATAATTTTGAAGGATATTTTTTGAGTCTAGAAGGGAGACGGTGAGAGACGGTGAAGACGAGTTGAAAGACAAGATAAAAGCAGGGTAAAAAAGAGGTGGTCAATGAACACCGTCGCCAATGTCCATTCAGGGTCAGGTAGAGGTGTGAAAGTTATGATATATTTCATCAAACATGTGAAAGGGGAAAGCCGTAATCATTCAGGGTCAACTGGTTATGTGAAAGAGCATACCTTGTACAAGGCCGATCTCAACGGTTCCACTTCACGCTGCCACGTCTCCCTCTCTGCTGCACTCATCTCATTCATCACCTCGACAAAACCCTCAAGATTGTCTCTATTGATTGCACCATTGTCTTCCAAATCTCTCAATTCGGTGGCTAACTCGTCAGCTGCATCATCTTCTCCCAATACTTCGCCTCCATCTTGCTCACGTTGAGCTTGTCTTGCCTCGAAGGGTCGAAGGACCCCCTTTGCCATCAAGTTTACCGTATGCGTGAAGCACCGGACGTGCATTTTTCTTCCCAAGAAGTGGTGGAGATGGTTGGCCAGCTCTTCGACCATGGCAGTATTTGCGGATGCATTGTTGCACGTAATGCAGAGGAGCTATGCATCAGGAAAAATGTTTTCATCTCTAGAGTCCCCAGAGATACCCCCCAATTCCTAGGTAGTCTCAGAGAGCCTAGAATATCTGAGTTCTTTGAGGCTTCTAAAAATTCTCTGGGTGCTTTCTGGTGCTTTCTGGTGCTTTCAGATGCTTTCAGGATCTTTCAGGATCTCTAGGATGTTTTTTGATCTTTCAAAGTTCACAAAAATCTCTGAGCAGCCTAGGAATTGGGGGTATCTCTGGGGACTCTAGAGATGAGAATATTTTTCCTGATGTGGTGAGTCAATACTAGCTGATTATGCAGAGTGGAACTTGACTGACCTTGTCTTGAACCCTATATTCCTCCAGTGTTCGTATCAATGCCTCAGCCATGTTAATACCAGAGTGTGAGCATGGTAGCTCGACGAAATCCAGTAATACGCTTGTAAGTGTTTCATTACCCTCCTGATTCTTGCGAAGCACTTTACCAATGATACTCATAAATGCGCGATGATTAGGCGAGCTCCAGCAATCAAGCTCGACTGGCAAGAGATATTCATATGCCTGTGTTTCATAGTAAGCAGATGCCCGCATTATATTTTACTGATGTGTATGCTCACCTCAAACTATTTTGCTAGCTGTTCTTTGGTCACTTCGTATAGTTTCTTTACATCACGCGCGACAGTTGCTTTACTCGGCACGTAGTGATTGGGTCGTCCTTCCTTTTGAAGCCACCGGTAACTACGGTCTTGCACGATGCGAAATGGTCGCGCGGATTCTGCAACCCAACGCGCCGTTACGACGCTACAGATTGGAAAACGTTTATAGGGTAACAAGACGAGGGACTCAGACGATGAAGACTTACCGAACTTTTTCGTTTTCTGGTGGGCGTGTTGAGAATGTCTTGAACCAAGTCTTCACAGTTTTGATAACTAAGGTGAGTGTTGTTTGCTTGCCCTTCGAAAATTTCTTCACCGCTTCCCTTGCCTGCTCCAGAGTGCAATCTTTCACTGCCGTGAGCGCATCTTTTCCCCAACACTTCTTCACATGTTCGCGCATATTGCTGGTCGACCCTCAATCTCCAGTGTTAATTCCTTGCCGAATCTTCTCGCCGCATTGCGTGCAGCAAAACACCAGATAATCTGCAGTATTTTTCTTCCCAAATTCAACTTCGGGCTCTGCGTGAAAAAAGGAATAGACGGTGGACTTCCGTTTCGCTACTTCCTTCCCTGGTTGGATAGCCTCAGGTGAGTATTTGCATAACGTCGTCACTCATGTGTTCTTGTGTACTGACTGATTTTTTTGATTGCAGCCTCTTTGTCTGCCTTCACCTGCTCCGTTGCATCAATGACCTCCACATCTTCCTCTCTATTGCTCTTCTCACTCTCGGCTCCACTGGGCGTTGCTGCTGTGGGAGTTTCATCGTCGGTGTCTGTAGTGGCTTTTCTGGCCCGTTTTCTTGTTTTCCCTCGGGCAGATGGCTGAGATGCGGGTCGCTTCCCCATCATAGGTAGATAGAAATACAGTAGAATTTTTTTGAGAACTCTGTTGCTATGCCCGACGTACGTACATAATGTCACTGTAAATTACTAAATATTATACATATATTATTGGGCCGTCAGGCCGGCCTCACCCTGCCAGAAGTGTGCCGGGTGTGTTGATCGGGTGCCGGGTTACTGCCTAGCCATCCGACCCGACCCGATATAGGTGACCGACCCGGCACCCGGCACAACCCGGCACACCCGTGAGACACACTATCGATGAGTGGTGGAATGGCGGAACACAATGATGTAGTCAAACAAGAGCCAATGTTGGAGGTATGTATTCCTCTGTGCTCTTCTGTAGCGCTCTCATATAGCTTTTCTCATTGACGTGGGGCCTTATTCTACTTTTTCTCCAACAAGCGAATGAAGCATGTGCACTGATACCCTTGTTAGGTATTGGTGTCTATAACAGGGCTTCTTCTGATGCCTGCACACCTTTTATTCAGTTCAGCTAACTTTAGAAGGAAAAAAACTTATATAAGGCCATTTGTTTTGCAAAAACATTACAGCTTTTGCCCATCAATAGTTCTATCATCAGGAAAAACACTCTAGGCCTAGGCAACTATGAGTATCTTTGAGGCTCTTTAGAGGGCCTACATGCTTAGGAGAGCTAGAAAGCACTGAGGAAAATGGGCATTTCTTAGGCAACCTCAAAGGAATATACTTTGATCTGAGAGCATCTCAAGAAATGGCCAATTCCTAGGGACTCTGAAAGTGCCTCAATGGCCTAGGTTGCCCAGGTAACCCAGGTCACTAAACTGCTTTGTAGTGCTTTGAAGTGCTTTGAGGATCTTTGAGGGTCTTTGAGGATCTTTGAGGATCTTTGAGGATCTTTGAGAGTCTTTGAGAGTCTTTGCAGAGCTTTTTAGCAACTTTTAATATCAAATTAAATGAAGAAAACATCACCCAAATAGGAAATTATATAAGTGTATTGCAGAACTTGCTTAATCTAGAGAATACATGCATCAAAAACTGCCATTGACAACTTTGACAAGATTTTGTTTCAATGATATATTTGGGCTGCCACCGTGAACCATGTACAATCAAAAAGTTTGTCACATGGTCCAAACTTATATATAGCTATATTAACTACCTATCTACATGTTGTATATGTTATCATATCTCAATGAAGGACTTTCTATATGAGATTTGTAGATTAGATTCTCTATATAATTTGATAATTAACTAGTACATTACAAATTCTTGTAATTATATAAGTCTTATGTAATATAATATAATTAGAAATTACATAATACAAGAATATGAAATAGAATGTAATGTAAAATAGAGATAAGAGGAATCAATTAATTTTTATTCATATTTTTTTGCCTTTGAAAGCATCTCAAAGCTCCTCAATGACACTCAAAGATCCTCAAAGACACTCAAAGACACTCAAAGATCCTCAAAGACACTCAAAGATTCTCAAAGCACCTCAAAGCACCTCAAAGAATACCCCAGAACTTTCAAGTGGCTGAGAGTGCCTAGGATTTGGGGGGTATCTTTGCATGCCTTGGGGGCTCCAAAGCCTTGAAAGGCCCTAGGGGACTTGAAAGCAGCTTTTAGTGGCTCCTGATGATACAACTCAGTCATCAAATGGATAACCAGAGGTAAATATGATGAATCTGTCATACCTATGATAATTGATATTGATCCTGCTCACAGCAATAGCAAATATTCCACAGAAGGGTAAATTTCATAGGATAACTCACCATTCATATACATACTGATAATATCATATAATCTCAGGAGCTTTGGCATATTAAATAATGCACAGAATGTAACAGTCAGTGGAGGAGAATTCAACGTAGCAGGAAAGGATGTTAATGTCAATTATTGTAAGTCAAATATAGTAATCACAATACTAGTTTTATGATGATAAATGTTATACCATCCAGATCTCTCAAGTGATGAAGAGAAGAAACTTCAAGACTGGCTTGCTGCTCCAGATAGTTCCAGCAATTATTCTACAGCTCTAAATAAAAGAGTAGCAGGAACATGCCAATGGATTTTGCAAGATCCTGTTTACCTCAAATGGAAGGAGGAAGGAAGCATCCTATGGATTCAAGGTCAAGGTAATTGATTCATTATAGTACAAAATGGCAGAGGTGTTGAGCTTTTTATTGCAGCTGGATCAGGCAAAACATTCTTGATGTAAGTTATAACTATTAGATTCATCAGATTATACTAACAGATTTTATCTCAGTACCAGCATTATCAAAAACCATAAAGAGACAAATCTTCCATCTTTCACAATATATCACTACTTTGATACTCGAGACAATTCTGGAAAGAAAGCAAGTTTCCAAGGATTGTTGTTATCTTTTATTTCACAATTGGGTGCTCAAGACAGAAAAATGCATCCTGCATTGAAGAGATTACATGACTCATCAAGGAATAGACTTTCTCATTTCAAACCTACCAATGAAGAATTGGTGAATACTTTGACAAAGATAACAAAAGATCTAGTGCAGAGAGAGATTCAAGTTCATATAATAATTGATGCTCTAGATGAATGCAAAGAGCCAGAGGAAGTCTGGAAGTTTTGTGTGCATATGGGCAGCTTGAATTCTCAGATAGGAATTATAATCTCAAGTCGCAACTTTCAACCCAGCTCCTCAAAATATTCAACTATTTCTTTAAGAAATAATGCTATGGTTGATCAAGATATTGCTACTTTCTTGGATAAGCAATTATCATTCAAAAGCACAACTTTAAATACTGAAGTCAAAGATAAATTGATGCAGAAAGCCAATGGAGGGTGAGTTTTACTGTTCATGCATGTACATCAAGTTGCTGAAGTCTGAACTCATGAACAGATTCCGTTATATTGACTGTCAAGTTCAAATATTGAAAGAAAGTGCTAATGCACGAAGAGTTCATGAGGCCATGACCAAGTTACCTTCAAGTTTGAAGGAAACATATATTGAAGCTATTAAAAAGTGTGAAGATAGCTCTTATTCTGAGGAAGCACATTATCTGCTCTTATGGCTTCTATATTCATTTAAACCTCTTTATATGAGTCAAGTTGCAATTATTCTTTCAATTGATCTTAAGTCAAGAGAAGTTGACTCTGATGCTGAAATGTTGATTGGACTAGAAAAAATCATTGATACTACTTTAGTGACTGTTGATGATGAAGATATTGTTCGACTTGCACATGCATCTGTGAAAGATTTCTTACTGGAAAGCAACAGTAATGTTCATACAAGCAAGTTACTAAATCTGAATGCCCAACTGGGACACAATATTATAGCTCAAATGTGTCTTCTCTACCTTCTACAGCAAAATGAAGCAAAAAACATATGGGCAGACTCTCTTTATACTTGTGGAAAATAGATATCAATACATTTGAGCAGTATGCATGTGTATACTGGGGAGAACATACTCGATCTACTGAGAGAACTGATATTGCATGTCAAGAAACAACAGAACTCACTGATGAATTTTTGGAAAATAGTTCCAAAGCATTTATGGAATGGAAGAAACACTTTCACAGCTGGGAATTACCTGAGTTCCCAATTCATAGAATATTTGCAGATTGTAACAGTTTGCATGTTATTGCATGTTTTGGGCTTCACAAAAGTGCTCAAAAATTGTTGAATAAAACTGATGCACAAAATACAGGTAAGTTATCAAATAACTTGGTGATGGATATATTCATTCTGAATAATGCCATAGATATTGATTCACCTTCAGAATATATTGGAACACCATTACAAACAGCAGCAGCTAGAGGTTGCAATGATATAGTTGAACTTCTTCTCCAATATGGTGCAAAAGTCAATGTCCAAAGTGGATATTATGACACTGCCATTCAAGCAGCAGCATTTTGGGGACATGCAGATACTATTGAAATTCTACTTCAACATGGTGTAGATGTTAATATTCAGGGTGGACATCATGACACTGCGATTCAGGCAGCAGCAGTTGGAGGTCACACAGAAACTGTTAGGCTGTTGTTCCAAAATGGTGCAGATATCAATGCCCAGGGTGGAAATTATAACACTGCAATCCAAGCAGCAGCAGCCAATGGCTATAAAGATACTGTTGAATTTCTTCTCCAACATGGTGCAGATGTCAATGCACAAGGTGGAATGTATGGCACTGCAATTCAAGCAGCAGCAATTATGGGTCACAAAGAAATTGTTGAACTTCTTGCTCAACATGGTGCATATATCAATGCCCAAGATGGACATTTTGGGACTGCAATTGTAGCTGCAGCAGTTATGGATCACAAAGATATTATTGAATGCCTCATTCATCATGGTATAGATGTCAATACTCAAGGTGGATCTTATGGTACTGCAATCCAAGCAGCAGCAGTTATGAATCACAAAGATACTGTTGAATTTCTTCTTCAGCATAATGCAGATGTCAATACTCAAGGTGGAAACTTTCACACTGCAATTCAAGCAGCAGCAACTAAAGGTCACAAAGAAACTGTTGAAATTCTTCTGAATTATGGTGCAGATGTCAATATTCAGGGTGGATACTATAACACTTCACTTCAAGTAGCAGCACTCAAGGGTTACAAAAAAATTGTTGAACTTCTTCTTCAGTATGGTGCAGATGTGAATACTCAAGGTGGACATTATGGCACTGCGATTCAAGCAGCAGCAGCTGGAGGTCACAAGGATACTGTTGAAATTCTTCTTGAACATGGTGCAGATGTCCATGTGCAAAGTGGGTGTTATGATACTGCATTTCAAGCAGCAGCTACTAGGGATCACAAAGATATTATTGAACTTATCCAAGATGGTACAAATATTAATATTTAGGGTACAGCCTATGGAGCTACAGTTTAAGTAGACTCAAACAGTAGTGCAAAACTCATCTTGATACTGTCAAAGTTCAATTGGTTGAGTGTAAAGTGATCAAAGTATATTACAGAAGTCCAAATTTGCTTAAATCACAGTGATGTCATTTGAACTTGATTTATATTGAATATATGTCTATGTAGTAGGTCAAAATTTGTATATATTCAACCAGAGCTTACTAGTTACAATAACAAATGACAATATTTAAGTGGTTGTTCTTGTTCTTGGCTGCATTACATACATACCCAGACCTTCAGATGTGTGGTGTTTGAAGTGCCATGATGAAACACAGGATGGCATCAAAGTTCATCCTCAGCTTCAAAAAATTCAAACATGGTTCCAAATGTTGTAGATAAGTCTTGTTCCACATTCTTTAGCACTTCTGCACATCCTACATGTATTTTAACCCTTGCACATAATTTACAGAGTCCAGGATTCAATTTTTGCAGTCAGTAAAGTCACATGAGATGGACGTGTTGTTGTTTATTGTCTGTTGTTTGTACGAAGTTGGATATTTTTCCGTACTGCCATCTGCTGCCATGCAACATCGAACTTCAACTCCCGAGCTCACGAAATATTATGGCATGCGGGGCTCTTTGCTATAACAGTTCAACTTTCTTCTGTGACTCCATGTGCTCCTCAAGCAAGGCTCTTTGCTTTAACTTCAGGCTCAAGTTTTTTGTTCTTCCTCAAGGCTTCAAGTCTTCATTCTGGTTCAAGATCTGCTCAAGAGCTTTCCATGACCTTTTCACTCTTCTCAAGCCTCTTCACCCTCCTTCATCAGGAAAAGCACCCCAGATCAGGACTATCTGAAAGACACCAGAGATTTGCCCCAATGCCTAAAGCCTTTAAAATGACCTGAAGTTTTGAGGTGCTTAGAGTGCTTTGAGAAATGGACCCAAGTTTAGGCATTTTTGATATCTTTTTAGTTTTCTCAGGCTGCTCTCAGTTTGCCTCGGGTTTGTCTCGGGTTGCTTTCAATTTGCCTGGAGCTGCTTTCAATTTGCCTGGAGCTGCTTTCAATTTGCCTGGAGCTGCTTTCAATTTGCCTGGATCTGATTTCAATTTGCCTCATATTGCTTTTGAGTTGTCTTGCTTATTCCAAATTGCCTCAGCAGTTTTTATATCTTCAGAGTGCCTATTTCTAAAATTTCAATAATATTCAATAATTATACCAACATACGGAATATATATTTTTCAAGTTGTAGAAACTCAAATACTGGGCAATAGAGCTAGGATAAAGTGAAATATCAAAAATAATGTTAGACAGGGAGAAATAATGAAAGACAGTCAAAATGAGCGCTTAAATTAATTTTTTGCTTCTCACTTTCACTTTGTGACTATGAGTCGATACACTACATCTTTACTGGGATGTCTATTGACTAGAAGGTTCAAGAGAAGTAGAAAAATATCAGGTAGAGATACAGACTATTGAAATATAAAAGCTTTGTTTAACCATAGTCACTAGCTAAAGCTAAGAAGACATACAAGCGATTCTTCAAGATGCACTTTAAACAAATCAAGGTATATTATCCAGGAGGTAGCTAATTTTTTTGAGTCTTTATATCAATACTAAACTGAATGTTAGAGGAAACAGAAATACCTACTGCACCTCCTAGTCCTATTGCGATGCCTCTGGACAGCAGGAAACTTCGTCGACATGATACGTTCTTTTACGAAGAAACCATGCAGGAGAAGGAGAAGAAAATTCGCAATCAGAAGAAGCACACCGATGATCAGGAGAAGCAGCTTGATTTAAAGGAATGCTACTTGGAAGTCTCACTTCAAAATACCCCTTCTGAAGAAATTCCCAATGACATGTCCCGTGAAGCTTTCGTTATGCAGGGTTTAAATCGACGAAGGTTGGAAGGATTCTTGGCTCTGGCATTTGGAGAATCTAGTTCTGGTTCCAGTTCCAGCAGTTATTATCAGAAATAATCGTCACTCAAGTTTACGATTGTATCTTTCTATCATACGCTTTCCCAGGCTTTCTCAGACTTTTGTTTTCTCTCCCAAAAGAGCTTTCAATTTGCTATCTTTGACTTGTATCTTGCGACACCATTATCTTGCTGTCTCATTCTGCTTCCAAATTGAACGTTTTTGAACAGAACATATAGCGCATATTGAGTACTAGTATTAGTTTTATGAGGGGAACTAGAAGGGAACTATATGTAAGGTATCCAACTATTAGCTATCTCACCCAGTCGTTATAAGACCAACCGTTCAGATCCTTCTGAAAACGTTTAACAGTCTTATCAGTATGTACTACCAGAGAAGATCTGGTTCCTTTGTAGTGAAGATTGAAATGAATATAGTCCTGAGACTTGAAAGCGACCACATCACCATGTCTGGTTTCTATCACCAATCTTGGCTGAAACAGACAAAGTTCTCCTCCTGAAAAATCTCCCAAGCTTATAACGAAACAACCCCCCAAGTCTCCTTTATCTTGATGAGGGTCTGTGAGAACGTTGATGTTGATAGCAAGTCCATAAAGGGCGATACCATAGAGGTGTCATGAAGAGGCATAACGTTGACTGAAGCCTTTATTTCTTCTCCAAATAGATCAGGATTCCTTGCTAGTCGCTAAGAGAACTTCTTAGGTTATACCAAAAAGGCAACATAAGTGGTGTACTTACCTTCTCGATGATACGGTGAATAACTGGACCAATCGAACTTGATAGAGCTGCTGTTTCCGCAGGGAATTCTTGGAGGTCGTTAGAAGGATATACCAAGAATTGGCTGTAGTTGATTTTAGAACCGTCGATTCTCTTCATATGCCTGGGATGAATATCTGTAGGAAACTTCTGTCCCTATAAACTGTCTGAGCTGTTAGGTATTGAATAAATTGAGTAAGCGTTACCTCAGAAGAGAATCTACCCCAGAACGACAGATGCCATACTTGAAAAGGAGGTAAGACCTCTTCAACGGAAGTGTTTCGCTCTCGGAGCTTAGCACCTGTTGCATGACATAAAGCCATGATAGCATTCCACAGATGAGAGCACTGGTTTTCAGGTAAAGTTGAGTCAATACTGGCAATCGTAACGTTATTGGCATCAAGGAGCTGGATTTCTCTCCTATTACTTTGTTAGTATTTGAGTTCAACGAAATTAAGCCTGATCTTACCCGTTAATAACAGTTTGAGTAAGATGGAGCCATTTCTGATTGGGAACGATGGACCCTTGATTGGTATACCTCTCCGATAACTAGAGAAGTCCAATCTTCTTAGCTTGATAAAGAATTAAAGTGCAAGCCTTTACCTTCACAGCAAATTCTTCTAAAGTTGAGGGACGTTCACCTTCAGAAGCAAGTTTTCTATGCTGCTCCGTCCGTGATTTTTCATTCGTTGAAGTAAAAGGATTGCGGATTTTCTGAAGAGCGAATCGTGTTTTGATGATATGAAGAACCCCCCATTTCGGAGAATCTGTGCAGAGAATTTCTCCAACAAACATAGAAGGGAAGGTAGGAAGAGGAGAGGGTTTAACGGAAAGAATTTCCTGCGTAATAGATTTTTCGTCTTCCTCATCTGAGAGAGGCTCTCCATCATCGATGATGGGATCCACAGCCTCTTCAGATCCTCTCTTACTTGCAGAGTAGAGATGTCTGCGATTGAAAGAGGAGAAGGAAGAGGTATTGTCGGAACTAGTGAATTGAAGAACTTCTTTCCAGAGATACTCATTTCTTGGCACATTGATTGGCTGCCTTTGGAATATTTTGTTAGCCAAACCAAACTAAGAGTAGAAACGAAAAGTCTTACCTATAAAGAAAGAGATCGAAGTAATGATCTGTCCTCTCGACTGAGGCAATATTGATCATGTTTTCAATCAGGTAATACTTTCTAATCTCTTTGGAAAACAATGTTGGAAAGGTGAACTGAAGCAGTTTTTGCAAACGAGCAACAACAGGCACAATATTATCCCGTACTAGAGATAAAGAATCTAGACGTGGATTGAGGAAAATACTGGGTCAACTCTAAGAGAAATACTTACAACTTGGGGCCCGAAGTTCATAACATACTTCGAGCAACACATTTGAGGTAATAACATCCCCAAGATTTTGATTCATCTTCTTTGCTGCTATTAGCATCAAAATATAGATGGACCCTAAAGATATCAAGCTTCAGCGGTAAAATATGTCAAAAGTTCGAGGGACCAAACCTGCAGAAGCTAAGCGGGCCCATCGGAACCCATGCTTCACCCAAAGTTCTTTTTCCTATTGAGAAAAGCCGGCTAGTTGGACTGAACTCACAGCGGCTCTGATTCCAGGCAGCTTGGCAGGATTTACAATCTTTTGTGCAAGCATTATGCTAGTTGAAAAGGTTAGACCTCAACTCCTATCTGGGAAAGTGAACGGGAGCCTACCTGTTGATCTTTGCTGAAAAGAGTATGTCGTTAATCATGTGGCAGAAGGTGGCAAAAATGCTCATGTCTCGAGAACGATGGCAGCGATCAGCCAAATGAGCCAGGGAGTGTGTTAAGGTCGTGCCAGATAGGGTCGGAGGGGTCCGGAGATTCCGGAGTCGGACCTAGTAGGTCCTGAGATCGGACTTAGGAAGTACCGAGCAGGTAGGAAAGTGTACAAGACCCTACGGATGGTTGCGGGACTTGGTGCTGTTATTTGACCAACACCTTCTACTTGCTGCGTGTCCCTGAGGGTAGGTGACGAACGTAAGGATCCAATAGGACCGTCGGACCGTGGGAAAGTCGGAGTCGGAGTCGGAGTCGGACTAAACAAAGAGTCGAACGGACTAGACGTGAAGGCAGAGGTTGTACTAGAGAGGACTGAAACTAGTACCAGAGGTAACTAGGTCGTACCCAAGTCGATTTCGAGGTTAAGCCTACAGTACAAACTACTAAGGCTTATATACCAGTCTCGGAGTAATCAAGTTCCGAGGCTGTCAAGTAATTAACAATAACTATTGTAAAGTCATAACAAAAGAATGAATGTACTTATTGTAAAATAAAAGACAATAAGAGTGATAAGCATAAAGACAATAAGGACTGTGGCTGTGCCTCCGAATCGGATCGGAGTTACACTAATAAGCAAGCAAACATTAAGTACAAGCTCCGGAGTCGGAGCCATCGGAGCCATCGGAGCTATAAAAGCCATCGGAGTAGAAATAACAAACATAAAATGAGTGTGAGGGGATTAGGGAGGGGTCTGGATTGGAACCGGATTGGAATCGGATCGGAGTCGGAGGTATGAATATAACAGTATCTCCTTGTTAGGCTTGAGCCCTCGAAAGCCTATAAGTGAGTCGGAGTGTGTAAGGGCAAAAACAAAACAAGTAGAACAGAAAAAATAAAGTTGGGTCCAGAGTATCGGAGGGATAGGATCCAAGAAGGTGCCAAAGGAAGGAGCAAACATAGAAATCCAAAATCTAAATACCACTGCAAAGGTTTTACTCAAAAATGAGTAACAAAAACTGTACACTTCCGAAGAATGCACAAAAGGTGATGGAAGTCCATCCAAGAGGTTCCGAAAACTCCAAAATCGGAGCCGTCGGAGTAGCCAAGGCATAAGAAAAACAAACAGAAGGGGCCGATCAGTATTTGTTACAAGCTACCGAAGGTCAACGGACCAGAAGTGGGAGTTGAAACTATAATCAAGCCTATAATGTAAGAATTTCTAACAGAGGGGCAGTGCATATGAAGAAGATGAAAACAAAGGGTGAGTGGCACAGAAAAATCTCGGAACCATCGGACATAAGTGACCCAAATCAACAGAATGAACAAATATAACAAACAATGAGTGAACAGGGGGAAAATAACAGAAAAAGGTCGCACTTCAATGAACAAAAATATAAGAAATAAAGGACATAACAAACAGAGGTTAAACAGACAATAAAATCGGAGTAAAGTCGGACTAAAATCGGAGTCGGACCGGAGTAGGACCGGAGCAACATCGGAAACAATAAAAACAAACTAGAACACAAGCAGGAGACAAAAAGAACACAAAAACTTAGCTTGAAAATGCCTCGGAGCAAGTCTAATACCAGTCCGAGTTATTTCCTACATCTCCATCGGAGCCCTCATCATCTGATTGCTCGGAGCTCTCCTCATCCAAGGAGTCAGTGGTTTGACCCCGGAGCCTAGGACAATTGGCTCGGAAATGGTCTCCACCACAGTAGAAGCAAAGAGCCATTTTCCAGCGCCTTTCTCTCTCTTCTGGAAGTAACCTTCCATCGGATCCGAGTATAGGTCTGGAATCTGACTCAGAATCCTCGGAATTGGAGGAAACATCGGTCAGAGGACCGGAGTTATTGGAATCGGAGTAGTCTGAGGGTTGATTATTGGAATTGGAGTTGTAGGAGTTGTAATCGGAGGAACCGTCGGAAACGTCGGAGCCAGCATCGGAGGATGAGTCATTGACATCACCTTCGGAGCTGTCTGATGAGGAATAGGTGTCCGGGAGGGAATGAGCATAGTCATAGAAAGTTTGAGCATCAGAGAGATCCATGACAGAAGTGAACAAGAACAGAATGTCGAAACAGCAAATAGAAAAGGATAACCTCGAAATACTGTTAGGGTCATGCCAGATAGGGTCGGAGGGGTCCGGAGATTCCGGAGTCGGACCTAGTAGGTCCTGAGATCGGACTTAGGAAGTACCGAGCAGGTAGGAAAGTGTACAAGACCCTACGGATGGTTGCGGGACTTGGTGCTGTTATTTGACCAACACCTTCTACTTGCTGCGTGTCCCTGAGGGTAGGTGACGAACGTAAGGATCCAATAGGACCGTCGGACCGTGGGAAAGTCGGAGTCGGAGTCGGAGTCGGACTAAACAAAGAGTCGAACGGACTAGACGTGAAGGCAGAGGTTGTACTAGAGAGGACTGAAACTAGTACCAGAGGTAACTAGGTCGTACCCAAGTCGATTTCGAGGTTAAGCCTACAGTACAAACTACTAAGGCTTATATACCAGTCTCGGAGTAATCAAGTTCCGAGGCTGTCAAGTAATTAACAATAACTATTGTAAAGTCATAACAAAAGAATGAATGTACTTATTGTAAAATAAAAGACAATAAGAGTGATAAGCATAAAGACAATAAGGACTGTGGCTGTGCCTCCGAATCGGATCGGAGTTACACTAATAAGCAAGCAAACATTAAGTACAAGCTCCGGAGTCGGAGCCATCGGAGCCATCGGAGCTATAAAAGCCATCGGAGTAGAAATAACAAACATAAAATGAGTGTGAGGGGATTAGGGAGGGGTCTGGATTGGAATCGGATTGGAATCGGATCGGAGTCGGAGGTATGAATATAACAGAGTGAGTGGACAAGGCATCGCTTTGGGCCCAAGGTTCACCCTTGATTGATTTGACGAAATCCAGGGCCCAGTCAAGGTGATCTTCAGATGAAGAAAGACCCATAAGGATGTTTGAGGCCTGCTGCTGAATCTCTTGAGGGGCTGGTGCACGTTCAGCTGTAAAGACAATGGATTTATTGATCGGATTATCTCCCAGGGGATCTTCTTCTTCTTCTTCCTCGTTCTCTTCCTCTTCCTCCTGTCGTCCAGAAGTACCTGCGTTAACACGTCGTTTCTTTCTCCGAGCAACAGCCTGACCATTTCTGGAGCAGGTTCCCCCAGAACCAACATTTACAGGCCCTCCACCACCACCTCCCCCGCGTCCTCGTCCACGTCTACGTCCACGTCCGCATCCGCGTCCTCTTCCGTTTGAGCCGTTTGCTTGTTCTTCCTCTTCTTCTTGTTCTTCTTCCTCTTCTTCTTGTTCCTGTTGTCCTCCGGCTCCCTCATTTTCTCTTCGTCTTTTTGACCCACTCCTGGTCCCTTCGTACACTCCTCCGCTCAACTTGAGACCCAAGAGAGTCAACTCTTCAAGACTGGTTGAATCCGTAGGCTTTGGGGTAGGCAGATGAGTAGATAGGGGTGTGGGTGTAAGCGTAGAGGAACATATAGGTGAGCCTGTAGGAGAACATGTAGGCAAACGAGTAGGAGAACATGTAGGCAAATGCGTGCAGCTGAAGCTGTAAAAACTCCACGAAGTAGTCCGATAAGTCTCCACCACAGCTTCGCGAAGTAACAGGACTCGCTCTCGAAGCTCAACAAACCCTTCCGGGTAGGCCAGTAGGGCTCCGGGGGGTGCTCGGCTATTTAGTATATTTAATAATATTTAATAATTCTTTTATTATTTAATAGGTATATTATAATAAATCTACTTTGCGAAGCTGTACTGCACTTCGCGAAGTGACTACGTTTACGGCAATCATGAAATCAGGTAAATTAGGGTTAGATCATTACGTCATTGATTTCCTTTTTGGGTTATGATATTTTTGAATAGAAAAAAGCATAGAATGATATTATTGATCTTGAGGTGCTAAAATATGACAGAGGAAACCAAAAATAGCTACAATGGGGTATTGGCTACCTCAGGCACATCAAAATTGCCTAAAAAGGAAATTGGTCCAAAAATAGAACTTGATCTCATCAGATAGCAAAAAATCTGAAAAAATCATAAAAAATACTCAAAAAATTCAGGGATGCCCTGTTGGCCCTGAAAATGCAAAATAAAAAAAATACGCGACAAGTGTAAAAAATGTTATCACTCCAAATCATACTAAATCTAGGTATATATGATGTACATGCTATTTTTATCACACCTAGTACCCTCAGACACTTAGAATGGCTTATATCATTCAATTTATTAAACTTAACACACTTGACAATGAAAAAAACTCAGAACAGTAGTAATGTATCTTATACTCAATACTGACAATACACTTAACATACTCAACAATGAAAAACCTCAAAACAGTGTTCATGTGTGTTATACTTAGAGCACATGATACACTTAACAATGAAAAGTCTCGGAACAATACTAATGTATATCATACTCAACACACTTCACAATGAAAAAACTCGGAACAGTGCTCATGTGTATTATACTTAATACACTTCATCAATCAATATAACACACTTCACAATCAAAAACTTGGAGTAGTTTAATCACTCATTATACTTATCACACTGAACACACTTCATCAGTAAGTATAACAGACCTATAATGGGACATTGTTATACTATAACACACATATAACAACGAGTTTTGGGCGCTTATGGGCGCTTATTTGGTGTTCTTGAATCGAAAATCATTAATAACACACTCGATAATTTTCATGTGTCCTTTATATTGTGTCAGAATGTTGTTTATATCATACCTTCCTAGATACAATTTGGAGAACCAAAAAATTCAGCCTATAGAGCTGGATATATGATGATCTTTTATGATTTTACACTGTTTTGTGTAAATCACAGTGCATACATCCATGTTATGAAGTCAAACTCCTTCTGGGCAATGAAAGGAGACATCCTACAACCTATTCTATGCTTACTCTGTGTCATAAAGCTAAGAGACTTACAATGGGAGTCATTGAGTATGACATCTGTAGTTACATGCAAGTATACATATCACCAATATACATGAAATATGTAGATGTATATTACAGAGTCCAATGGTCATGGTGAGTATCTGAATCATGTTCATACACTGCTAGTACACTGTAGGAGTGCTCTCCCCATGAGACCGCTTTGGTATCTATGCAATACATGAACATATGAATTGTCATTTACCTAAAACACTGTTAAATCATAAAAGATCATGATATAGCCATCCCTACAGGCTGTAATCTTGAGTTCTCCGAATTGTATCTAGGGGAGTATGATGTATACAACATCCTGACTGAACAGAAAGTCCTCACAAAAATAATTGAGTGAGGTATAAATGAATTTCAACTCAACAACATCAAATAAGCGCCCATAAGCGCCCAAAACTCGTTGTAATATGTGTGTTATAGTATAACAATGTCTTATTAAAGGTATGTTATTCTTACTGATGAAGTGTGTTCAGTGTGATACATGTTATGAGTGATTACACTACTCTGATTTTTATTGTTAAGTGTGTCATATTGATTGATGAAGTGTATTAAGTATAACACACATGAGCACTGTTCCAAGTTTTTTCATTGTAAAGTGTGTTGAGTATGATATACATTAGTATTGTTCCGAGACTTTTCATTGTTAAGTGTACTATGTGTTTTAAGTATAACACACATGAACACTTTTTTGAGGGTTTTCATTGTTGAGTGTGTTAAGTGTGTTGAGTATGATATACATTAGTATTGTTCCGAGACTTTTCATTGTTAAGTGTATTATGAGTTTTAAGTATAACACACATGAACACTGTTTCAAGGGTTTTCATTGTTGAGTGTGTTAAATATGTTGAGTATGATATACATTAGTATTGTTCCGAGACTTTTCATTGTTAAGTGTATTATGTGTTTTAAGTATAACACATATGAACACTGTTTTGAGGTTTTTCATTGTTGAGTGTGTTAAGCATATTGAGTATAATATATATTACTACTGTTCTGAGTTTTTTCATTAACAAGTGTGTTAAGTTTATCAAGCATTGAGTGTGCTGAATATATTGAATGATATAAGTCATTCTAAGTGTCTGAGGGTACTAGGTGTGCTAAAAATAGCATGTACATCATATATACCTAGATTTGGTATGATTTGGAGTGATAACATTTTTTACACTTGTCACGTATTTTTTTTTATTTTGCATTTTCAGGGTCAACAGGGCATCCCTGAATTTTTTGAGTATTTTTTATGATTTTTTCAGATTTTTTGCTATCTGATGAGATCAAGTTCTATTTTTGGACCAATTTCCTTTTTAGGCAATTTTGATGTGCCTGAGGTAGCCAATACCCCATTGTAGCTATTTTTGGTTTCCTCTGTCATATTTTAGCACCTCAAGATCAATAATATCATTCTATGCTTTTTTCTATTCAAAAATATCATAACCCAAAAAGGAAATCAATGACGTAATGATCTAACCCTAATTTACCTGATTTCATGATTGCCGTAAACGTAGTCACTTTGCGAAGTGCAGTACAGCTTCGCAAAGTAGATTTATTATAATATACCTATTAAATAATAAAAGAATTATTAAATATTATTAAATATACTAAATAGCTGAGCACCCCCCGGAGCCCTACTGGCCTACCCGGAAGGGTTTGTTGAGCTTCGAGAGCGAGTCCTGTTACTTCGCGAAGCTGTGGTGGAGACTTATCGGACTACTTTGCGAAGTTTCTACAGCTACAGGTGATGCGTGGGTGTAAGCGATTGGGTGAGCCCATGGAAAGGCGCAGGTGAAGATGTAGGTGAAGATGTAGGGGCCCTTGACGAACCCATTTGTTGAATACCTGCCAGAAAGGCTGACTCATAGGATGATATTGTTTGAACGTTAGCCCTGGGAAGAGAAGGCGGAAGCGGAGTCGAAGCTGGAAGTGGAGTCGAAGCTGGAAAAGGAGTAGCTGGGAAAGAGTTTGAAGCTGGAAGAGGGGTCAGAGCCCGATAAGGAGTCCCAGCCCAAAGAGGGGTCAGAGCAGTATTGAAAAGTGCTGAAGTTGGCTCAGGTGATGGAAAAGATAGCCAAGGAGTTGAGTTGGAAGGAGGCAAAGGAGTTGAGTTGAAAGCAAGCAAAGGCATTGAGGAAGGTAAAGGCGTTGAGGCAGTTTGCCGCAGAGGAGACGACGCTGGCACAGTTGAATCATGTGACAAGATACTCCTGGACTCATGCATGGTTGACTCATGGGTATATATCATATCACGCTCACGCGACTCTCGCGACTCTTGCAAATACCCACGCGAACGCGAATGCGAATGCGAACGCGAATGCGAATGCGAATGCGAATGCGAATGCAAATGCGAATGTAAACACAAACGTGAACGTGAGTGTGAACGCAAACGTGAACGGGAAAGTGTACTCGAATGTGTACTCGAATGTGGTTGCGATTGTGAAGGCGGTTGCGTTGGTGAAGGAGGTTGCGTTTGCAAACGGGAATGTGAGCCCAAATGAGAACCCAAATAGATAGGCAAGTGGGGACCCAAAGCTGTACGTGAAGGGGAACCTGGAAGCAAATGCCAGGAGGGTAGAGGGTTATCAGTCGGAGGCGTAAGCCTAGCGGGAGAAGCATGAAGCGCCTGCAAAGGCAAGATAGGGGGTGCTGATGAAGCTGGGGTAATTGAGGCAAGAGGAGCCCTCGATCCAGGTGAGAGCAAAGGAGCTGCTGTGGATGCAAGTGAAAGACCTGGATCGGATGTGAGCGAAAAACCAGGGAGCGGTGTAAGTGCACGACCCAGTTTGTGTGTGAGTGCAATACTCAGTTCAGGCTCAAGCAAAAGAACTGCTTCAGGCAATACTTGACACGACTTGGGCCCCAGGGACTCGGAGCGACTGAAACCAGTCATAAGCGAAGCTTTAGATCTAGAAGTGAGCAATGAAATCGACTCGGACGTGGGGGAGAATGCAGATTTGAGCAGAGGTGGTGAAGTCGACTTGGACGTGGAGGAGAATGCAGATCTAAGCAGAGGTGGTGAAGTCGACTCATTCAACACCGGACTTGGCTTATGAATCGACTCCTCACTACTACCTGACTCACTCACAGGTAAAAGAGAAGAGTCAGGTGTGTGAGAGCACTGCAGAGGTACATACTTTGTCAGTGCATTGAGCTTCAGTTAGAAAATCACCTACTACAGGCAAACCTCTATCTGGTGAAGGGGAAGGAGTAAGTATAGGTAGCGGGTTAGGAGCACTAGAAAGCTGGGTTTGTATAGATTGCAAGAGGTCTCCAATTGAAGCAGGAAATAGAGCTGGGTTCTCTATAAAACAGGCAAGAGCAGACTCTGTCTGCTCTCGAGATAGAGATACTTGAACTTGAGCTTGAGACCTCTGAGGCATCAATGACGACGGTTGCAGAGAGATGTTGGTCGCCGCCCAAAAAGGAAGTCGATTTGAAATCCGGAAAGTCGTTCCGAATACAGCAGCCACTTGCATCTGTTCCCAGCGCTTAATGCTGTCTTCCCTCTACCTTCAAGTGAATCGCGTCATGAATCCGTCATGAATCACAGTTCCATCCCCAGCCGATTGCTCCCTCTCCGTTGAACCACTGGACGTTTTCGCCTCTGACTGCCTCTAACATGTTCCCCGCTGGTGCGAGTAATTGGACAGGGTCAATGGCCGCGTACAATTCTTCTTCTAGTTTCCAAAAGGCTGAGGAATACCGCGCAAGTCATCCTCTTGTTGATATATAAAGTGTGTCACTGACTGAGGGTTCTTTCCAGGCTTTGCTACATTTTGATCTTCCAGATTCTCCGCAGCCTGTTGATCCTTCACTCCAGCAGCCAATCATCTTCCACGTCAACCTCCTCGACGACTAATCAACGGTCAACAATTCACAGACCAGTCTCAGTCCCAACTCTGCCGCTTTGTTCTCCTCGTTGGAGGAAACATCACACGTCGTTAAAAACTCTTCATACGACGCCCGGAATCACATGCAATCAGAAATGGAGTCGAAGGCGTTGAATATGTCTTTGACCCCAAAGCCATGCACAAGGACGCGTTATATGGCACTCTAGATTCCACTACAAGAGAATGGAATGATGGGTTCTTCACACACATTCTACGAAGAATTGCTGATGATGCTCGTGGCAAGAGTGGAAAGCGCCACTGTTTTGTTTTCGAAGGAGATGTTGATCCCGAGCGGGTTGAGTCAGCTGATTCTGCCAGGCTTTTGCAAAAGATTCCGATAACTATCCAAACATGTTTTGCAAAAAATCTGGATAACTCATCGGCCCTACTAGAAAACTAATATTTAAATGATTTAAAAAAGAATTAAAATATTATTTTTAATAATGAATTGCTTATATCTCTTGAACCAGCCATTTTTAGAGAAAACTGAGACCCCCCTTATGTAATATAGGTCTAGGGCTACCTCCCAACCCCCAACCCCAACCCCTAACCCTAACCCCTAACCCATGAAAAATATCCTCAACCCCTAACCCCTAACAGGCCCCAACCCCCTAACCCCTAACCCTAGTTTCCTTATGTTGGGCAACAAATCAGACCCCTCCCTATGTGGGGGTTAGCACAAGTGCTAACCCCCACGGTCGGTGCCTGATTTGTTGCTTAATCCCAGTTTTTTAGTATTTTTATTATTTTTTAATTCTTTTTTAAATGATTTAAATATTCATTTGTGGCAGTGCTGATAACTATCCAGATATTTTGCAAAACATGTTTGGATAGTTATCGGAATCTTTTGCAAAAGTCTGGCTGAATATGGTGGTTGAGTATCTGAACAGGTCAGTTTATGTTCTCATCCAGTGAGGCAAGAAACAGTTTTTAACCTAGCACTCTCATCAGTGTCCTTGACGACAATAAACGCCTCACATTGTCCAACGGTGAACGACCAAATCTTCCTCCCAACGTCCGAATCATGTTCGAGGTCGAGCACTTGAAATATGCGACGCTCGCTACTGTCAGTCGTTGTGGCATGATCTGGTTCAGTGAAGATATCGTCGAGCCTTCTAGGGTATATTAAAACTATCTCAGTACCTTGTCAACCACCCCATCGCTTCCGACGAAGAAGACGCCGGTGACACGCTTGCACGTCGCAATAATGAAATCCTTCCCTCAGATGTCGCCGCTTCAGCCGCTCTCGAAACACAGAAACAGGTTGCTGCAAATATCTCCGTTCTCGTCTTCTTGTTAGGCCGGGTCATGGGAGGAGAAGCTGAACTGCATACACGTGCTGTTTGGTGAGGTCGTTGTCATTGATGTCAAACTTGCGTACTAAACTGTCCATCAGCGATTCCAGAACATCAACGGCGAGTTCCTCACTGTCAAGAAAAAAAGTCTACAGATCGCCCTTCATCATCGACGTGATGAAAATTCAAGGAATTCAAAAGAATCTTGAGCGACTGGCGGATCTCCTCAACAAGATCAAGAAGGCCCTTGGAGAGTACCAGCAATGAGAACGGTCTTCCTTCCCTTGATTCTATTTCGTTGGCGACGATGACCTGCTCGAGATCATTGGAAACAGCAAAGATATCTGAGACAGATGTTTGCGGGTATCTCCACTATCACCCTCGACAATGACCTTACGCAGATCCAGGGGAGGGCTTCAAGAGAGGGAGAAGAGGTCATGTTCTCAGAGCCTATTCTTTTGAGGGATTTCCCCAAAATGAATGACTGGCTTGCAAAGATCGAGTCGTCCTTGCGAGTTCAACTGGGTCGTTTTGTGCTAGTCTTCTGTTGCGAAGAAAACTTTGACTTCAAAGCAACAGGAAGAATCTTCGTCGGACTTTGTCAAGTAGTCGCTTGTGGCTGCTTCGCTGAGTGCCGTCTCTCAGCAAGTTCAGACGATTCATCAAGACTGACCCTACCTACGCCGGACGTTATCAATTACCGCCCAACTTGACCAAGCTGTTCAGACTGTGCGTACTACGTAGGCTCATTGAGACATTGTCCGAAGAACGAAAATGACCTGTTGACTTCTAGAATGGCAACGACAAGACCTGACCGAGAGTTAATCGCCCAAGTGATGTTGTTCTCTCAAGGTTTCCGTACTGCAGAATCTTTGTCGTCCAAGATCGTTCCGTTCTTCAATCTCTGCGATGAACAACTCTCACTGCAGCCTCATTATGATTTCGGTCTTCGAGCACTCAAGGCTGTCCTGGCCAGCGCTGGTATACTCAAACGTGACCGTCTGTTGAAGGCCCGAGAACAGGCAGATGCAAACGACGCAGCTGTTGGTCTGTCTGACGTCATCTATACTCGACTTGAACAATAGGCAGGAATACATGATTACCGAGTCTCGAATGCGATAGAAGGTGTGGTGGTGGTGGCTAAGGAGACCTGGGATAGATCTCTTGTAGGAATTCGACGTTTTCAAAGTAGTTTCCACCGAATCGAGTAAGTTTCCTCCTTTTCTTCCCTTCCTCCCTCTCTCGCGTCAACCGCCACCTCTCCGTCTCCTCATTTGCTGAAACTCTTTTCCAAAGCCGACTTCTCAATGTTCGACTGGAAGCCCTTTTGGGACCCGTGTTCTCTTACTCGTCTAGAAGGATGCCAACAGGTCACAACATTCGAACTCTGGAGCTCAACTACCATGACGAATGCCCGCGCCGTCTCTCCAACATCGTCCGTACGACAACCTTATATGAAGTGAAGAACATATGTATCTGCTGTTTTTCCTTCAGCAACGAAACGAGTCGGACGCTTTGAGAAGACGATTACAGGATGAATATCGTCAGTCATCCTTCTTCGAGGACCTAGGAACGCCAAGTCACGAAATAGATGTTACATCTACCTCGACAAACTCGTTTCACTCCCTTTGAGCTCGCGAGAATGCTGGACCACGCAGTACGAAATTGAGATGCAGGTGTGGGTTATAGATCTGAGTTGAAGGTTGAAAATGGAGGGATAGGACTGTTCGGGCTACCCGCTGTAGCTCCCAGAGTTGTTTGCCGTCGGGTCGTTGGAGAGAAACAAGACTTCGGCGCTGCCGAACGTTTCTGTCCACCTTTTCTAACCCCGTGGCTTCTCGTCTCTTTCCTCTCTCTCCCCCCTCCTTCTCGTTCGCCCTTGGTCACCAATTACCGACTCCGTTCAAAATCATATGAAGACAGAATGAAGATCCCACGAAGTTCAGATCCCAATCTTCCTCACTCGCTCCTCTGCCTTTTCCTCCCTTCTCCTTCGTCCCAACAAACAACACTTCACCGAAGTAGGCTTGGTGCGGCGTCAGACCTACTTCGGTGAAGCGTTCTTTCTAGCGCATCACTACGAATGGCATCAATATTTATCGTTGCATAGGCATGGCCGGTACACGATAATCACGTGGAAGTGGGCACTCGGTTTCTTGGAAGTGCAGGTCTAAGGAGTTTGGTGGGATATATAGGACATGCGTGAAGGTGAGTGCGGTGTCTTCAAACCATCAATCCCATGCTCAATTGTTCTCGCAGAAATTATAGATTTCACCGACCTTTGGACCTCTCAACAAACTCATCAACGCGCTCAACACCCCAAAGCAACTTCCGTCATCAAGCTCATGCTCAACTCGAGGCTGAGTGCTGAGAGAACAGCTTCTTCGCGTTTCAACGAAGTTCGATGGGGGATATATGTACTTGGAGGAGATCTCTTCGAATTCAAATCGGACGACACCGAGATCTGGGAGGAGACGCTCATGTCTATCTTACTCTCTCTCTCTCTCTCTCTCTCTGCTCTGCTCCACGCTTTGGTCAAAACAGAGTCTGGGTCTCAGACTCGAGACGGTCTTACGCTAGACTCTCCTGAGGTATTGTACCGGTGGTTCACACAACAAGTTGCGCACAACCTTCTCGTCGTATTCACTAAGAATCCTCCAGCAAATGGCCTTGCATCCAGGGCTGCAACCTCGCCTGCCTTATTCAACGGTTGTGTTCTTGATTGGTTCGGCAATTGGTCCGACCAAGCATTCTATCAGGTTGGAACAGAATTCAACCAATCTCTCGAACTGTGCAGGGTATCATTCATCGCGAAGACTTCATTCAGCGCATCGTCAATTTCGACACCACTAGTCAGATGACGAAAGGCCTTCGTGATCTGATGAAGAGAGATTTCCTCAGCCAACCTTCTTATAACTTCGAGACTGTGAATCGTGCAAGTAAAGCCTGCGGACCATTGGTCAAATGGGCGTTAGCACAGATCAAATTTTCGGAGATTCTGGATCCAGTAGAGCCCCTGCGTAAAGAGGTCCTCTCTCTCGAACAACAGGCTGAAACGACCGACAAGCAGGCCTTGCGCGTTCAAAGTAAAGTCAATCGCAGCATGAAGTCATTACCCACTGATCATTGATCCTACCGGCCAAGTGACTACTTTCCTTATGAACGAGTACAAGGATTGGAAGATCACCGTCACAAGCTTCTTAGATGAGGCATTCTTCAAAGTTTTAGAAAGTGCTCTCCGGTTTGGAAACTTCTTATCCAGGATGTGGAGCAACTGGATCCTATACATAACGCCGTTTTGAACAAGGAAATTCGGCGAACCCGAGGATGTGTTTTGATACGCCTTGGAAGCCAGGACATTGACTTTTCTCCTTTGTTCACTATGTTCCTTTCTACTGGAGACCCCTCCGTGGAATTCTCCCCCGATATCTGCAGTCGGGTCACATTTGTCAACTTCACTATGACCCGCAGCAGTCTTCAAAGCCAGTCTCTTGATCAGGTCCTGAAGGTGGAGCGACCTGACACAGAATGCAAAAGCATGGATCTCATGAAAATCCAAGGCGAATTCCGCTTGTGCTTTCGTACCTTGGAGAAACTGTTGCTGCAAGCTCTCGATGAATCTTCTGGAAATATTTTAGACGATGATAAAGTTATCGACACTCTTGAAACGCTCAAACGTGAAGCTGCAGACATTACTTGCAAAGTCGAAGATACAGACGTAGTTATGAAAGAAGTTGAACAAGTTACCGCTGAGTACCTACCCCTTGCTCAGGCATGTAGTGTGGTTTTCTTCGTTCTGGAGCAGATGAACGTGGTCAACCACTTCTAGCGATTCTCCTTACATTTCTTCCTCGATATCTTTGACTATGTCCTCCATCACAATCCCAACTTGAAGAACGTCTCGGACTATAACCAGCGGTGAGATATTCTCCTGAACGACCTCTTCCTAGTGGTCTACAAATGGACCTCCCGTGCCCTTCTCTATCGTGATCGAGTTATGTTGGCTGTCCTCCTAGCCCAAGTCAAATTACGCGGAGTAGAAGAAATAACTGACGAGCTTCCTACTAGAGAGTGGGGACAATGTTCTAGCTTCTGCTGCTAGCAATGAGAACAATACATTCCTTACTACGGAACAAGCCCAGGGTCTGGACAGTTTCGCAAAGAATTCTGTATTCAAACCTGTAGTCACTCACCTCAATGCACACGAAGATGAGTGGAGGAGCTTTTTGGAAAGCAATACACCTGAAGCATCTGTTCCGATGCCTTGGGAACCTAGCACTCGTCGGTTCTACTTTCTCTTGCTCATTCTAGATTTTCAACTGATCCATGTCTTAGCTGCGGTCGAAGCTCTTCGCTCAATGCTCATCATCAAGTGTCTGCGTCCTGATCGTCTCTTGCAATCTACATCAGGAAAAATATTTTCATCTCTAGAGTACCCAGAGATACCCCCCAATTCCTAGGCTGCTGAGAGATTTTTGTGAACTTTGAAAGATCAAAAAACATCCTAGAGATCCTGGAAGATCCTGAGAGCATCTGAAAGCACCAGAAAGCACCAGAAAGCACTAGAAAGCACCCAGAGAATTTTTAGAAGCCTCAAAGAACTCAGATACTCTAGGCTCTCTGAGACTACCTAGGAATTGGGGGGTATCTCTGGAGACTCTAGAGATGAGAATATTTTTCCTGATGTACCGCTCGTTTTGTACAAACTGTCTTCGAAACCGACATGTCAGCACAATCTGTTTATGAATTAGGTGCTATGGTTTTGGATGAGGTGCCGGCTGCGACCCCTCTGGCGTTGATCTCTGTCACAGGCTACGATGCTAGTTATCGCGTTGAGAATCTGATCAAAAATACTGGAGCTCGTTCATCATCAGTAGCAATGGGTTCTCAGGAAGGATTTTCACTTGCTGATCAAGCTATTGCTTCTGCTGCAAGGCAGGGTACTTGGGTACTGCTGAAGAACGTTCATCTCGCTCCCGACTGGCTTGATCAGCTCGAGAAGAAATTACAGACATTGAACCCTCACCGCAACTTCTGGCTCTTCCTCACCATGGAAGCAAATCCATCCATCCCCGTGAATATTCTCCGACAATCCCGTTTACTCATGAACGAACCACCTCCTGGTGTCAAAGCAAATTTGCTCGACTCTTTGCGCAATATCTCTCCTTCTCGTTTGTCCCAAGGACCTGCTGAAAAAAGTTAGACTGTACTTCCTTCTTGCCTGGTTCCAAGCGGTTGCGCAGGAGCATCTTCGATATGTACCTCTGGGGTGGAGTAAGGTGTATGATTTCAATGACTCAGATATGTCCTCTGCCCTGGACACTATTGATACGTGGCACGGGTCGTTTTCCAAAGGCCGGGCGAACATCGATCCTGCTACTATCCCTTGGGATGCTCTTCGCACGCTAATCAAACAATCAGTATATGGAGGAAGAGTCTCAAAGGATTTTAGATGTATTCGTAGATGCTCTTTTCACTCCAAACGCATATCATAATCCATCACAAATCCGGCGATGGGTCCGATCTGAGGACACTGCCTGCGGTAACTTGGTCAATCTCCCCGTCTATCTCAACAATGACCGCAGCGACATGTTGTTCACGGTCGACCTACCTTTCGACTCCAGTGCAGGATTGCTTGCGGCTACCCGAGCAGCATGTCTCACTATAGCAGGCTGAGTTCCAAGTTCAAGTTGTGATTGTTTTTCGATTATAAATCATATACCCTGATACTAATTTCCAAAGAATATCTGTACCGTTCTGTAGTGCACATTAGATAATAGTATATCATGAACATCATGATCATGGATTACTGATATAGCTCTATCTTGATAGCGTTTGAGTCCCTCCCGCGATAGTGAGCAGCTTCTAGTGTCTACTACAATCCCCTAAGTTTGGAATATTTTGCGCACATATTTGCTGTTGCTAGGGAATTTCATTGAGTGCACTGAGCTGGAGACCTGAAGGAAATGAACCCATACCCTCTTGCTGTAAGGTTTTTGTACGCATACAAGGGATCCTTCTCCAACGTAAGTGATTTGGGAGCTACATAGAGTTTTTTGGGAACAGCGTGTGAGGGCCCATAAGATGGAGAGGAAGAGAAAGTCCTACAACATCAAAGCCAGGTTCAATATAGGCTGGGGTAGTGGGAACATGATTTGACTGAAGATTGTCGAGTATGAAGGTAGAAAGCTCCAGGGAGATCCATCTAAGTGCCCACCCCAATGAATTGATTCCGCTACAGCAAATTAGGCGCCCAATCATTCAACAACGTCGTTCCCAACGACGAACGCTAAGTATTCCCCTGACCCATCCTCTTGCTTCACTTTAAGCTTGTTTGCAACCACGCTGAGAAGCATCCGGTGTCAGACCTCACTGGTTCTCATAAGTGTGCTCTTTGCTCAGCACTGCTGCAGATGAATCGACTGGCCAAACGGAATTATCACGCTCTTGGGTCAGACTCAGATGATAATGATTACGAGCCCTCTCAGTGACTATCACCCATTGCGAAGAAAGGGCGTTTGGCTGAATCTACTACTATTCACCTTCGACCCAGCTTTTTAGCAGCGACAGAAGCCAATAAAAGGTTTGTCCATTGTTATTGTATTTTTGATCACGAAGTTCATCCTTATGTTCAGCATATCTGAATCTTGCATATTCGATGATGATGTAGGATCTCAACAGTTTTTGGACAAGTTGTGCACAACACGAGGTCTGGATCCACTACTTTTACGCCTAGACAAGGATGAAGACAGTGACTCGGATATTGAAAATGCTGAATATGCACCAGAGTCTCAAAAGCCTGAGCTCTATGGTTCAAGTCCTGAACCGTCTTCACCGGGTGAACCTCTTCCAATGGAGTGTGAGTCCTTGCAAGTTGAATTTCAATCTTCCTAGCTCAAAACATGTTGAACCTCAGATCGAATTAACGTTGAAGAGAACGGTAAAGTTCAGATAGCCAAAGAGGGACAAACCCCATCTGGTGAGGTTCACACTTCGATACAAGTCCTCACATATTGTTAAATTTTTGTTCTTCAGCCTTTTGCCCGCACTTTCCGAGTGGATGTGCATGTGCCAACCTTTTGCTAAAGCACTATCACCAACTTCAGGAGCATCTATCACAAGAGCAACAAGAGAACGAACAGCTTATTGCCAAAAATTATAGGCTCAACAAGCGGATGCATCGTCTGCATCGTACTCTAGAGAACGCGTTGAATCTGTTGGAATCTTCACACTTTCAAACGCAGTTGGAACAGCCTGAGGCTGTTCGTCCAATGGAGGCAGGGAAATCCTCTGTTCTTTTGTCTTAGGGGCGGCTAGATTGATCAATTTATTTGCTAGTTTTCTTGCAAGTTTGTATACAAAATGTCAGGGTTTTGCTTCCGTATTTTGCTCCTTCTCAGCAAGTTTTTTGTGGTGAATATGGTATATGTTTCAATTTGCACTGATACACTTGAGGTGAGGCAAATCAAGGATGATTGAACGTTGGTATCATAGAGCAAGAGCTCAAGGTAAACGAACACCTAAAAAGGAAATCAAGTCCAGATCCCATGCTGAACTCCCAATCGAGCGCTGGACTGCAGATTATATAAGATGATGAAACAGTAAGTCGCCGGGGCCCACTCTTACTTCTTCCAACAATGCCAACGTGTTGTCTACCATCGTCGAGCCTCACAAAGACAGCAACGGGGTGATTATAGAGACACAAAATGAGATGCAAACATGGCTGTGAGTATGCTTTATGCATTTGGATCGAGATTTGCACTAATGCTCACAACTTACCGTTGTAGACAAAAAATCAAACGAAAAGCACCACTATTAGACTGTTGCTCTGCAATGGGCATAAAAGTGGTAAAAAACACTAAGTTGGATAAGCTTTTTGGTATGTGTATGCCTATCTTGTATGCTCAACATACAGCTAACGGTAACGATAGGTTTAGTAACAAGGGCTTCTCACCCACTTCACAATCCATTCCTTACGCTACGACCATGCCACCAAAACACTACTGCTATGCCCACCCTTCTTCATCCTTCCCACATGAATGATTCAATCAACTAAATCCTCATATCTCCGGGCCCTTCACATGCAATTTCTCCAGTTGAGGACGGCGAGGATGAAGAAGACCTAGTTGGAGAATTTGATGCTGATGGTGCTGGTCATGGATTTGGAGGATGACGTGCAGTATGAGGCTTTTCAAAAGCAGTTGAGGGTTGACTCCATGAAATGCGCGGAAGGAAATCGACGAGCGGGTGGTATACAGACACAGGAAGCTCCGGTAAAGATGATTCATGTGTGTTTTTGTCCTTGTTTCGTTTCATGGGCAATACTGACTAACACCTGTATCATGCAGGAGTTCATTGTTGTGGCTAAATCAGCAAAGCAAATTCAGGATGAACTTGTAGACGAGACATTTCTCTTGCTCTTTGTAAAGTATAACGCAGGACACCGAAAGCGCACATGAAAGGGTGTCAGTGTTCCAGGGACATTGGTGGGAGCGGTAAGTAAGTCTGTCATTGTCACACAATTTGGAGGATGTGGGCGCTGATCAGCTTCACAGTCTCAACAGAAAAAGCCCTTCTTTGCTGCACTCTGCACGGTCTCTACGAAACTCCCAATCCGCAACGTCAGTCTCTACGAAACTTCCGATCCGCAACGAATCTGCAACGTCGGTCTCTACGAAACTTCCGATCTGCAACGTTGGTCTCTACGAAACTCCCGATCTGCAACGTTGGTCTCTACAAAACTTCCGATCCGCAACGTTGGTCTCTACGAAACTCCCGATCCGCAACGTTGGTCTCTACAAAACTCCCGATACGCAACGTTGGTCTCTACAAAACTCCCGATCCACAACGTTGGTCTCTACAAAACTCCCGATCCACAACGTTGGTCTCTACAAAACTCCCGATCCACAACGTTGGTCTCTACGAAACTCCCGATCCGCAACGTTGGTCTCTACGAAACTCCCGATCCGCAACGTCAGTCTCTACAAAACTCCCCATCCACATTGTCGGTCACGTTCTGGGGTGAACTCAAAATGCGAAGGGATATTGCTCTTCATCGAGCACGAAGGTTAGTCTTTATCTTCCTCAACATCCTCCTTCCACTGAGCGTAACAGTGGCCTTGTACCTGGGGAGGATGCACTGGATATCGTTGCCCATACATTTCTGTCAGCCCTCACGGAGGAGCAAATCCTCAAGATGGGTCTTGAGGAATTCCTGAGGCACGGAGAACGTAAGTCGTCAAAATTGAAGTGAGTTGATTAAGCTCACGCAATATTGTGGTTTGTGCGATTGTCCGTATCTGGTTGTTTTGCTTGGTGAGGACAGCACACAACCAGGAATCGTGGCAATGATTTCCTGGCACTCAAGCTTGCCAAATTACAGCCTCATATCCTCCTTCATCCTAACAAGGAAACAGCAATTCCTGCGATGCTTGGTGTGCAAGGCGAGGAGAAAGCAGGAAAAGGTGGTCTCAAAACAGTAGGTTTTCTCTTAGATTTCAAGCCGCTGCTGGGAGTCCCGTCAATCTCACACGTATTCAGAATGAATATCTACGACAGGCTCTGGAGGATATCCGGTACCTCCAGGGCAGTACGAATACTGAAATCTGCAAGCTCCTGTCACCCACCCAGGGGTTTTCAGTCCGAAGATATCAATGTTCATACTCTCAGTTCACCATTCCTCTACCCTTTACTTCAACTTTGCCTACCACAACACAGACATCCGCCCTTCTTCTAGGGAGAGCCACGAGGAAAGGGAAGATCCAGCTGGCAGTCTGGCAGATTTCTGCAGAGGGGTTTGCCAAGGATCCGGAAGGTACCCAGGCAACGTGAGGTTGAAACAACTGCTGGAAATAAGGCAGATAATCAGAGGGCTCCATCTGGTATTTTGAAGAATGAGAATTTAATTAGATTCAGTCTTAGAAAGTAGTTTAGTCTTTATAAACGTATCTAGGAGGAAGAGTTCTACGTTTTTGGGCCCCCAAAAAGGAAATACCTTTGGTAATTCAAATTTACTTCTGTTTTGAGAACTGTTTCTCAGCTCTCACGGTACTTTGGTGTACATCAGCTTTTTGCCCTCCACCTCTCACCAACTTCCACTATCTTTTTGCTATCATGCAAGCCCTGTGAGTATTGCTTGATTTCTTGAGGAATTTTGCTTGTTTTTCAACTCAACGTTGTAGGATTTCAAAGCTCCATCCCAAATCTGAAAGCATTCAACATATTCATAAGCGTCCTCTCGTTGAATGCTTTCCTTTTGGCGAAGTTTGTCGCTGCAATCGCCAACATTTTTTAGAGCTTTCAACTTTGGTCAAAAATTGCCAAGCCTATCTTCCTTTTCTCTCCTTCGACAACCTATTCTCTCTTTCCAAAGCTTCTGATTATCAAGTGGCTCTAGACGAGCTCTTCCCAACTCCTTCATCTTTCGAAACAACCGACAGGCCCTACGCCTACTTTGACGATCAAATGAAGCTTCTTCAAGACCTCTTGCACCAGCTTTCTACCTCCACTGTTATGAAAAAAAGATTCATTGTAACTACTAGACGTCACAGCCTTATACCTTCTGACAGTCTGGCCCTGGTAGTCTTTCGCAATTTAAACCCCCTCTCAGACATGGTTCAAAATGCTAGAACTAGGTTTGAAGTCTCATGGTGGAATTTCTTGGACCAAAATCCTCAGAAAGCAGAAGCCATGTTAATAGGAATTATGAACGAGGTGCGAATCTTTTTGTTCAATCTTTTCCTTGCTAACTTACTTGAACTCTATTATTGGGGCAACAGAGACGAAATGACCCTGCTCAGTCCTGGGATAAAATTCCGAACATGTCTTTCCATGATTTCTCAACCCTGGGTGTGGGTCATTGGCTCAACGACGAAATTATCAATTATTTTGTTGAAAAATGGTGTTCACGATCTAAAAGCACCCTGGGTTTCAATACGTTTTTTGCTGGTCGATGTCTATTTGAGACGGGGACGTCTTGTACCAAGGTCAAAAGATTTTTCACAGAGGAAGACGAAAAACGGGTTCTTAGCTGGGTTAAAGCCAGACAGGTAAGCAGTTCCGTTGATAGCAGAATAGGTAGCTAAGCTGTTTACAGAGGAAATTAGGTCTCGAATATTGGGACTCAGTCTTTGTACCTATTCACGAAAGCTCTTCCCACTGGTACTCCGCCTATATTGATTTCCGTCTCAAACGGATCGAAGTCTACGATAGTCTAAAGGAGACTTTTGTCTCTAACAGCGAAAAACCTGCTACTGATCGAAAAAATACAAATCTTATCTTGGTAAGGAATTTTGGATTTGAATCTATGAAGCCGTTGGTTGATTTAACTGAACAAAGGTTCTCATGTGGCTGACCGAAGTTCTGGGTCAAGTAAGAGGAGAGTCTATTCTTTTCCATCACAACCCCCAGACGGAGTGGGCTTTCAACCCTCATACTAAGGTAAGAGTCTTCTTAACAAGTAATTACAACTCATTTTGAGCATTTTTCAGGTCCATTTCCAGCCTAACTCTTACGACTGCGGAGTTCATACTATCTGGCATCTAAAGCATATCCTTGAACATCGCCAGGTGATGCTGGGAAGAAAATGCAAAACTCCTGGCTTTTCTTTTACGGATGATATGGCTGGTAAACGGGTTAGATTAGCTCTGGAGTTGCTCCAAGATATAGAGCCTTGAATGCCCCTTTTTGTGTAATTCTTACCTACATGTACTACGTACTTTGTACCCTGGGGTTCAACAAGTATTTGCTTCCTACTGGACGAATCAGAAGCGCTTACCAATCTTTACATCCCAGGCCTGCTCCTTGTTTCCTTTCTGCTAGTTGTAGCTTTGCAGTTCACTTTTACATCCCTTGCTCAACTGGAGTCAATCTTTCTCTCATCTCTCATTGCATAAAGCAAGTCGATCCTCCTTTCTATCGCTCAACGCGATTCGATCCTCCTTTCTATCGCTCAACGCGATTCGATCCTCCTTTCTATTGCTCAACACGATTCGATCCTCCTTTCTATTGCTCAACGCGATTCGATCCTCCTCTCATCGTCCAACGCAGGTTGATCCTCATATCGATCCTCATATCCTCATATCGCTCAACACGATTCAATCCTCCTCATATTGCTCAACACGATTCAAACCTCGTCTGATCACTCAACACGAGTTGATCCTCCTTTCTATCACTCAACTCTTTCACACAACGGAGCTGATCCTCACCTATTGCTGAACGCAAGTTGATCCCCATATCAATTCTCATAACGATACAGGTCTCACTCAACGCGAGATCCTTGTATCGATCCTTGTATCGATTCTCGTCCTCGTCCTTGTCCTCGTATCCATCCTCGTATCCTCGTCCTCGTCCTCGTATCCATCCTCGTATCCTCGTCCTCGTATCCATCCTTGTCCTCGTCCTCGTATCCATCCTTGTCCTCGTCCTTGTATCCATCCTTGTCCTCATATCTGACCAGACCACTCTACTACTCTACTTAGGACTGCTATCCTGGCAATCAATGTCCTACTTGTTGGATTATTCTTGCCCTGTTTGCAAGAAATTCTTTGCCAGGCCCCAGGATAGACTTGCTCATCTCAATCAAAAGCAAGATGCTCTGCACCAGGCAGAGCGACAAAAACAGAACAGAGATCTCACTCAGTTTTTTGATAATACCGTAAAAGCAGTTAAACGAGCTAGTAAATCAAAGCTTTCTCGTTTAGAAGCTTCAGCTAAAGTGGAGGAAGACGATCTACCTGCCCAGGTGATTGAAGAAAACGAAGATGCCCCTTCTTCAAAAGATATGGATATAGACTTATTTGGATCAGAAGTTGACCCGGCACTTGATGAAGAGGGTGATCTGACAGAAATAACACCAGAGGAAGATGAAACTGAAGAAGATTTTCTCCAAAGGCTGATGAAAGACTCCGTTCCTGAGTTGCGTAACTGGGAGCTAGACAGAGAAGAAAGTCCTTTCAATTTTCTTCCAGATACCTCAGAAAACTCCTCCGACAGCAACTCGTCTGAGGGGAGCTCTTTACCTACTCTAAATTGCTCTTTGGTGGATGATAACTCCAAACATTGGATATGGCAGGAGAATACTAAGGCTGGGAAAGTTCTCAGACAGGAGGCCAACGTTCATGAACGTTGGCAAAGAATATTATCTGGGGAGTCCAACGAAGCTTATAAGCCTTTCAACTCCCGGTTAGAATGGGAAATAGCTCAATGGGCTGTGAAGGAAAAGATATCCCAGAGCTCCTTTAATCGTCTACTTAATATACCAGATGTAAGCTTTCTTGTTATACTGATCAAGTTGAGACTGATAAAATATACAGATCAAGCAGAAGCTTGGTATTACTTTTGATAATGCCAGATCTATGCTAGAAAAAGTAGACACCATTCCGGAACGTTGTGGACGATGGTACACAAAGCAACTATCTTTCAAAGATTGGCCAGAAGAAACTTTTGTTATACATCATCAGGATCCTACAGAAGCTATCAAAGCAATTCTGGGGGATCCCTCTCTTGCTTCAGAGTTAGTTTACAAACCGGGTAAACTGTTCAGAAGTTCAGATACTACTGAGGAGGAAAGAATATTTTCGGAAATGTGGACTTCCAGCTTCTGGAATGTGGCCCAGGTAAAGTATTGTCTTCAGGTATTGATTCTGAGTAGTGTCTAAAAATTTTTAAAGGCTCATATACCTGAAGGAGGCACTCTAGCCCCTGTCATTATTGCAAGCGATAAAACTCAACTCACTCAGTTTTCGGGAAGCAAACTAGCTTATCCTGTCTATCTTACTCTTGGCAATGTCCCTAAAGCTACTAGACGAAAGCCAGGATCTCGAGCTTGTGTCTTGATAGCCTACCTTCCTGTGGATAAATTTGTCAAGGACGGACTATCTAAAACTCAGCTCAAATTACGAAACTATCAAGTATTCCACAAAGCCATGTCCATAGTTCTTCAACCTCTGAAAGCAGCTGGTAATCCCAAAGGACAAGGTGTGGAAGTTGTCTGTGGAGATGGTGCTGTTTGCAGAGTTTATCCTATACTGGCTATTTATATTGCAGATTATCCAGAACAGTGTCTTGTTACCTGTACCAAGTACGGAACTTGTCCAAAATGTCAACGACCAGCAGACCAACTACAACTCGACACTCCAGGTGAACCTCGAACTCAGAAATGGACTCGTAAAAAATTTATGAGGCTCGAAAAGCTGCTCGAGCCGGGGGACGTGGGGTTCACACATGCACAATGGAACAAGATATAGCAGGAGGAGATCATGAGCCTTTTTGGGTAGGATTTCCATTGACCAATATTCATGACTGTATTGCACCCGATATTCTTCATCAGCTATATCAAGGGGTGCTCAAACACTTGGTATCATGGGTACAGCTTCTTATTGGACCAAAGGAGCTCGATGAACGCATTCAGAAGCTGCCCCCTACCTCTGGTGTTAGGCATTTTGCCAAAGGAATTTCTTCCCTATCTCAGGTTTCTGGAACTGAGCGCAAACACATTGCTAGAATTTTATTGGCCTGTTAGTGGGGAAGATAGATTCGCGTGGAATCACTGCTTGTAGAGCTATTCTTCACTTCATTCAGCTTGCTCAGTATCCCTCCCATGATCAGGATACCCTACAGTACATGGAACAGGAGCTAGATACCTGGCACAAAAACCGGGACTATTTTATTGACAAAGAAGCTCGAGAGACTTCAACATTCCAAAATTTCATTCTCTCCTTCACTACATAGACTCAATCCAATGGATAGGCGCTACAGACAACTCCAACACTGAGGCATTTGAGAGACTTCATATTGATTTTACCAAAGAAGGATGGCGTGCCAGCAACAAACGTGATCACTTCCCTCAAATGATCGCCTTTGTATCTCGTCAGGAAAAGATCTCTTCCTTTGACTTCTATCAGTCCTGGGTACAAGCTCCTCAGGAAGAACAAGTTCTTAATTCTCCTATTGAACAACTCATTGAAGAAGAATCTCAGGTTTCAGATGATTCATCTCCTGTTATCCTTTCTCTATCAAAAACTCCCTCAGAACCTCGAAAAACATTATCTTCTATTGCTATCTTGCATGAGGCCCCTGGCTTTTTGACATCTTTGAAACTCTTTCTCAACAATTTTGTACCAAAAAAGTCTCCTCCTGCCACCCGGAATGAAATTATCAATGGCTTGATACCTTTCAATACTTTGGAAGTCTGGCATAGCTTTGGTCTTACTCCTTTGAAGGTGCTAGATGAGCCAGAAAAAGTTATTGTCAAAGCTAGGCCTCTTTCTAGCTCTTCGTCAACTCCTAGATATGATACAGTAATTATATTAGAAAATGATAAAGCTGAGTCTACAGCTGTACAAGGTTCGATAGGCTTGTCTTCTTGTCTCTGGTCTCTTACTTGACTTATGGTGTTCTAGGTTGTCGGGCAGCTCGTATCAGAGTTATTTTTGACTTCCTCAAAAAGTCAATAAAAAAGGTTTCATAGTTGACAGGCCAGCTAGCTGGCCTGGGGAGCCCTTGGCCTATATAACGTGGTTTACGCGCTTTAAACCTGGTCCAGATAAAACTACAGGAATGTATGCATTGAACCTGCTGTTGCTTCCAATGGTATACCTCAAGGAGCTATTATTCCTCTTTCTAATATACGCCAAACCTGTATGCTAGTACCAGCTCAACAAGTTTGGGATACTAGCTGGACACTAATAATATCCTCGATAAATGCTCTTCATTCTTTGTAAATAATATGCAAAGTAAATATTCCTATCAGACTATATATTGAAAATAAAGATTAAATATTCTTGAGAGCTTGGAGATATCAGAGCGTCAACCTTAGCTCAAAGAGGAAATTGATTTCAATATTATAAAGCCCCTTAAATTGCATAAGCGTCAAACTTTCTCCTTTGTTTCGTTCTACTTTCTGCTTCTTTCTTTTGACTTTGTTTATGGCTAAACGAAGTTCGTCCAGCAACAGTCAGAGTGCTAAAAGCTCTAAAAAACCAAAAATCTCTGTTAAAACTCAAGGTGATGCTACTGGTAAACTAGGTTCATCATCGAAGTCCAGTGGGAAGAAGAAGTCGACTTCCCCTGCTGTATCCTCTCTCAAGCCTGGAACTTCTTCTAAGGCGGATTCCACTTCTACCTCTCAAACAGGGCTGAGTCCAGTACAAAGTCTTCTACGGTTGACATTGAAGAGAAATATTTGGATACGTTCAAATCCAAAGAAGAAAGTAAGCAAATTATCTTATGTTTTCAAGTTAAGTAAGATATCTTATTTCTTCTTAGACGTTCAGTCAAGTAACAATTCTTCTAGTTTCGTTTCTGTATTGGTAATATTCTAACCTCTCCATAGAAGGCCCTAAGCTCAACGCAAAGGAACGCAATATCGAGTTCGATAACGTTGATGATATACTTTTCTCAGATGACGGTGAGTAACTTTCTGCAGCTAAACTACTTACTGAATATTCAAATACTTTATTATAAGAACGTAATCCTAAACCAAATGCTAGTGAAGGTGAAGAATCTAGCTCAGATAATATGGATGAGGACAACGACATGAATGAGGACAATGTAAGTTTGCAGCTTGTCTTTGAGTTTATGTGACTGATTTTAGTTGTAGATGCTTGTTGAAGATACAACACATCCAGAAAAGCCTAAGGGAAGCAAAAAGGGCTGGAGCTCCCTCAAGAACGTCAAGATTGTCGAAGGAGATTTTGATAATCTAGAACTAGCACGTTTGGCGAAAGCTTGTATGAGATTGTCGGTTTGTATTCTGGATATGTGGCCTAAGGAGAATAAGGCTACATGGAAGTTGTTCAAGAAGGAGTTAGCACTGATGGCAGCTGACGGGTCTGCTGATGAAATGGTTCAGAGCTTGGACAAAATACGCTCTGATTTCAGAGAACGTCAAAAGCTCATCAGATTCGTAAGTTTTTGGTTCGCTCAATTATTTATCTCAGTTAAACAAGTTCTAGATGGGCTACGGGGCACCTTTGGTTCGCTGGAGTATATGTTCTGTTGTTCGTCTTCTTACGCCAGCGTTCTACGGCTTGTCTGGAAAAGGAGAAGGTGGAACAAACCATATCGTTGAGTATCCAATTGAATCTCTATTTGAACGGACAGGATAATAACAGATATTATTTAATATGATATCCTATAGCGAGACTTAGTCGAATGGTTGCTAGAAGAGTCACGCTACCACGAGAAAGAGGTTGATACAGTGGTAAAATTTTCTCACCTTCTGTTCGTTTTTGTTAAAAGACTTATGTTTTCTCAGAATCGTACTGTCATCTCTGGTCCCTTTGAATCTCCTCTATTAGGACAAATTTTTCGCGCGTATTTTATAGAATCAAATCCCTCACAAGATCAATTACTAGTCATTATTAAAGGAAAAGAAGAAAATTCCAAGGCGTTTGATTGTTATGGTCACTTGTTTGGTAAGACCCAGGTTCTTCTATTCTGAAACAGAGCTGATATATAGCGATTAGATTTGCCATGCAATCGATGAATGGTCTCGTGGATATAAGTCAGAGGTGAATCTAACTGAGCAAAAGTTGAGCCTCAGTAAGTCTAACGAAAAAGCTTTTGCTATTAGTTTATTTCTAACAGCCTCAGTTATCGAGCTCTTTGGACAAGCATGAAGGATTTACACTCCAAGGCTCCAACCTATACGGCAATGATTCAAAAGAAGTTGTACAAGGAGATGATGTGCGTACACCTTCAGCTTTAGAAGATATTTAAATAACATTCTTCTTTTTATAGTGCTGATAGTCCTCTGGCTACCCAGTTCAGAAATACGATTACGCTCATCTTGAAGCTATGGCCCAAGCCGAAATGAAAAAATCTAACCCAAAGAAGTCGATAGCGAAGAGGAGACTGATAGCGACAGCGAAGACGAAGATTCTAGTGGAGGTGATTATAGGAAAGTGCAGAACCTGCTAATAAAGAGGACGCAGTGAGGAGGAAGCTTAATTAATATTGCAAGCTATTGTTTTTTGTATATACGGACAGATTATCGCAGTCCTGGCAATATCTTCTATACTTAGTGTTCAACCAATACTAGGACTGTTATCTGATTCAAAGTAAATCACAAATATTTCGAAGAAATTTTGGTTTTTTAGGAAACCCTTTAGTAAATCTGAACCCTTGTCTGCTGCCTTCAACTGCATACAGATCTCCTGGAAGACGCTTAAAGATATTCAGCGACTTTTGAAACAACTATAAGAGATACTCCAGTTGTTTGAGTAACAATTAAGAGGCCCCTTGAGCAAACTAGGGCTACCATTGGGAAATTTGAAAGAAACCCTGAAGGCTTGAAAAAAGCTTGAAAGAGCCAGGAAAGCGTTTGAAAAAGCTTGAAAGAAACCACAAAGGCTTTTGAAAAAGCTTGAAAGAAATCACAAAGGCTTTGTAAAGTCTGCAACAAACTATGATCACTTTATAAAGGCCTGAGGCAGACTAAGATTGCATTTAAAAAGCCTGAGGCTGCATGAGGCAGACCAGTATTGCCTAAGAGGAATTATCATTGCTTCCAAAAAGCCTGAGAGAAATCACGATTGCTTCTAAACAGCCTGAGAGAATTTACAATTGCTTCCAAAAAGCCTGAGAGAACTTACAATTGCTTTCCAAAAGCCTAGAGGAGTTCGAGAGTGCATCAAAAATTTCCCAAAGATCCCTAAGCATTGTTTGAACTACTTCAGGAGTTCTTCAAAATACCACACAAGCATTTTCTGACACTTTTAGAATACAGAGAATATATAATAGAGATTACAAATGGCAATCAAATCGTTGCAAAGAATAATGAAGTCTTTTGATGATTTTGAAAGAATATGAAATCAAACTCAGGAGATTTTGGATCCTCATAATGATTATAAATATTATATAATACTTTCAAAAAACCAAAGAGCTCTTGATAAAGATTTAGGAAAATCTATAAGCCTTTTCTTGTCTTAGGTAATTGGGGGGTGTCTCAGAAGATGTCAAAGACTTCAAAGAACTGCAAGTCTTTGGGCTCTTTTAAATGCTTTCCAAGTTATACCAGGTAGCTCTGAGCACAGGCTTTTTTTGCTGATGTTAAAGCTCCTTAGCCCGCTTAAACCTCTTTATACCACTCAAGGCTCCTGGTTGCCCTCAAATCTCATACCATTCAAGGCTCCTCATTCTGCTCAAATCTTTTTGTTACACTCAAGGCTCTGTGTTCTGTGGAAAACTCATTGTTCCACATTCTGCTCAAATTCTCAAGCAAGGCTACTTGTGCCGCTCAAAGTTTCAAATGTTCATTACACTCAAGGGCCTCTTTGTTTCTATTCACTCAAGATTCTTCAACATCGCATGCAAGGCTTTCATAATCATCACTGCGAGGTAACTTGATAACTTGATTTCATGGGATCTTTTTGGCTTGTATGTCCCTTTTCTTTACACCAAGGGTCTTCACATCAGGAAAAATATTCTCATCTCTAGAGTCCCCAGAGATACCCCTCAATTCCTAGGCTGCTCAGAGATTTTTGTGAACTTTGAAAGATTAAAAAACATCCTAGAGATCCTGAAAGATCCTGAAAGCATCTGAAAGCACCAGAAAGCATCAGAAAGCATCAGAAAGCACCCAGAGAATTTTTAGAAGCCTCAAAGAACTCAGATACTCTAGGCTCTCTGAGACTACCTAGGAATTGGGGGGTATCTCTGGGGACTCTAGAGATGAGAATATTTTTCCTGATGCACGAGTCCCGGATGAGTCATACCTGTGACCTGACCTGCAGGTATTTTGCCTTCAACATCCTGACCTGTGACCTGTTGCTGACCTGTGCTCACAGGTACCTGACCTGCGGGTCCAGGTATACCTGCAAGTAATTTGACAATACCTGCAGGTTACCTGGACCTGTCCCTATAAAATATTTTCCTGAGTCTGACCTGTGACCTGTTATGTGCATACAGGTACCTGGACCTGCGGGTCACAAAACCTGCAGGTATTCCCACGGATCTTACCTGTGAGTACTCACAGGTTACCTGACCTGCTGAAGACCCTTACTTTACACTCATGTTGGTTCTTACCGTTGTTCTTCAGCTTTAGCCTTTACCGTCTGCTGGTATATTCAACCCTATTTGTCTATATTAATGTGAGTTGTTGTGTTCTTCGAGTCCTCTTTTGAACGCCCTCTCATTTTGTCATTCAGTGTACTGGGGCCAACGGACAAGGCTAGTATAGCCTTTACATACATTTGTTCATTTACTGCTACCTGAATCTTGAGTACTTGAATTTTAGGTCCATCTTGTATCTATGTATATCGTGCTATACTGCTTTTTGGAAAAATGAGTGGTCTGAAGAAATTGGAAGAAGACGTGATATACCAGAAAGATTCGTGGTAACACTCATATCAGCACAGCTTCAAATTTTGATTGACCTCAGGATGACCCCAGGTTCATATAAACAGTGGAGTAAATTACCATTTGTGCGTAGGTTCAATTATTTGAAGCAGTGTTTCAAACTCTTTGGGTTATCCAACGGTTAATAGAATTGCTTGCCTGTGTATGATAGCTTTGGGTGACTTGTTTAAACAGATGTCATAAAAGAAATGTCATAGAAAATCCCAAGGTTTGTTCATTATTTATTATTTAATCAGTGTGTGTGTGAGTGAGGATAAGGGTGAGGGTGCAGTCAGAGTATACATAATCAGCAGAAGGTTAGAAAGCTGGACTCTTTGGTTTGTCATCTTAAGTGTAAAGTTGCAGTCTTGTTCACTTTGAAGCTTTCATTAGACTCCTTTTCATATTCAAAATCACTCAAAGACTCATTTGGGAATACATACATATATTTTATGAAGTACCTATTGATTAGAAAGAAATCAAGAATACAGCCTGGTACTTGGAATCAAGATATAAAGTATTGCTGTAGACCTTTCTCCAATTCACTAAGGCTTGTTACCGGTACCGCTTTATATGCTCCAGAGAGGTAATATGCACTAGGAGAAAGATGCTAGTTAGAACTCAAAGAGGCCACATGAATAGCTCAACTCGTACCCCCTGTATTCTTCCATGTTGTCAGCTAACAGGATTCCTATGATATCTGGTGGACTGAAAACTCCCCGGCTATTAATACAAGCAATGATATCCTCATAATCCTGCTTGAACTCCCCATAGATGGGTTCAATGGATTGTTGGATCATCTTGATTTGGGCATCTACTTGATCGTTTGCTAAAAATAAATAGATTTAGGCATCATGCAGAAAGTCAAAATATACACAAACCTGTAGCCAGAATGTAACATCCATTGAACCACATCTTATACATGTCTGCCCTTCCTGGTCTTAGTGTTGACCGGTCCTCTGTCACCAACTCATATCGAAGTTCCAAAAAATCTTTAACATGATTGTCATGTTCCTTGTAATATTTGGATTCCCTGATCTCTTTCATCTTCTCAGAGAACATGGGTTCTGGATGGTTTTCATACACATATGAGGTTAGGGATACTCGAGGCTCATGACGAGAAGTGTACTTACCATCTTTCTTGTCATCTCTTCTCACAAGCTTGTACAGGGCATTGTTCGAATCGAGCACATAATGTGACAAGAGGTCAACCCATTGGCTGAAGATATCATCTGGGACAGGCTTCCACTGCGGAATATCCAAAAGCCAGTGTGCTGGGTGTGGGAAGAGTTCAAGTGCCAGAGGTTTGAAGTGGGCAGCCTCCTTAGCATTGAACTCTTCAATCAGTGGAAGAGACGGATCAGCCAAATGTGGCTGTACTCGTTTGCTCTTCCCCAACGAAACTACTTGACCGACTATGGTTTAGGTAAAACACATCAGAATTGGTTTATAGCAGGGCATACAAATGAGCTGAGCCTGATTTACCTTGAGGAGAAGCAGGCCGGGAATGAACATCAATAGGTGACGCTGGCAACTTGGAAGTGGCAATTGTGCCAGTGTCCGAGTCAATGGGAAGAGGGCCAGGTTTACCTTGAGGAAAAGCAGGGCAGGAAGGAACATCAATAGGTGACGTTGGTGACTTGTGAGCAGAGATTGTGCCAGCGGCGTCCAAGCCAGCAGGGACAGGGACAGATTCACCTTGAGGAGAAGCAGGCCGGGCATGAACATTGATCACCTGTAGCTGTAAAATCTACGCAAAGTAGTTCGATAAGTATCCACCAGGGCTTTGCGAAGTACACCGATACTCTCTCCAAGGGTCAAATCTTACCTCCAGGCAGGCCAGAAATGCTCCGGGGGCTGCTATTTTTTTATTATATATATATATTATTGGTATTATTTAATAAAAAAAAACAGGAAAAAAAATAATATATAGCTTCGCAAAGTGGTGTGAAAGATATCACAAATGATGGGAACAGATGAAATGATGTGATGGGATCTGCGTCAATCATTTCCTTTTTGGAAAAAGGATATTTATATTGAAACCAGGGGTTACAGGATACTACTGTATATATATGGGTGTCTTAAAATACACACTGGAATTAGAAGAAATTCCATCGAGCAGAATTTCTTCATGATAGCAAATAATTCAATAAATAATTTATGAAGTTTGAAATTGAGTACGAATTGTTATTTTTCTACATAAGTTAAATAAAAGCTAAAATTCCACAGTTCAGCACACATTTTTCATTATTCAAAAAGTGTATTGAAATCATATGTTTATATAAGGTAAAGATCTATGTAGATAGGAAACCTTTCAATACACATTTTGGCCGGTGTGAATCAAAACCTTTTGCATGAGGCAAAATTGCATAGGAAACCTGTAAAATTGATAGCATAGAGATGTATGCCGAATTGAAAAATTTTGAGCCCTATATAGTAACACATGAAAATTTTGTAGAAAATCTGAGTTTCAAAGCTGCTGAAAAGGGAAATTCAATACAATTTAGGGTTTTCAGCAGATCCGAATTCCCGGCTTTCTGCGAGGTTTTTGTCTTTCCCAATAGTACAATAGAAATGATTCAATTCAGAGGATATCTCAGCACTAAAGAAGTCATAGATTTTCACCAAATTTTCTAATTGTTTGAATCACAAAAATCCAGTTGGGCAGAAATATGTGCGAAAACTTCTCCTTTCCACATTGTTTTTTTCCAGCAATATTTGTAAGCTCTCAATAGACTTTTCACTTGATTAGTTACATTTTACTATATATGTACTTTTGAATATATTTTTGATTGTGTAGAAATTTTTTATTCCAGTTGTCATTTCTAATTTTATGAATGTTTGTATGAAATTTTTAATTTCAGAGAGGGATTCTGCTCGATAGAATTTTTTCTATTTTCGGTGTGATAGCAAATATCATATACAAACCAAAAATGACCAAAACAGGGTACAGGCTATCCCAGGCACATCAAAATTGCCCGAAAAGGAAATTGGTCTAAAAATAGAACTTGATCTCATCAGGTAGCAAAAAATCTGAAAAAAATCATAAAAATAGTGAAAAAAATCAGGGTTGCCTTGATGGCTCTGGAAATGCAAAATTTAAAAAAATACGCGACAAGTGTAAAAAATTTTATCACTCCAAATCATACTAGATCCTCTATACATTGGGTATATATGATGTACATGCTATTTTTAGCACCCCCAGTACTCTTAGGCACCTAGAATAGCTTATATCATTCAATATATTCAGCACACTCAATGCTTGTTATACTTAATACACTTAACAATGAAAGATTTTAGAACAGTATTTATGTATGTTATACTTAACACACATAACAATGAACAGTGTTCATGTCTGTTATGCTTAACATACTTATCAATGAAAAACCTTGGATCAGTGTTGATGTGTATTATGCTTAACATACTTAACAATGAAAAACTTCAAAACAGTGTTGATGTGTATTATACTTAACACAATTAACAATGAGAAACATCGGAACAATGTGCATATGTGTTATACTTAACACACTCAACAATGACAAAGTTAAAACAGTGTTCATGTGTGTTGTACTGATACACTCAACAATGCAAAAACTTGGAACAATGTTACTGCATGTTATACTCAACATACTGAACTCATTACACTTATAACACTTCAATAACTATAACACACCAGCAATAGAACATTGTTATACTATAACACACATATAACAACGAGTTTTGGGCGCTTATGGGCGCTTATTTTGAGTTTTTGAGTCGAAATTCATTCATACCACACTCAATAATTTTTGTGTGGGGTTTATACTGTGTAAAGATGTTGTTTATATCATACTACACTAGATACAATTCAGAGAACCCAAAATTACAGCTTGTGGGACTGGCTATATCATGATCTTTTATTATTCAACAGTGTTTTATGTAAATGACAATGCATATGTCCATGTAATGCAAGGATACTGATGCTGGTTCATGAGGGAATCACTCCTACAGTCTACTAAAAGTGTCTGGACATGGTTCAGATACTCAGTATGACTATTGGACTCTGTGATATACATGTATCTATTTCATGTACACAAGGGATGGCTACAGTTCCATGTAACAATATATGTTATGTTCAATGATCCAGATTACAGATCTCTTAGCTGTATCACATACAATGAGCATAGAATAGATTGTAGGATGACTCTTGTCATCACTCAGTGGCAATTTGGCTTCATAGCGCTGCAGCTGAAGCTGTAAGAACTTCACAAAGTAGACTGAGAAGTTTCCATATATGCTTTGCAAAGTAACAGGAGTGGCTTTCCAACCTTAAAAAACTCTTCCGGGCAGGCCAGTAGGGCTTCGGGGGGTACCTGGATATTTATTATATTTATTAATATTATATGGTTCTTTTATTATTTAATAGACTAGCAGTGCCCCGTGCGATGCACGATGCACGGTGCACTGTTACTTGAACTTCTTTAGATAATCTTAAGCATGGTTTTCTGTAAACTGTGAATGGATGGCAGACATTGAATGTTGAATATCTGAATGTTGAATGATCTGTACTTTGAAGCTTTGAAGACTTGGAGGCCGAATAGGGCCAAAATGAAGATTCTCGGCAACACCAATGAATTGAGTGCTTAACTGACCAATTGAAGGCTGAGCGCTGAAGCTGAAGCCTCTTCTCAGTGAATGCCCAATTTCTCTTTCTCATCCTTCAAGCTAACTTTTTATACCTTACTTACTGAATAAAATGGAGCAGAAAGTTCTTGAAAACAACTCGCAGCTGCTTCCAGAACTTTCTGAAGTAAAGATTTTAAGGTGATGTAATTTGCTAACAATGTTAATGAGCGCCTAAAGTCATCAATCGGCATGAATAAAGTTAGCGCTCTATTCAATCTAATTCAAAACAGACCATCAGCCAATCGGATTGCGTGTTTATCTAGGACAAATGTATTCTTTTATTATGTAGGATATATTATAATAAATCTACTTTGCGAAGCTGTGCTGCACTTTGCAAAGTGACTACATTTATGGCAATTATGAAATCAGGTAAATTAGGGTTACATCATTATATCATCACCTTCCTTTTTTGGTTCTTGCCTTTTTGAATAAAAAATGTATAATATTATATCATTGATCTTCAAATGCTAAAAATCACAGAGAACCAAAAATAGCTGCAGTGATGGCCTGGTTACCTCAGGCACATCAAAATTGCCTAAAAAGGAAATTTGTCTAAAAATAGAACTTGATCTCATCAGGTAGCAAAAAATTAGAAAAAATCATTAAAAATACTCAAAAAAATTAGGGTTGCCTTGTTGGCCCTGAAAATGCAAAATAAAAAAAAATACACAACAAGTGTCAAAAATTTTATTACTTCAAATGATACCAGAACCATCAGGCATTATGTATAGATGATCTATATGCTATTTTTAGCACACCTAGTGCCTTCAAACACTCAGATAGTCTAAATCATTCAATATATTTACTATACTCAATGTTTATTACACTTAACACAGTTAACAAGAAAAAACCTTTTAACAGTAACATCATGTGTGTTATGCTTAACACATTTAACAATGAAGAAGCCTTGGAACAGTGTTCATGTATGTTATACTCAACACGATTAACACACTTAACAATGAAAAACCTTGAAACAGTATTCATGTGTGTTATACTTAACACACTTGACTCAATATACTGAATAATGAAAAGAAAAACCTGGAATGGTGCTCATGTGTATTATACTTAACACGCTTAACAATGAAAAAAACTCAGATCAGTGTTACTGCATGTTATACTCAACAGACTTCATCAATGAATATAACACAGTTAACAATCAAAACCTCGGAGTAGTGTTCTCACTCATTATACTTTTACACTCAACACACTTCATCAGTAAGTATAACACACCTTTAATGGGACATTGTTATACTATAACACATTTATAACAATGAGTTTTGGGCGCTTATGGGCGCTTATTTGGTGTTTTTCAGTTGAAATTCATTAATACCACACTCAATAATTTTTGTGGTGGCTTTATATTGTGTCAAAGTGTTGTCTATATTATATTCCTCAAGTTACAATTCAGAGAACTCGAAAATTCAACTTGTGGAGGTAGCTATATTGTGATCTTTTGTGATATAACAGTGTTTTATGTAAATGTCACTGCATATGTCCATGTAATGCAAGAGGTCATGAGAAAAGCACTCCTACAGTCTACTGGCAGTGTCTGTACATGATTCAGATAGCTATCATAGAGGTTGGACTGTGTGATATCCATGTACATGTTTCATGTACAACATAGATGTCTACACTTACATGTAACAATAGATGTCATATTCAATGACCCCCATTACAGATCTCTTAGTTGTATTACATAGAGTTAGCATATAATAGGTTGTAGGATGACTCTTTTCATGATCCAGTAGCAGTTTAACTTCATAACATGGGTGTATGCATTGACATTTATATAAAACACTGTTATATCACAAAAGATCATAGTATAGCTAGCCCCCAGGTTGAATTTTTGAGTTCTCCAAATTGTATCTAGAGAATTATGATATAGACAACATCCTGACACAATATAGAGCCACCACAAAAATTATTGAGTGTGGTATTAATGAATTTTGACTCAAAAACACCAAATAAGCGCCCATAAGCGCCCAAAACTCATTGTTATAAATGTGTTATAGTATAACAATGTCCCATTAAAGGTGTGTTATACTTACTGATGAAGTGTGTTGAGTGTAAAAGTATAATGAGTGAGAACACTACTCCGAGGTTTTGATTGTTAACTGTGTTGTATTCATTGATGAAGTCTGTTGAGTATAACATGCAGTAACACTGATCTGAGTTTTTTTCATTGTTAAGCGTGTTGAGTATAATACACATGAGCACCATTCCAGGTTTTTCTTTTCATTATTCAGTATATTGAGTCAAGTGTGTTAAGTATAACACACATGAATACTGTTTCAAGGTTTCTCATTGTTAAGTGTGTTAATCATGTTGAGTATAACATACATGAACACTGTTCCAAGGCTTCTTCATTGTTAAATGTGTTAAGCATAACACACATGATGTTACTGTTAAAAGGTTTTTTTTTTGTTAACTGTGTTAAGTGTAATAAACATTGAGTATAGTAAATATATTGAATGATTTAGGCTATCTGAGTGTTTGAAGGCACTAGGTGTGCTAAAAATAGCATATAGATCATCTATACATAATGCCTGATGGTTCTGGTATCATTTGAAGTAATAAAATTTTTGACACTTGTCACGTATTTTTTCTAATTTTGCATTTTCAGGGCCAACAAGGCAACCCTGATTTTTTTGAGTATTTTTAATGATTTTTATTTGATTTTTTGCTACCTGATGAGATCAAGTTCTATTTTTAGGCAAATTTCCTTTTTAGGCAATTTTGATGTGCATGAGGTAACCAGGACATTACTGCAGCTATTTTTGGTTCCCTGTGATTGTTAGCATTTGAAGATCAATGATGTCATATTATACATTTTTTATTCAAAAAGGCAAGAACCAAAAAAGGAAGGTGATGACATAATGATGTAACCCTAATTTACCTGATTTCATAATTGCCGTAAATGTAGTCACTTTGCGAAGTGCAGCATAGCTTCGCAAAGTAGATTTATTATAATATATTATCAAATAATAAAAGAACTATATAATATTAATAAATATAATAAATATCCGGGTACCCCCCGGAGCCCTACTGGCCTGCCCGGAAGAGTTTTTTAAGGTTGGAAAGCCACTCCTGTTACTTTGCAAAGCATATATGGAAACTTCTCAGTCTACTTTGTGAAGTTCTTACAGCTTCAGCTGCGATTCTTTCGCTAACCCTTTACTCCTCACTCTGTTCCTTAGGAGGACATTACCGAATTCTTTGACCTTCACGAGCTTGCTATCCCGATCCCTTTCGATCCAACCACGAGGGAGGGGCAGCTTATGTTAACTGTTGTCCAGCAGGGGTCCCGGGTGGACCAGATTACGCATCCTGTGTCCAAGAAGGTCTTGCGCCCCGACCCTTCTTTCGCACTTTCTCCGAGTAACAAGTCCACGGCCGTGCCAGCTACGAAGGCTAGACTCCGCCCACCTTCCCCGGACTTCGACGCTCCTGCCACCCCCGCTGCTTCGTCATTTCCGTCTAGTGCCCACAAGTTTTCGCGGACGTTACCTACTCAGTCTTCTGTTATTGACGTGGACGCCGAGGAGGATGGCACCTCGCCTGACCTCTTCAAAGGTCCATCGAAGCCTGATGTACTCGTGATCCGACAGAGCATTGCTCGGGTGGCTAAGACGAAACCTAAGATTCCTGAAGAGTTCCGGCGTGTCCCCACACCGGTACCTTCAGCAAAACGCGAACGTTCTCCGGTTGAAGTTCCTCCTTTCACTGCTGTCTCCGAACCTCCGGCTAAGAAACGGCGCACTCAGAAGGCTGCTGGTAAAGCTCGGGTGGGATCCCGCGTATCGTCCCCCAACGCTCCCTCGTCCGCCAAAGGTGATGAACCCTTTCGAATTCAAGAAGGAGAACCTGATTATCTCGACGGGGACGATACCAACACCACTGCTCACGCTCGCTTCCTTACCAATCCTCGTTTTACGATCAAAACACCTTTCTCCCAGCTGATCTCCAAAGCCGTTGACTCCAACAAGCGCGGGGCCAAGATTCCTTTTCTTCGCGCCCCTAAGTGGAAAGTTTCCGAGGAAATGAAGAAATTTGGTGCCTTTGCGACCATTGGGGACACTACCTTTTCTCTCCAGGGATTGAGTCGATTCGGTTATGCTAGTTCCCGGTTCCTTTGGCCCACCAATAGTCGTACGCTACCCTCCCCGGAAGCTCTGTATTCCACCAACAACTGCGTAACTTGTATCAGCCGCGGGGAGGTGTGCGAAGCCAGTGACAAGCAGGGCGGTGCCTGTCGTCAATGCAACAGTACGCATCGTTCGTGCCCCAGTTGCTTGTCTCTGGAGGAGCACAAGGATCGCTTCCTTGCCATCCACAACCATATACGAGGCTACCCCGCGGGTAAGTATCACTTATCCCTTCCTTAGGGTATTCTGCTTCCTGTCACTGACTTGTCCTTTATAGGTTATTCTGCGTCCCTCGACCTCTATGCGACTGCCTTAGATCGGATCACGAAGCTTCAAAATTCCTTCGCTCCTCTTTTTGAGGAGGCCCAACAGGCGCTATTGCACAGCATGCAGACAGTCCGTGATTCCAGCTTCGACTTGAATGTGGTCCTCTCTCGCTGGGCCGACGACAATCCTAACCTCCCATTGGACTACGATACCCTGACTTGGCTGGCCACTCTCTTCGGGTGGAACTCCGCCTGCAACCTCACCGACTACCTTAGTAACCCCAAAGATCTTCCTCGTCTGGAAGAGTTCATGCGCGAACACCTTCCTCCTCCACCAGCTTCGGTAGATCAGCCCTTGGTCGTGGTTCCTCGTGCCTCCAAACCCGCTTCTCAGTCTTCTCCGGGGAAGCTCATTCCTGTTTTGGACTCTCCTGAGCTGAAATCGCGTCGTCGCCCGGCTGCTGGAGTTCTGATCAACTTTTCCTCCACTTCTGCCTTCAGGGCCCCATCCTCGTCTGCTCCTCCCCTTTCTGCAACCATTCCCGACGAAGAGATGGACGTTGAGGGTGGGCCTGCCAGTAGCGCTGCTGTCCAAGAGTTACGGGCTGATCCAGAGGCCGACGAGGAGGACGGTGAGGTTGATGGGGACAATGACATCGTCGATGGAGATGAGTAGGAGTAGACTTGAACTTTCCAACTAGCAGCTTAGTAGTGTAGGGATCGGACTCTTATTGTAGAGCCAGACTAGCCTACAACTTATTTTTTTTTTTTTGTATACTTTTGTACATAGCCAGTATCCTCAGTCTCTAGATTCACCTAGCAGACTTGACTTTTGTTAATATCACCGCCCTTGGGGCTTTATCTTGTCCTTTTCCGTGTCTGAGATTTCCTGCAGAATTCCTAAGTTGAAACTTCAAGACACTTGAGATATCCCCTAAGATGTCTTCTGAGGTTTCCCTTAACCAGCCTATAAGTTAATGCCTCAAGTTTTCCTTGGCTGTTACCTGATAGAACCCCATAAGTATCTCATTGACCTATGTTGTTCTTCTAAGTATCTGCCTTAGACATTCTCTGTCCTTTCTGAGTCTGTTGCATTACTTTTCCGCTGTCTTTTCCGCCCGAATTGATGTCTGTTCCGCTAGATCATTGTGATCTGCTAGATCAGACCCATCAATGCTGATTCTTTGGTTATCAAGTTGGTGGTTGCAGCCTCATATGGCATGTTAAATCCATTGGGCTTTACAAATTGCAAGCTGCGTCGGTTTTAGATCTAAGTCTTTGCGTTGTACGCATGCTTAAGCTGTCAATGAGCACAGGTCTTTTAGATCTCGTAAAATTTTCATGAAAATTTCTGAAATTTCGAAAATTCTTGAAACACCGTGTGTCCCCTCCCCCAAACTAAAGCTCAGCAGTCCCCTGCTGACCCGAAGCATCGGAAAAGGTATAAAAGCCCTTGATCTAAGAGATCCGACTCCCAACTCAACGAAAAATGGCTCCCAACTTCGAGTACCACAATCTCCCTATCTCGCTTGAAGCTGACTTTGCCAACTGGTGCGTCGACGCGGAGTACTGGGCTGCTCGTGTTAGCGATGACAAAAGCCTGGCCTGGCAAGGTGCCAAGTACAGTTCTAGCAAGGACAAGGTCGAGTTCACCACGTCCAACAAAACAATCTTTCTGAACGATGTCCGTTGCGCATACACTCATCTGGTACGGAAATCGTTTGATCTGCTAGATCTAACAAACTAACCATTTTCCGTTAGCTCATTCGAGTGTCCCGCGACGCTGCGTGTATGAACAAGGACTATCTGCGGGCGTACGACAATCTCGCGGAGGAATTACTTTCCGCCGTGAATGCGTACCGCACTATCCGTGACGAGATCCCTAAGCAGTTTCCCAAACTTTCCGAAGAGGGAGGGAAGAATGCTGAGATCGTCAGTTTCTACATTCAGCTGAACGACCTTCGTCGCAAAAAGCTCCGTGAGGACCAAGGCAGACAGGGTTCACCTGCTGTCAGTACTCGCGGACCTAGTGTTCCACCTGCTGATCCTGAAGGACCGTCGAAATCCAAGTCGAAAGGCAAGGAAGTTGCGACTGATCCAGCAGATCCAGCAGTTTCCGATGCTGACGCCAAGTTCATGGCCGAGGTGGTGCGTTTCCGCAACTACTTACGAAGATTAATTTACTAAGTAAAGGTCCCAGGATGCTGATCTTGCAGCACATGGTCCTTCTCCTCCAAAAGGTCCTCGAGGCGCACTTGCTAACCATTTACGAGGCCGCGGACTTCCCATGCGAGGCCACTTCCGTAGTCCACGCGAGCAACGCTTTGAAATGCAAGAATCACTGCGTATGGGTGTGCCTGTTCCGCAGTATGACCCTCCGGTAAGTATGGTACCTTGATCTGTTAGATCAGCTGCTAACGGTTTATCCAGCCTCGTCGTGCTGAACTCGTCATCGATCATATCATTGGTATGGACGAAAGGATCAAGCACGCCAAGGAGGATCGTGAAAAAGGCGAGAAGGGGAAGAAGACCGCGGAAGCGACTCCTCCTCCTCCTACCAGGCCCTCTACTCGTTCCAAAAGCAAGAAGAAATCCCCTGACGACGAACCGGCTGTTCTGGCAGATCAGGATGTCTCGGTACGTGGCTGATCTTGTAGATCAGACAAGTTTATGACTAACCTGTGCAATAGATGGCTGACGACGTCGAGGATTCTACTCCTGCGAAGGCTAAGACCAAAACCAAAAAGTGCGACATCGTTGACGACAATGACACTCCGAAGTCTTTCAAGACCAAGAGCAAGCGCAAACGTTCCGAACGCGATGTCGGTCCCGCGGCCGGTGATGAGACTGAGCGGGCTCTGTCTCCTCAAGCACATAGTACTGTGCACGCTGTAACCGCGATCTCCCAGCCTCGTGCTGTTGGTGAAGATCTGATTAAGAGGGTGAAGTATTCGTTGGAACTCGCGGATACTAGTGAGTACCACTTTCATTTTCCGCTTTTTCATACGGACTTCTACGGAAACTTGTTGATCTACCAGATCACGCATTTTCCATTAGATAATTTTGTTTGGCATAGTCCGGAGTCCTTCCGCAAATCTTCGTCGTTTGCTGATTATTGTTACAGGTACCCCCGACGATACAGATCATCGAGATCTCGTGCAACTTCTTCACAACATCGGACTCGCCCACAACCCGGAGGTTGAATCGTACACCGAAGAGCAGTACAATGCTTTCATCAATTTCCATACGACCCAACTCTTCGACTGTGTTATGAAAGCTCGTTTCTATGCACACCGTGGGGAGGCTAGTCAACGGATCATCGACAACGCCCGGGCTGCTCGGAAGGCTGGTGAACCTCTGCCTAAAGACGAGGACACCACCATGACTCCTGCCGACGTTGAAGAGGTGTACGTGTTTTCCGCACCACCGTCGCTGCCACCCGTAATTAAAATTGCGCAGACAGACTTAGAGGATCCCGCAATGCAAGGGCCACGCTCCGCACCTTAAGCAAGTGCTTATCGAGGCTGACCATCTAGATCATCGTTCATTCTGCCCTGTCGCCTATTTTTATACCTGTACTTTTGTCAAGTCAAGTATCATTGGTAGTTTTTGAGGTAATCCAGTGGCAACTAAATTCCTCGAGTGAATATTGAGATAGAATAAGTTGAAACATCGCGGAAACTCCCCCAAACTAACTGATCTGTTGGATCAGGCATGTTTAGAAAGATTTCCGACGACCACTTCATCGTGGACCATTCGGCGGAGACGGATTCAACTCTTCCTCTTGATCTTCGGACTCAGCAGCCTTCAGATCCTCCGGATCAAGCTGTTCAACAGGCGGAACCAGTGGTGGTTCAATGGAATTCGACTGATCATCACCGGAAATGTTTATTCGAGGGACAGTACTGAAAATAAAGTCCTCCACTTCCTCAGGTTCGTCTTCTTCATCCTGTACCATGGATTCTAACTGCTCGGGCGACAGATCTATCAGATCATGTATATTTTCCGGCAGTTCAATCGGTTCGTAACGAGCATGATGCGGGATCACACGGAAAGCACCCACTTTGTCTTTAAGCACAGTGCCATCCATTTCCGCTATGATGTATGTGCCTCCTCGTGTCCTCCGGATAACAACCATAGGTCCACGATATCGAAGGTACATTTTCCGATCCAAATTCTTCTCGATAGCAGTGTTCCGTACTTGTACTAAGGTTCCCGGTTTGAAATCCCAGTCCTTAATTGTGTATTTGTACTTTTCCTCGAAAACTCTCGCTTCTCGACGTTTGTTCTCATCGATCCGTGATTTCATGTTCTCGACGAAGGAACGGTGTTTGGAAAGAGCCTGAGCCCGGAAGCCCAGTAACTCTTCCCGTGATAGTATTCGATTTGGTGGATTGACCAAATATGTAGATTCAACAATATCGAAAGGTAGGAGAGGTTCCGTACCGGTAGCTACGAAGTATGGCGAACAGCCTAAACCTCTCCGTGCAGTAATACGATCAGCCCAAAGTATCGGTTTCAAAAAGTAGTACCATTTTGACAGATCTCCCGCACACGCTTTCGCAAGTGCTTGTCTCAGATCAAAGTGAGCACGCTCAATCTTTCCGTTAGCTTGTGAATTGTAAGGCGATATCTGTATTCCACAGATCCCGTATTTCTGTTCGAGCCATCTCAACATAAGCTTCATCTGTGGTGCATTGTCCGAGACCACGATTTCCGGACATCCCCACCTATATATGATGTCTTCAAAGAACCATTCCGCGAGTGATCTCGCGTTTTCAACTCTCAGTGCCCTAGCTTCCGACCAACTCGACAATGAATCCCTTCCGTGAACGATATATCTGCAACCATTACTGGCCGGAGACATAACCATAGTATCGATATGTATCTTTTGGAACAAGGATGGCGTGAAGGTCACCGTTGGAGGGATCCGTACCAAAGACCTAAGTCGATCTTGGCAGGCTTGACATGTTTTCACATACCACTCCACGTCTTTCTCCAGATCAGGCCACCAAAACCTCTTTTCTAAGAAGTCTTTCGTAGCATATGTACCCTTGTGTCCTAAAGCATCATGAGCACTGTGCAATAGATACATTCGTTTTTCCGGTTCAACCACTAAACGCAGTTGATCTGTGGATGGTTTCCGATGGAACAGTCGACCTTCCGAGTCTATTGAAAAGGACAGTGTTTTCCGGTCCATTTCCGCTCGTTGTCTTTTGTCCAACCTCGCGAATTGCTCAGCATTTGGGTCCTTAAGCCATGCTCGAATTTCCGGTAACTGCTGATCTAGACGATTTCCGCCATCCGATCTATGAGATATCGGATATTTGTGATCAGGTCCCCAAGTAGCATTGTCGGGGATTGCAGTATACTGCAGAAACTGAGAGGTCAAAGGCATTCCCGAGGCCTCTAAACGTTCTTTGAGGAATGCATGCTGGATCTCTTCCTCCCGGGCCACTTGAAGATCTTCCGCAAACTCATCTTCAATGGTCTCGCAAAAGTATCCTGTCCGGGGATCTATATGATCTTTGAATGATTCAAAGGGCAATGGATCATCCGCTTCGTCCGCTTTGAAGAACCTAACGTTGTTGGAGTCATCTGCATCTTCTGCTAGATCCTCTTCGGTTTCCCGACGAGGGGTAGTCCAACCTCCCGGAGGTCTTCGAGACAAACCATCAGGTCCAAAGGTTGCTCCTTTGACATGGATCAAATCGAAATGGAATTTACGGATATCTTCAATCCAACGGTTGATCGTAGCATTTGGACCACTACTCGGATTTTCAAGCATTCCTTGAATATAGCTAGCATCCGTTTCCACCGTGAGTTTCCGACATCCATAAAGAAGATAGTGTGTTGCCCAGAGAGCAACCTTCAAACCATAGAGTTCACGCTTAGATTGAGAAAACCGAGCTTCACGTTCATTATACGGGATGGATCCGAAGTAATTATAGTAAATCTTCGTCTGATCTACAGGATCAATCTGATAGATGTAAAATCCCGTACCCATGTAAGAACTATCCACTGCTAAGTGTGTTTCCCAGTCATATACTATGACTCTTAAGGCTGGTGCATTACGGACTCCGTCTTTCAACAGGTCCATGGCTATGACATGCTCATCCTTCCACTCAAACGGAATATTCGCCGTTAATTTGGTCAAAGGTGAGGCTTTCTTAGCGTAATTGTGGATGAACATCCGGAGCTGACCAACAGTTCCCAGAAAGGCTCGGACCTGTGTCTTAGAAGAGCACGGAGGCCAAGTTAGAACCGTAGTTGCGATTCTATCTTCCGGTTTCTGTCCTTCGTACGTGCAACAGTGTCCAACCACTACAGTTTCAGCGCAACACAGGAATGCTTTAGGTCCCGAGAAGGTTCCGCCGCAATACCGCATCCGCTGAATGATTCGGTTCACATTTTGGAGATGCTCCCAGACAAATCGTCTGATCAAAGGATTTTCAGGGATAGTTTCGTATCCGCCACCCGGTAATTCATAACGAGTCCCGGGGCCTCTGATAGGAACATCATCGACGTATGGAATAGTATATTCCGGAATTTCATCTCGCATCATGTAAGTTACATCGTCATGGAATATCGGAACAGAGTTCGTCCAACCCATAGGCAACTTTACGAGACGGTGTGGTCCGTACGGAGTTTGGAATGTAGTCAGATCTCGCGAACTAACATCGAGTGGTCGTTCATCATAACCCACATAGATATCCAACAGACCACCACAGGCACGACCCGCAAAATGACGAGCAATATCCGCGGTAGCAGGAGGAATCCCGGAGTGTTGAATGGTCACCTTGTTCAAGGGTTCCAAACTATGTACTAAATGAAGACTCGTTCCATCCTTCTTGACCACACAAAACCATTTTGAACGATAACTCGAGCAAGATGGTTCATAAACTCCAGCATCAATCTTATCCTTGATGATCTTACAAACCTTCTCGAAGATTCCGGGAGGAATTGGAATATTTCGCTCGACCCAGGGCTCATGAGGTATGACCAGAATTTTCACGGGAGGAAAGAAGTCCTCTCTGAATGTTCCGCCCTCGGAAGCTTCCCAAGCAAAACCCATTTCCTGCAACTTCATCATATGATGAACTAGCTTCATTTCCTCGTCTGTAAGGAAACCTTCCGCATGGTTTTTCTCGATGATCTCTTTCCGTTCTTGCGTATACCGAATACCCGGCGTGAATTCCGGAGGATGAGTTGGTAGATCTGGTAGATCAGCCAAAGGATCCCCGTAAATGTGTCTCCGCACACGGAATTCTTCCGGTAGATCAGCCTTGACAGGGCAAACTTTCACCGCTACAGGCTTATATTTTCGAGAACCAAAGACCGAGACTGGCTGATCTGGCAAAAACACATCATTATATGCGCATATATGCTGGTCAATCGTCTCATTCTTGAGTTCCCAGAGCTTAACGCGATGCATCGCAGCCTCCAAATCTTGGGTCATTGAAGACAATTCCGCATCTTTTGTTTGATCTACTTGATCTGGTAGATCTTCCGTGTTATCATATGGACGAGTTAACCCGTGTAAGTCTTTCCACCTAACGTCCTTTGTCATGGACTGGTAAAAGGTCTCCTTCAGGTCCTCAATGGTCGGATCAGCTCTAAATCCTTCCTTCCATGGGTTGATCACACGATTTTGTTGATGATCTACACCTTTGTTCAGGTATAGTGATATGGTTTCGGCAATTCCGGGGTGTGACTTCTCGATCGTTGGCAGACAGCATTGTACATACACGTCCGCTAATTCTTCATCGGAGAAGGTACCTCGTTTCACCTGATTCGACTCTATAACCACTTCTTCCGCTTGAGCATCCCAGTACCCACTAAGAGCGATTTCTACCTCTCCCTGGTCGCTACTCAGATCCCAGAGGTTATTCAAAAATTTGGTTGCGGAACTTTCTCTGCCTCCTCGTGAGTGTCTTCCCGTCTTGATTCGGGTTGCAACTGTTGAGTTGGCTGTGATACTTTTCATTCCACCACCTTCCTTGGTGCTCTCGGGCCATGTCCTTTCGGATATGTACCCATGGTATACCGTTTTCCAGTGTTCGGATCCGTAATCGTAAGTTCCTGATCACCCGATCCAAAAGTCTGAATGACACTCTCAGTTAACACATCAAACGGACGTCCCAACAGTATTTCGAAGGGAGCCTTTTCTTGGACATGTAACTGCAAATACACTGTGACTGGTCCAAATCGAAAGGGCACATTTCGGGCTAAACCTTTGGTCCGCGCGATCCCGCCATGTACATTTTGCATCTGTATGGTGATTCCGGGATCCCAACCTAGACCTAAGCCTAACGCCACGCTCATATCGATTGCGACTATCTGTGATCCTGAGTCCAGGAGGTTCTCTACTTCGAGATCTTCCCGATCATTCACAACAGGCCACACTGCACGGAGACCATTGCCGATGGTAGCAACTATGGTCATATCTCGTCGTTCATCATTCTCGTCTACATCACTCAAGAATGATTCTACTGGATCTACTTGAACAAACGCTCCTGCTTTCATCCCATCCCGATCCTCAGATAATCTTTCAAAAGCCCAAGCTTCGGGTAATGCTAGATCATCCACGGAAATGACTTGCTCGTCTTCGGAATCATCATTTGAAAGTGTTTCCGTAGCTAGATCTTGTTGATCAGCCACGTTCAGCAGCATTTTCTTTCGATCTTGCGGAAGTACTCGCTTATTCCGTATCTTTCGTGCTACGATCTGCCTGATCTTCCCCGAAAGCTGTAAAGCTTCGGAAGAAGTCAATTCAATCGTCTTTTGCACTATCCGGTCAGCAAGCTCTTCCTCTAGACCAGGCGTGAACAGTTCATTCTGCAGCCTGTATTTTGGTGCCTTCGAAGATCCCTTAGATTCAGGTATCTTTTCCGGCTTTGGTTGATTTCGAGGGTGAGGTGTAACTTCTCTGGGCTGAACATCATCAAATGGTCTTCTCGGATTTTCCGTACGAGGAGGTGACGGATCGCGGAATCGTACTTGCTTCGATTTCCGTTGATCTGTCTGATCAGGCTCGCGTCCCGAGCCTAAAGCACTCTCATCCGTTAAATCGTCAATGGTCACTGACTGTATCCTTTCCAAAGCAGCTTCCCTCAGTGATTGAGAAGAATCGGGGTCTGATCCAGCAGATCTGTCATGATTAGGCGTAGAATTGTCCGGATTGGACTTCGGTTTTTCGGATGTTTTGTTTTTACTAGGGTTATTTCGATCTATGGGTATATGCACCCCGTCAAAGCGTTTATTCTTGACGGCAGGTATTGCTTTTGGTGAGTTAGGCTTTGGGGCACCCTCATGAGTTGTTGCCTGTTGCTGAGACCGTGTCCTTGGCCCAGAGGTCAACTCAATCATTGGATTCCTCAGTTTCCCGACTCGTTCGTGTACACCGTAGCCTCACCATTGCTAGATCTCCCTTGCACCATCTCCGCCAGATTGGCAATGACCATCCAAGCTGGGGATCTGGCCAACTGTTCCGAATAATCCTCATTGTCCGGGATCATCTCGTTCATCATCGTCGAAACCTCGGGCCATCCTTTGGCCTGACCATACTTCATGATCTTTTGGTATCTACTCTCACTTCCGAAGTTGTTCGGTAGCGGAGACCCATCCTTCAACTTAAGACGCTTTGGATCTTGCGGATCACGCATAATCCAACCTTTCCCTAAGAGTTCCAAGAACATTGGACAACTTTGCATCATATGGTTCGGTTCCCGACAAAGGAAACACAACATCTCAGACCTTTGACCTTGTGCATTATTCGGATTCGTGTTAATGATTCCGCGGGGAGGCCCACTGTTTCCGGGATTACTACTACCAGAAGCGACAGTATGAGGCTGCACCCGTTGCGCAGGTTGAACATTTCCGGTCTTGATGTTAGCCAGCATTTGAGCCAACGTCTCAAGTTCCTCTTTGTAGGTAGCCTTAAGTGCTCCCAAATCTTTGACCAACACACTGTACTGGTCCCTATTTGCAGCTAGTGCTCTTTCCGTTTCCTTGGAAGCCTCTCGTTTCACTTCAACGGGCTTAGCTGGAGACCGGAAGAAATGCGAGAGATCCGGTACTTCTTCTTTGATCACCGGAGGACCACCAATCGGAACGTATACACCTCCTCTTGAATGGGTTTCCGCATTGAAGACCACACCATCCCGACTTGTTACCGTCCGGTACAACGATTCCAAGGGTGGGTGCCTTGCTACGGCCTCTGCTGCTTCCTTGTACTCTATGAACAGATATGGATCATCGACCCGACGTTTCTCTACGCGGAAAGCAGGTACCTGCTGTTGAACCTTACGGTTCACAGCTTTCCGTAACTCGTCATCGAATGCTGACAGGAAAAGAGACACCAATTCCGTGTTTCCTATCGCCGGAGGCGGTTTCAACAACTTATTGGCTTCTACCTCCATCAACAAACAATACCCGAGCAACCTATCTCCGTCCCGGACACCCAAAGGAGCATAGTTCTGTACGATCTGCAAGAGCGTATTCTTCGAACCCATTGGTCTCCCTAGAGATGCCGGGAATCTTTCACACAGGGAACGCAGGAAACAGTCCGCGTCTTCCCTTCCCTCCTGCGCGCCGGGAAGATGCTCGAGAGCCTGCTTGGTCTGAAGGGTCATCCAAGAAAAGATCTTTTGCATCTTCACCTTCTCGGAGGTAACTTCCATAGCCTGGAACGTGTTCAAACAGAACCTCACCCACTCGGGGATCATGCTCGGATTGGCCAAGTCCAGGATCATAGCAGTTTTGTGCGTAAGCGGAAACTTGGTATTGTTGTACTCTGCTTGTTCCGCAGGAGTCAGTTCAGGTGGACCAAGCATCCTTATGATGTCGAGTTGATCCTCCGGTCATTTTTGTTGGGCAGCCGGGTTTGCTGGTGCGTTAGCATTCGCTCCCGCGGCTCCCTGATCATTTCCGTTATGTACTTCAGACATATTGTTGGGTAAAAACAGTCGTATCAAATCAAATGGTTTGGGTTGTAATGTAGGATCTGAACTAGATTGCGGATCTGGTCCAACAGTAGCTGCCTTTTGTCTACCGTTTCCTGGCACTACGTTAGATCTCTTCGTTACTGGTTGTTCCGAAGATGGTCTAGGAGCTCTCCCGTTATCTGGATTGCTAGTACTCGCTCTTCCGAGGTTTCTCGGATCGTAAACAGGTACAGAGGGTTTCTTTGCTGCGCGCTTTCGCTGATCTGAAGCTTGTATCGCTGGATCAAAGAAATCTGCTGAGCCCGCGTTCTTCCAAGTCCGAGTAGCTCTTGGAGCTATTTTTAATGATCAAATAAATTCGATCAAAGGCAGTAGTTTTGAGAAATCAAGAAGATCTTTCGAGTTCGACCAAAATATAGATTCCACCCCTCGCGGTGGGCTCCAGATAACGAGGTATAAAGTCGGTTCTTAGTATAATGCCTTATGACAGGTCACTTAGCACGAACACAGAGTACGACTTCACGGATTCGTCAATCAAATTGTATTTATAGCGAGGTGTGGGGCGTTGTCAGAGATTCCGCACTATCTTATATCTCAAGTCGAACGCAGTCTTGTAAGATCTTTTAGATCAGCAATACTGGTCAGCAGAACGAAGTGACACGGATATACCAGTCGTAAGATCTGGACTAAGGGGTTTGTTTTGAGTGGCTTCCACTCGGATAAGGGTTTTTAGGCTCGGAAAGCAACGGGGTACCAGACGTTATGGTAGACCAATCGATTCCGCTCCTGGGTGAAGCAGTACTGATCACTATTCTCAGTAAAATCTCGAAGATCACGCAGATCACCAATCACTACGTGTCAACTTGAACAGAGCCACCAAAACTCTGCACGTTCACTCGGCACAACCTGAGACCAAGTCCTCTGTATCTCCGGAACGGAGTCTACCTTCAACTAGCAAGTGACAGACACCAAGTCAAACCACTCAAAAGTCGGGCTTATTGCGATGAAGTAACACACTTAATCTGCAAGGTCCGGTACGGCTTAGAAGCCTTTACTCCCACGTATGGATGAAAAGGATTACCAGTTCAGAGAGATCTGGGCGCGAAACTTGTTTCATTTGTGCGGATACAGGTCTTTAAGTACACTACAAAAAGTCTGATATCCGTATTTGTCCTTGATCTAGTAGATCTAGCTATTTCTACAGACGGAGTCCGATAATATACACTTAAATAGTAAAATATGACTGAAACGATACAAACACGCAAGGAAATAGTAAGGAAAACAGAGAAAAAAGATGAAACTTGTCCGTATTTCGTCGTACTTTCGCCAGATCTAGAAGACCAAGCAAGTTCCGACCATGGTCTGTGCGGCATCCACATGCTAGGGTGCCTAACTCGTCAGAGTGGCTCCTGCCTGTGTTGCTCAAGTGTTTCCGACGAATTTGCTTCCGCGGAATGGTAGTGGTCTTCCCAAGTTAATGAGATAGACTCGTAACAGTGGTTGATCTCGCGGATCAGGTAGGTCTGGTCCGTAGCTTTCGAACGGTATGCATATAGCCTGGTGTTCTGAAGCGGACAACGAAGATAAATGCTTCAGAAGTGTTTTCCGTAGGTTTCCGCGCGTTTCCGTGAGTGCTGGTCAAAGCTGTACATAGCATACGCTATATCCCAGTTTAGAACGTGAACATATGCGTGTTTCCGCTGCGGGTTTCACCCGTACTGCCACGGAAATGCTAGATCATCATGTTTCCGACGGTTTCCGCTACTTTGCGTAGGGTTTCCATGTGGTAACTCGTCCAGATAGGCTCTCATCGTGTCTGATCTGCTAGATCAAGTGAAATTTCCGTCATCACAGCCAAGTACCAAACTCAGTTGTGCCGATCCGGCAGATCTTGATACTAAGTCGATATTCCCTTGGTGTGCTCGTACCAGTAGTCAGCATTCTTGAAGGATCCCTGACCAAGGGTGCGAGCAATAGCTCTAAGTGGATATTCATGGCTGATCCTGCCAAAGGATCTGTATCCTAGCTTATACTGATACAAGTTTGACTGCTAGTTCGGGCTCACTACAGTCCTTATTGATACTATGCAACGGTCTAAGTTGATCTTTTTGATCATTACACGCCTGCGCGGAAAAACCGCGCAACACCGCTCTGAATGTTATGGGCTTTGGCCCAGTGTTGGCTAACTCTTACTTCCTGTCCCACCTGAGTGCAAAAGGCAGAGGCATTTATTTAAATAATATTACCAAAAAGGAAATAATCTACAGACCTCTCGGAATTATATGAGGGCCCTCCGGCAATTTTTAGCAGGTTCCCGGAGCTATTCCAGCAGCCCCGGTGAACTTTTTAGTGTACTGTGAAGTTCACGGTATGGATTACAATACACCACCGTGAAGTTCACAGCTTGTTTTAAAGTATCTTTACTGCTACAGGTGCACCATTTGCATTCAATTGGGAGATTAGGCTTATCCAATCATCCCTGGAGCATTCTGGATGATCACGTAATCCCAACAGCAAGGCTAGACGGCGACATCTAGTGGCCAGAATATTGACGGTATCTTCCTCTAGAATATCAGGTTCCATGGTAAGAGCCATAGACAGCTGTGGTAGATCACGTGTGCCTATAGTATGTTGGGGATACATCAATTGAACAGGATTAGGTGATGGTCCGAGGGGTGGAAATGATGGGACATTAGCCGATTCGGGATTCCTCCCCATCCATGGCCGAGATTGTCTTTCAGGGGTGGCAATATGAGGCCAATGATGGAGTGGAGTAGGAGGTAGATCACTTGTACCTTCTTGCTGCATAGCTCTAGGTATAGCAGGCTGTTTTCCAATAGACGGCATTTGGGGAAATGATGGAAAACGTGTAGGGGTCGAGGGAATCATGGTAGGGTTCAGGGTTCCGAGATGATTCGTTAAATCCCGGAGGATAGCTGTGAGTAGGTGGTGATTCAGTTTGAGCCTGAGTCTCCGTCTGAATAGTCTGTGTAGACATAACTGGGGGCAGTTGGAGATCAGATATTATGTTAGGTACTTGCTATGCTCTAGCCTTCGAGTGTACCGAGATTCGAGGGTTATGAGCACAAAAATCCGCACGTACGACGAAGGACTGCTAAGCAGTTATTCTACACCGAGGATTTGGATTTATAAGGAGACTTAGGTTCTTGGTTTGAAGCTTAGTGTTGTTACAAAGTTATTGAGAGCACAGAAAAGACTAGAGAAAATGCAAATAGATTAAGAATATCTGATCTGGGGAGCCAGATACAGAGGATACAGGTAGTATTTATAGGTTTCTGAGTAAGTAGATATATAAGGAAAATTTGTAGGTAAAGGAATGTCGGCGAGGGAACGCGTCACCGTAAAGTAATTACGATGACGTGTTCCAGTGCCACGATGCATACGCGTCGTTACTGGAACCGTCCGGCGTCACCAAACAAACATAATGAAATGGGCACAGGTCGACGTGGTTACGAATTGACCCGGCTGTTATGTAGCAGCACACGACTAATCAAGAGATGAAGGTCCGAAGGAGGGAGGAAGAACGAGCCTTTGTGTCGTCCGAGGCCGGAACTAAGGAGAGGAGGTTAGTCATGGATGAGCAAAGGGAAAGCAATGAGAGCGTTCGCAATGACGGGACGTCGCTAGTCCCATTTCCGAGAACGAGTATCAGCCTTCCTGATGTAAAGGGCAGGAGTCTTGGTCCAGGATAGTGTTGGCTACAGGGGATGAGACCTCTGCACCATATTCTGCCAGACTTTTGCAAAAGATTCCAATAACTGTCCAGAAGCGTTTTGAAAAATATCTGGATAGTTATCAGCAGTGCCACAAATGAATATTTAAATCATTTAAAAAATAATTCAAAAATAATAAAAAATACTAAAAAAACTGGGATTAAGCAACAAATCAGACCCCGACCGTGGGGGTCTGATTTGTTGCCCAACATCAGGTAACTAGGGTTAGGGGTTAGGGGGTTGGGGCCTGTTAGGGGTTAGGGGTTGAGGATATTTTTCATGGGTTAGGGGTTAGGGTTAGGGGTTGGGGTTGGGGTTGGGAGGTAGCCCTAGACCTATATTACATAAGGGGGGTCTCAGTTTTCTCTAAAAATGCCTGGTTCAAGAGATATAAGCAATTCATTTTAAAAAATAATATTTAAATCCTTTTTTAAATGATTTAAATATTATTTTTTTAGTAGGGGCAATAGGTTGTCCAGATTTTTTGCAAAACGTCTCTGGACAGTTATCGGGATCTTTTGCAAAAGCCTGGCAGAATCAGCTGACCTCAGGGCTGGGGCTTGCATATGAGTGGGGCTGTCATGGAAGGAGGTTGGTTAGCTCTGAATTGGAGTTCCAGACCCAAGGGAAAGATCAACGTTCGGGTACCGAACGTAACGTCGACGCCGTGAACAGACGTCAGTGGGCCAAACGTAATGTCAGTGATGCAAATTGGAGGTTTGTGCGGTGCAGTTGATGTGCCGGGGTTTTTCGTAAGGTTGGTTAATCGATAAACATGGAGGAGTCGCCGGGAGTCTTTGTAGTTCTTCGGCCTCACTCAAGGGTGACGAGACGCTCCTACCGTCGCCTAAGTCCAGAAACGGGGTGGAGATGCTACAGGTGGGGCTCTGGAGTCGTCGTGGGTGAAGAATTTAGCAGTAGTCGTCGAGTCAGAGCGCTGGCTCAACGTTCCAGAGTGCCTTGGGATCCGGGGTGACTTGCATAAGAGATAGTCGCCGATGCGATGTCGTAGGCCCGGCAGGAAGATGAGAGAGGGAGTGGATGCCGACGACGCGTCTCCCTTCCTAGTGAGGACGAGTCAGAATGGGTAATCCATTCAGACGAATGGATTACGCATGATGAATTATGAGTGGCAGACTTTGCGGTCTCCACTCCTCTAGATGACCCTTAGATCCTAATCAGTGCTCCCATGTCCTGCTAAAGGTCCCGAGGGTCTTGAGATGTGGAAGAACAAAGGAAAAGACGAAAAAGGGTAATGGCGAGGTGGTGGTAAGCAAGAAAGAACGAGAGATCAAAGGTTAAATGCCGAGGAGGAATGCCGATGCTGAATTAGCGCCGGTTCGGCATTCGTGCAGCTTATAGGGGTTCTCGTCGTTCTTGAGCTCATAAAGGCTCAGAAAAATATGGAAAAAATACAAAAAAATAGTAGAAGGCTGGGGGGTGTTACACTTAATAACAAAACTTTACAGTATCTTTGTGGCCCCAATCTGCTGCTGCTCAAAGTGCAGTGCCATAATGCCTACTCTGAGCATTGATATCTGCACCATGTTGAACCAGAAACTCTACAGTATCTTTGTAGCCCTGAGCTGCTGCTGCTTGAAGACTGGTGCCATAATTCCCCCCTTGAGCATTGATCTCTGCACCATGTTGAACCAGAAACTCTACAGTATCTTTGTGGCCCTGATCTGCTGCTGCTTGAAGAATGGTGCCATAAATTCCCCCCTGAGCATTGATATCTGCACCATTTTGAAAAAGAAACTCTACAATATCTTTGTGGCCCTGAGCTGCTGCTGCTTGAAGTGCAGTGCCATAATGCCCCCCTTGAGCATTGATATCTGCACCATGTTGAACCAGAAACTCTACAGTATCTTTGTGGCCCCAATCTGCTGCTGCTTGAAGTGCAGTGCCATAATGCCTATTCTGAGCATTGATATCTGCACCATGTTGAACCAGAAACTCTACAGTATCTTTGTGGCCCCGATTGGCTGCTGCTTGAAGAATAGTGCCATAAATTCCCCCCTGAGCATTGATATCTGCACCATGTTGAAAAAGAAACTCTACAGTATCTTTGTGGCCCTGAGCTGCTGCTGCTTGAAGTGCAGTGCCATAAATTCCCCCTTGAGCATTGATATCTGCACCATGTTGAACCAGAAACTCTACAGTATCTTTGTGGCCCCGAGCTGCTGCTGCTTGAAGACTGGTGCCATAATTCCCCCCTTGAGCATTGATCTCTGCACCATGTTGAACCAGAAACTCTACAGTATCTTTGTGGCCCTGATCTGCTGCTGCTTGAAGAATGGTGCCATAAATTCCCCCCTGAGCATTGATATCTGCACCATGTTGAAAAAGAAACTCTACAATATCTTTGTGGCCCTGAGCTGCTGCTGCGTGCAGGGCAGTGCCATAATGCCCCCCTTGAGCATAGATATCTGCACCATGTTGAACCAGACACTCTACAGTATCTTTGTGGCCCTGAGCTGCTGCTGCTTGAAGAATGGTGCCATAATTCCCCCCTTGAGCATTGATCTCTGCACCATGTTGAACCAGAAACTCTACAGTATCTTTGTGGCCCCGATCTGCTGCTGCTTGAAGAATGGTGCCATAAATTCCCCCCTGAGCATTGATATCTGCACCATGTTGAAAAAGACACTCTACAGTATCTTTGTGGCCCTGAGCTGCTGCTGCTTGAAGTGCAGTGCCATAATGCCCCCTTGAGCGTTGATATCTGCACCATGTTGAACCAGAAACTCTACAGTATCTTTGCATCCTTGAGCTGCTGCTGCTTGAAGTGCAGTGCCATAATGCCCCCCTTGTGCATTGATATCTGCACCATGTTGAACAAGAAGTTCAGTGATGTTGTTGTGACCTTTTGCTGCTGCTATTTGTACTGCTGTTCCATAATAGCTTGATATTACATTGATATCTGGTAAATCATTTTAATTATACTTGTATATGATCATAGTTAAAGTGTTCTCAGATTGCCTACCTGTATCTGGATTAGCCAACAAACTTTTAGTACTTGTTTCCAGCCCAAACCATGCAGTAACATGAAGGTTAGTACCATCTGAAAATATATTCTTTATTTCATATTGTGCTTCTGCAACTTCAACTTGAAAATTATTCCTCCAATTCATAAATGCTTTGGAGCCTGGTTCCAGAAATTTCTCAGTCAATTTCATTGTATCTTTGCATGATAGTGAGTTCCTATCATTATAATGACTATGCTCTCCCCAATACTGAGTTGCATACTGTTCAAATGTTTGAATAATTATCCTCCACACGTAATCTGATTTTATCCTCATATCTTTATATTCAGTTTGTTTTAGAAGATAGATAAGACACATTTGAGCAATAATATTGTGTCCTAGTTGTGCATTTACATTAAATAACTTGTTTATATGGACACTGTCATCGCTTTCTAATAAGAACTCCTTCACAGATGCATGTGCCAGTTGAACAATATTTTTGCTATCCACAGTGACTAGAGTGGTGTCAATAATCTTGTCCAACCCAATTAGCATCTCAGCATCAGAGTCAACTTCTCTTGACTTCAAGTCAATTGAAAAAATAACTGCAACCTGGCTCATATAGAGAGGTTTAAAAGAATACAATAGCCATAAAAGAAGGTGATGTATTTCCTCAGAATGAGATCCATCTTTACATTTATTGATAGCTCCAAAATATATTTCTTTCAAACTTGAAGGCAACTTAGTCAGTGCTTCATGAATTTTTTTTGCACTAGCACATTTTTTCAATATCTGTACTTGGCAATCTGCATAACGAAATCTTTCACAGTCTCAAATGAATGTAACCCAGTAAATAAAGAATGCAACTCACCCTCCATTTGCTTTGTTCAATAATGTGGCTTTCACTTCAGTATTCAGGGTTGTATTTTTGAATAATATCTGTTCCTCCAAGAATAGAGCAATATCTTTAGCAACCATCTTATTGTCCCTCAAAGAAATTGTGGGATATTGCTGGTTGCTAGATTGGTGATCACGACTTGAAATTATAATGCTGATAGGATTAAATTTGGCCATCTGCATACAGAACCCAGAAATTTCATCTGTATCTTTGCATTCATCAAGAGCATCCATCATCAAATAAATATTCCATCCCTTTTGGACTAGATCTTCTATGATCTTTTTTAAAGTAATTATCAAATCCTCATTGGAAGGCTTGGCATGAGACAGCCCATTTTTTGATGATTCATGCAGGTTCTTCAATGCAGGATGAATCTTCTGATTTTGAGCACCCAATTGCAAAAGGAGAGATAACAATAACCCTTGAAAACTTGTTTTAGCACCAGAGTTATCCCGAGTATCAAAGTAGTGATATGTTATAATTGTTGAATTGGTTATTGCTTGAAGATCTTTGATGATACTAGTGCTGAAACAAGTAAAAAATAAATCAGTGTGATTGGATACAGAAATCACTTGAAACTTACATCAAGAATGTTTTGCCTGATCCAGCTGCAATGAAAAGCTGAATACTTTTTTTAAATTATAATTATACATGTTCATTACCTTGGCCCTGAATCCACAAAATACTTTTTTCTTCTCTCCATCTGAGGTAAGTTGGATCTTCAAAGATCCATTGGCCTGTTCCATTTGTCCTGTTGTTTAAAGCTGTTGCATAGTTGATAGAGCAATCTGGAGCACCAAGCCATTCTTGAAGTTTTTTCTCTTCATCACTTGAGAGATCTGCATCTAATGTCATAACTTGAGTATGAAAATTTTTACCTCTGACATACAGTAATTGATATCATTTCCTGCTACTTCAAAATTTCCTCCACTGATATTCACATTTTGTGCATTATTGAACATGCCTGGGCCAACTTTTCTGCAAGTTAATTAGTATGCACAATGAGAATACTCTGACTCATGAATCTTGCCGTTCAGTTGCCTGGTTGCTGTAAATCAATAACATTAGGCTTATGGAACCAAGAAAGTATATTACAAAGACTATTTACCTTTGAATTTCCATTTGATCACTGTGGATACAAGTAAGATAACTATTGATGGGATAAAGCTAGATATGTCAAACCAAGTAGCCTTTATATATGTTTCTCTCTGGAGTCAGCTGATTCACTTGCCTTGTGTTTGACCGGAAGATCTCTTATCAAGCGCTGGTAGTTGAATGAATCAATACATTCTTTGACAGAAGCCATTCCATATCATCTGTCAATCTCATATTGAGACCAGCATTGCTTTTCAAAGATGACCTCAACTTAGGACAGGTGCTAAAAATGGAGGTGGTAGTGAATGAGTTGGGGCCAAGGAGACAGGTGAGGCTAGAGGGATATACAGGTGGGGGAGGGGAGGGGTGAGAGAGGCTAGGGGATGAAGGGGTGCAGGAGTAAACACCAGTGAAACCAGTGGCCAAACATCAATCAACTCGGGATGACTAGTTACTAGTTACATGTTATGTGTTACGCATTAGACATTAAGCTTGTGAAGCATGGAAGGGTCTGGTCTGGTCTGGATTCTGGAAGGGTGAACGATATATCAAGTAACACGTAACATGTAATGATTCGGAGTACAGTGAAACTGGCCCAGCTAGATCTTCCTCCTTTTTCTCTCCTTCTACCCTCCCTTTCCATCCATCACCTTACCAAGACACAACCCTTCACTGTTCTCACAGTCTTCTCATCCTCTAACCAAATCCCTATCACAACTTGTGCTTTCCATCTCTGTCGATGCCAGGTGGTTTTGGGGGTGTAGAATCAAAAACTTTGCATGGTACCAAGGAGGAGGAGGGAGAGTTTGGGGTCCGGGGAGGCATATTTGGGGAGGTCTAGGGTTGTGGGTGGGTGTGGGTGTCCACAGGAGCTGTAATTCATTGATGACCAAGAGAAGAGACCTATCCCGTAAACAAGAAGCAAGGAGCATGAGCTGGGCTCTGTTTACTTGTTTCTCTCGTTCTCTCTCTCAAGCCGGTCCCCTCTCCATCTCTATCACTCTCCGTGCATCTGTCTCTGCATCTGTGTTGCTTCTGTGCCTATCCCTCTTTCTCTCTCTCCCTGCACCCCCACTTCAGGCACCTACCCAAACATACCAAGTTAGCGTAGAAAAATCATGAAAATAACCTACCTAACATGGTCAAAATCCCATGGGCAGTCCCAAGTGTGGGATTCCCATATAGACTGGGGATTCCCACTTGGGATTCCCAATCAGGGACTCCAAACACTAGGGTATTGGGATTCCCATTCACTCTGCATGGAGAGGCTGCTTGTAAACTGATTGCTGTTAGCCTTATATGGGGAAAGAACTAGGAGAGCTTTACTGAGGCCAAGAAGCCTGTGTGTTTCATATTAATATATATTATATTCTTCTCTGCTTCTTGTGAGAATGTTTTCAAATATATATTTATCCATGAAATTTAGTGGTATACATTCTCTAGTTTCTGCATAACTTGTGGACATATTCATAGAAGTATATTTACAGTGATCTGAACTTCTCATTTACTGTAACAATGCAATTAAGACAATTACTATGATTATAAAGTTACTTTCACTGGAAATTCAACACTGGAAGTTCAAGGAATCCCACTCATTGGAAGAGTCTCATAAGCATTGAAATTTTACAGAAAGAAGTGATACCACTGCTCACTATTATACATTACAAGTAGAATTTTATCCTCTATCCATGCATTAAAAGATTTTCCAATGAATCCAAAACTACTACCAGTGCTTCATGCTGAGGGTAGATACATGAGCAATTTTGAATATAGGTTGCAAAGTATAGAAATCCACCTGGGTATAAGAACAAGGATCTCCTTATACTGAACACACTTATATTACTCATCATTCAATAATGAAGAACTCAGAGTATTGTGATCACTCATTATGCTTATTATACTTTACACACTTCATAAGTAACTATAACATACCCTGAACAGAACATTGTTATATTATAACATGCATATAAAATGCATTTTGTGCAATTTGGGGTGCTCATTTTGAGTTTCTGAGTTGAAATTCATGTATGTGATAATCACACTCAATAGTTCTTGTGTGAACTTTATATGGTGTCAGGATGTTGTTTACACCATATCCTCTTTGATTCAAATATAAGAACTTGAAAATGTAATGTTTGGAGTGTGCTATATATGTCCACCTGGGTATGAGAACAAGGCTCTCCTTATACTCAACACACTTATATCACTCATCACTCAATAATGAAGAACTTAGAGTAGTGCAACTTTTTTGTGTTTTTTTTTTGACTCAAAATTCATCAATACCACACTCAATAATTTTTGTGTGGGCTTTATATTGTGTCATGATGTTGTCTGTATCATACTACCTTGGATTCAATTCAGAGAACCCACGAATACAGCCTGTAGGGCTAGCTATAACATGAGTCCTTATGATTTAACAGTGTTTTATGCAAATGACAATGCATATATCCATGTAATGCAGGGTTACAGAAGCTGTTTCATGGGGAGTGTGCTCCTACAGTCTACTGATAGTGTATACACATAATTCAGATACTCCCCATGACCATTGGACTCTGTAATATACATTTACATGTTTCATGTATATTGGTAATATGTATACTTGCATGTAACTACAGATATCATACTCAATGACTCCCATTGTAAGTCTCTTAGCTGTATGACATGGATTAAGCATAGAAATGGTTGTAGGATGTCTCCTTTCATGTCTCAGAAGCAGTTTGACTTCATAACATGGGTGTATGCATTGTCATTTACACAAAACAGTGTAAAATCACAAAAGATTATGATATATCCAGCTTTACAGGCTGTATATTTGAGTTCTCCGAGTTGTATCTAGGGAAGTATAATATAGACAATATTCTGACACAATATAAAGCCCACACAAAAATTATTGGGTGTGCTATCAATGTATTTTGACTAAAAACACCAAATAAGCACTGTTAAATCACAGAAGATCATGATATAGCCAGCTCTACAGGCTGTATTTGTGGGTTCTCCGAATTAGATCCAAGGTAGTATGATACAGACAACATCATGACACAATATAAAGCCTATACAAAAATTATTGAGTGTGGTATTGATGAATTTTGAGTCAAAAAACACAAAATAGGCGCCCATAAGCGCCCAAAACTCATTGTTATATGTGTATCATGATATAACAATATTGTGTAGAAGGTGTATTATAGTTACTGATGAATTATACCATGTGTAATGAGTATCATGAGTGATAACACTGGAAAGTTACACTACTCTAAGTTCTTCATTATTGCATGATGAGTGATATAAGTGTGTTGAGTATAAGGAAATCCTTGTTCTCATACCCAGGTGGACATAGCATATTCTGAAAGTTACATTTTCAAGTTTTTAAATTTGAATTGAAGAGGATATGGTATAAACAACATCCTGACACCATATAAAGTCCACACAAAAACTATTGAGTATAGTATTCAGGAATTTCAACTTAGAAACGCAAAATAAGCGCCCAAAATTCATGTTATAATATAACAATGTTCTATTCAAAGTATGTTATTGTTACTAATGAAGGGTGTTGAGTATCATAAGTGCAATGAGTGGTGGATCTCTATACTTTTCAACCCTTATTTAAAATTGCTCATTCTTAGTCACATCCCTGTATCTACCCTCAGCATGAAGCACAGGTGGTAGTTTTGACGTTATAAACTTTTACCTGCCATATATAATAGTAGGCAGTAGTATCAATTCCTTCTGTAAAATTTCAATGTTTATGAGACTATTCCAAATTCCAATGAGTGGGATTCCCAGAGAGTGGGATTCCCAGAGAATGGGATTCCCAGAGAATGGGATTCCCAGTGAGTGGGATTCCCAGTGAGTGGGATTCCCAGTGAATGGGATTCCCAGTGAGTGGGATTCCCAGTGAATGGGATTCCCAGTGAGTGGGATTCCCAGTGAGTGGGATTCCCAGTGAATGGGATTCCTTGAACTTCCAGTGTTGAATTTCCAGTTAGAGTAACTTTATAATCCTAGTAATTGTCTTAATTGCATTGTTACAGTAAATGAGAAATTCAGATCACTGTAAATATAATTCTATGAATATGTCCACAGGTCATGCAGAAACTAGAGAATGTATATCAATAAATTTCATGGATAAATATATATTTGAAAACATTCTCACAAGAAGCAGAGAAGAATATAATATATATTAATATGAAACACACAGGCTTCCTGGCCTCAGTAAAGTTCTCCTAGTTCTTTCCCCATATAAGGCTAACAGCAATCAGTTTACAAGCAGCCTCTCCATGCAGAGTGAATGAGAATCCCACCCTTGGGAATCCCAATACCACTTCGTCGTTTCCCGAATGAGGCCATGAATCACTAGAGCCGCGAGCGTGTCGATTTTCTGTTCCCGAGAGAGGGCCGACATCATGAAACGTGGACGATTCCATTTTCTTTCTGAGAGTTGTGGTTTCTTTGATTTAGAACGTGTTCCTTGGGAGTTGACGTTGATGTTGAGACCTGGCCCTTATCTCGTTGCCTTATCTCGTTGCCTTCACCCCATACATGGACCTATGGGAATCTGGTCGTGCTGCATATCCCGCATCTAGAGAAGAGTTGGCATTAGTATATGTTGGTTCACTCTCTTTTGATAACGCTCACTCGGGTCGAGTATCAAGATTCGAGGAGCAGGTCTGTAACAGAATAGGATTCGAATCGTGATCAGGTTTTGCGATGCTAAAACAACGAAGGACGTACTCGTTACAAAAAGCAATGGTTCGTTACTTGGTGTGGGCGAAGCTTGAAGTCCCAAAAGCCTCAACCTCTTTTGCCTCAACTTCATTCATCATTCTCTACATGAACTCCAAGGCCTTCATCGTCTCCTCAGCTATCACACCTTTCACCACGTCCGCCCACCTCTTCATCATCAGTTTCCTTCCTTCCTTCTTCGGCTCTATAGGCGATTCAAAGTGCGAAGCGATGGTGTCGCTCCACAGTCCGAAGGCAGCGCCCAAAGTTCATGAAGAACACGTCAAGCCTCGCATTGTTAGTTGCAATGAATATGAGGAAGGCGAGTCAAGGAGAAAGGTGGGTTGGCGCGGAAGAAGAAGGACAAGAGAAGGGTGGAGGAGCGAGAAAAGAGTTGAAGGAGAGGTGTGAGTCCAAGCGACTACCCAATATCAGGCTCCGCTCCAAAATGCGGTAGTGCTTGCATGATGTACGAGAGACGTTGAGGGATTCGAGCTTTGAGCTTCTACCCTGGGTCTAGCGTGGAATTGAGGGAATGTGAGATGAGTCTCCGATATCTGATCAAGGGAGAAAAGAGCTCCTGTAGTGTAGGCTTCATGCTATCAAATGCATGGTGATCCTACAAGTAAAGTCAATCAATGGTTACATGATGAGTAGCAAAAATCGATCTGACGAACGTACCTCGGTTCGATTCCACCGATTCCATTCCAACAGACAAGTTTGCCAGTGCGCCTTCTCGCTCCCAAAGTGATAGCAGCCATCGAAACATCCTACGTGCAATCCTACCCCAAAAAGAAAGTCAGAAAACAGTGAGCATAGAAAGGAAGGAGTGAACGTTAAACGTTAAATATTCAAATACTCACCGGTGCACCTGGTACACGTGAGGATAGATCTGAGATAGGTAGTCGTACGAGCAAGAGAGCAACTTGTGTTATTTCAACAGCGACAAGGGCCTGGTTGAAGTGTTGGACGGAAAGTAAAAGGGCGTGGAATCCTGTTCTGTCTCGCTATCAACTACGAATTTCAGAGAATGTATAATGTAGGAAGGTTCGTCACCTACCTTGCACGAATGATGATGGCTATGAGATGGTGGGTGATACCATCGGTGGTCGTGGGTTCGTGCCTGAGAACTGGGATTCTCGATCACGACATCCTTCGATCCCTTTGTCCCTGAACCCATTTCCCTTGCCCTCTTCCTCTTCCTCCTCTACAATCCCTCTCCACCCTCTCCACCCCCCGCTCTCCGTCTTCCAGTCCCCCAACCCCACAGTTGTCCACCTTTCACGTTGCACGGTGTACCCTTCCAAATCCCTTCCCAAAACTCCCTCTCCCTGTGCCTATTCTCAATACATCTCCGTGTACCTCGAACTTTCTCTTTCTGCCGCGCTACAACTGTTCTAACGGAACGACGAGGTCTCCGTTCCATTTACGTTTGGTTAGACTTGTCTTGGGTTTTGTGCAGGAAAGGGTGACGATAAAGTATGGGGTCCTCTAGCCCTCGGAGTCGAACACGCGAAATTCAATGAGCGGGGTATGCCTATTCGGTTTGGATTGATGCTTGAGTGGGTATCCAGGGAAAGAAAGTCGTATCCCTGTAACTTGAGTATGATTAGCATTCCGTCAGCATTCCACATATTTCGGATTCCGCGTTGAACGCACCTCTCTGTTGTACTTCCGTCAAATACTATCTCTCTGTTCCCGTGTTACTGCCAAGGAGAGAGAGGATGAAGCGAGTCAAATTGTGAAGGGATAAGAGTACATAACTTGATGAAAAGTAAGTGAGAGCCTGAGAAAGAGAGGACAAAGCAAAGCGTTTGGCCCTGGTTTGGCTCAAAATTCTCGAATTTCCCGCGATATCTCCTTTCTCTCTTTTTCCTACTTTGAAATCTTCATTGATGATCAATACAATGGATGTATAATATCTTCATGTTGATTTTCTCTTACTCTGGAGTTCTGCTTGGTGGAAATCAGCTCGGGGTCATTTGACATGGTGGGATGGAAAGGTCAAACTGGATCCAGAATGTCATCAACATCGGTCGACAGTTCCCTCCGTAAATAGATGTGTTCTCCATTGAGGTTATGTTGCTATTGAAAAGCAGTTCTTCCATCCCTTTGAAATCAATTCAAGGATGCTCTGTCTGAACAGCTGTCAAGGTCCTTAAGGTTGCTCAATTCACTAATTATTGTCAAATCACAATGAAAAATGACAGATGAGCATATGGAAGTGATAAAAAGTGCACTGCTATTAGTACAAAAGCTGACCACAGAGAGAAACATATATAAAGGCCACTTGGTTTGACACATCTCACCTTTCCCCCATTTCACTTGTATCCATAGCCATCAAGTTGCAAATCAAATGTAAATAGCACTTCCATCATATCATTTGGTTCTATGATTCTGCACCCGTAGCTGTAGAATCTACGCGAAGTACTCCAATAAGTCTTGAGCACAGCTTCGCGAAGTACACCGATACTCTCTGGAAGGGTCAAATTTTGGCTCTGGGGGCTATTATTTTTTAATAAAATATATATATTAATTGTATTTTCCATTAAAAAAATAGAAAAAAAATATACAGCTTTGCGAAGCGGTGTGGCAAATGTCACAATTGATGGCATCAGACAAAATGATGAGATCTGCATCATTGATTTGCCTTTTTGGGAAAAAAACATTTATATTGAAACCAGGGGTCATGAGAGTGCATATGAGTGTTTAAAAATAGGAAATATCATATAGGAAGCATATAGGGTATCCCAGGCACATCAAAGTTGCCTAAAAAGGAAATTGGTCTAAAAATAGGACTTGATCTCATCAGGTAGCAAAAAATCTGAAAAAATCATAAAAAATACTCAAAAAATTCAGGGTCGCCTCGTTGGCCCTGAAAATGCAAAATCAAAAAAAATACGCGACAAGTGTAAAAATTTTCATCACTCCAAATCATACTAAATCCTCTATACATTGAGTATATATGATGTACATGCTATTTTTACTCAAAAACCCCAAATAAGCGCCCATAAGCGCCCAAAACTCGTTGTTATAAGTGTGTTATAGTATAACAATGTCCTATTGAAGGTATGTTATACTTACTGATGAAGTGTGTTAAGTATAATTTGTGATAACACTACTCCAAGTTTTGATTGTTAAGTATGTTATATTGATTGATGAAGTGTGTTATAACACACATGAGCACTGTTCTGAGTTTTTTCATTGTTAAGTGTGTTGAGTATGTTAAGTATAATACACATGGACACTGTTCTGAGGGTTTTCATTATTAAGTGCATTATGTGTGTTGAGTATAACACACATGAACACTGTTTCATGGTTTTTCATTGTTGAGTGTGTTGAGTATGATATACATTACTACTATTCCGAGTTTTTTTTTCATTGTTAAGTGTGTTATGTGTTTTAAGTATAATACACATGAACACTGTTTTGAGGTTTTTCATTGTTGAGTGTGTTGAGTATGATATACATTACTACTATTCCGAGTTTTTTCATTGTTAAGTGTGTTAAGTATAATAAGCATTGAGTGTGCTGAATATATTGAATGATATAAGCCATTCTGAGTGTCTGAGTGTACTAGGGGTGCTAAAAATAGCATGTACATCATATATACTCAATGTATAGAGGATTTGGTATGATTTGGAGTGATGAAAATTTTTACACTTGTCGCGTATTTTTTTTTTATTTTGCATTTTCAGGGCCAACGAGGCGACCCTGAATTTTTTGAGTATTTTTTATGATTTTTTCAGATTTTTTGCTACCTGATGAGATCAAGTCCTATTTTTAGACCAATTTCCTTTTTAGGCAACTTTGATGTGCCTGGGATAACCTATATGCTTCCTATATGATATTTCCTATTTTTAAACACTCATATGCACTCTCATGACCCCTGGTTTCAATATAAATGTTTTTTTCCCAAAAAGGCAAATCAATGATGCAGATCTCATCATTTTGTCTGATGCCATCAATTGTGACATTTGCCACACTGCTTCGCAAAGCTGTATATTTTTTTTCTATTTTTTTAATGGAAAATACAATTAATATATATATTTTATTAAAAAATAATAGCCCCCAGAGCCAAAATTTGACCCTTCCAGAGAGTATCGGTGTACTTCGCGAAGCTGTGCTCGAGACTTATTAGGCTACTTCGCGTAGATCTTACAGCCTCAGCTGGATTCTGATGTTGCTGAAACCTATAGCAATCCAGCCACAGAAAGGTGAGATTCATGAGTTGAAGACTATTGTTCTTGTACATACAAATTGACTTACAAAAGCTTTGGCATGTTCAAGAACATATAGCAGAAGAAACTAGACAGTAGAAGAAATCTTGAAGTACCAAGAATGCATAGACCAAGCATGTATAGTAATTACTACTGTAAGTTAGAGAAAAAATCATCATATTATAGTAATGACACCAGATGCAGATCTCTCAACTGATGAGGAAAGAAGACTTCAAGATTGGCTTGCTCCTCCAGATCGTTCCATTAATTATGCAACAACCATGAACAGGAGGGTTGATGGAACAGGCCAATGGATCTTAGAAGAGCCTACTTACTGTAAGGAGTTGGTTAACAACGCCGATCACGGACCCAAAGCTGGTTCACCAGGAAGTAGATTATCCTGGGGTTATCACCAATAACGGCTTCTAGAAAAACACACGGACCTTTGCTGGAATGTTACTTCAGCAAAGTATAAAAGGGTGTGGCTACGTTGTCTGGAATATTATGTCAGACAGGTAATCACGTTGTTGCAAGGCTGGGATGGACGTCAGACAATGAACAAAGAGCAATCGCAAAGCTGGGTTGGACGTCAGTCGATGGATCGAGTATAAAGGCTTGCTGGAATGGTCGTCAGACAAGAAAAACACAAAGTGCAGTCAAAAGATGCTGAATCAACAGTGGGTAGGTGGGGGTACAAGAATAACTAGTCTAGAGTACAAAAAAGTTTCTGGGGTGTCTTATATACTGGTCTGCTATAGTCATTATGAGTCATTCATGAGTCAATCTATTCAATAGGAGTCACTTTGTCCAATAGGAATCACTACGAATCATTTCGAGTCATGATTAGTCATCCTGAGTCACACATGAGTCATGGATTTGACTCATGTTGCTATGAATTGGTTGTGACTCATTATGCTTCATGTTGCATGAATCAAGGGGGTTTCCTAGTAATTCTCCAAAAGGAAGTAATCCAAGTCCAGGGTTTCGGGTTCCTGACAGTATTCCCTCCTTCACCAGGACCGAGCCCTCGAGGTCCTTGTGTAGCCGGAAGAATGAATGAAATAGGGGTAAGTCGATATTTTGGGATAGAATTTGGAGTGCCAGCAATAGCAAGGGAAATGTACACCTGAAAGTGTGTCCTGTAGGGTTTTTTGCTGGACCCTAAGTTGGCTGAACCAAGGGAGGGAAGAAATGAGTTGATAGAATGGACATGAATCAATTAATGTCCTCGGCTTGCGCCGAATTGCCGAAATTGCCAGCGTCATGTGCCGAATTACCGGCTTTCCCACAATCCGTGAACCGGTATTAGTTATACCGGTTCCCAAATTCCACGGTTGAATTGACTTGCCTCTATCTATCTCTATTCTTCATTTTTTTTTTTTTTTCTTCGGACTTTCCATGACACCAGGACAGTAGACAAGGGACGTCTCGAAGGCGGTTTCAGGACCACGTTGAATCTGGACCACAGGTGAGTCATTTGCTAGTTGATTTGCTGGACCAAGCTCTTCAACAGAGTGATAGCCATCCCATATCAATACCCGTTCCTCGCATCCATCGTCCCTGGCCTCCAAAGTCCTCGTTTCCGCGTTGCCGACACTCTTTCAATTGCCTTGTGGGCTTCCGGCTCAACCAATCCACGAAATGGTTCTAGGAAAAACGGAGAAACTCGCGGAGTTCGCCAATTTTTGTATGGAATTCAATGATACTATGGATAATCGAAACGAGCCGGTATCAAGATGAAGGGGAAGGACACAAGAAACAGCGATAGGAGAAACGTGTGGAATTCGGAATTGGGTGAAACTCGGCGGTTACTGGCGGGAAACAATGACAAGACTACCAAGGAATGACGATGACATTGGCAAGGGACGATGACAACGACGATGGACAAGGACGACAACGACAACGACAATGACGATGATGGACAAGTTCGAGTATAGCTGCAAGATTGGGTTGGGTCCAGGCCATAGGTGAGTAATGCGTTGGTTGAATTCTTTGAGCCAGTCTTCTCAACAAAAAGACAGTCATTCCAAGGGTCATTCTATATCTTTATCACCCAGTTCCATCATATCCATCGACCCTTGTCTTCAAGATCCACATTTTCGTGTCGCCAGCCTCTTCAAACCGCTATCAGGACCTTCAAATGGACGGCGGAGATCAGCCGGGGACATTTTGTATGTATTCGTTGACCATTATCCACAAAACCCACGAACTCATATTGCCGACATAAGGACCTTCGAGTAACCAGGCCATGGTAAGGATTGTAGGAAAAACGGAAGGAAAACACGCGGAATTCGACAACTTTTGTATGGAAGGTGACAATACACTGGATAACCAAAACAAGCCGGAATCAAGATGAGGAAGAAGGATGCGAGGGGTCGTCGCTCGGTCGTCGTGAGCCAAAGGGCAAGACAACGAGATCAGGGGGTCCTTTTTACGTTGTTTGCATCCACCTAACACCATCGCCGCCATTATCTTCATCGTTACCGACAATACGGAGAGTCGCATGCAATCGACTGAACCAGGAGGATGGAAGGGATGATTGGATGGTTTTGTGGCTGCATGGGATAAGGGTCGCCATCTCTGCTGAACTGCTAGTACCACCTCGAGGCCATACTATTAGTGAGGTTATTGGCATGTCTTCAGGGCCCTGGTACGTCTCATGTATTTTGTATTTGCTCGTTTACACGCTAACCTGTCTCCTAGTCTTCAAAAAGTATTGGTTACATTCTGTGTTGATTCTCCCTTCCTTTCTTCCTGACTCTCATCTCTCCTTACAAATTCCATCATGTCTTTGCCTTTGATCACCACTGAATCAACCGCTGCCGCGTCGACCATGTTTGGCCTGCAAGCGTCAACTATTTCCACCATTACCTCACCACTTTCTTCGTCCACCGTTGAGGTCTCAAGTGTACCTGCGCCAGAACCAGGCATTACCCCGGCATCCATTCGTGCGGAGTTTTTGCAGTTTATGGTCAATCGTCATCTGTTAGACCCGATGATCCTCGCCGGAGGCTACTCAGATGGATTTATCAACGGTTTGATGAACTGCTTCGTGGGTCACATCGTGGGTGTTCGTCAATTAGCGGGGTATGTTCTCTCCACCAATTCCATGCGACTTCCATACTGATGCTTCGTCTACTTCCATAGGGCACATGATCTTGAGCGAACGATCTTGCTGCAACAAGTGGAAGAGGCTCAGGCTGATCGGATTGCCGCGAAGAAGTGAGTATCGATTTCTTTGTTGTTCTTTGTCCTGCTGACTCAATTGTTGCCGGTTAGGGAACGCAACAACATGCAATGTTTCGTTGAAGCCGCCGCTGCTCATCAAGATCAACACGAGCAGGAATTACAAGATCTTCGAACAGAACATCGAGACTTGGAGGAACGACTTGATGATGTTTGATTGCAATTGTCGGAGGTACATGGAGAGGTAGATTTTACAATCGCGGAGAATACTCTGCTGGAGGATGAAAATAGTCAACTCAATAAGGAGAATGATTGACTTCTTTTGGACCGTAAGTTGCTGATATCGCAGAACAAGGAACTATTCAAGTATGTGCTGGAGTTTCTATCTGTGGGTAATACTGAGCCTGTTTTGGTGCAGGAGTCTCCTTTCCTTTCAGGAGACCGTCGAATATCTGCAGACGAAGAATGATCCGGTTGGCATTGCTCATGAGCTGAGCCAGACCAAGGAGGAACTCGAACGGGTTCGTCATGACCTCGAAATTTCCCGTAACTCTGTCCAGACACTACAGGAGACTGTGTCGCTGCATCTGGATACCATCTCCGTTAAGGACGATCAAATCAATGTCCTTAACACTCTAGTTGCTACTCTGGAGAACCGAGTGTCCATGGTACAGGCCTCCAGCATGGTGGCTTTGCAGCAACACACTGACATGCTTCTTGCGCACAACACCACCAGTGCTAACCTAGACAGTGCTGTTTCTTTCATTCGCAAGCTATCCCATGCCCTGTTACTTCAGCGTTCCCTTGACCTGGAGCCTTTCCTCATCGCTATCCGTCATGATCTTGCGACTCTTTCCCAACATTGCAGGGATGCAGACTGGATGCAGACAGTGGGTATGTACCATTACATGATTCAATCTCTCCAAACCATCAGGGATATCTCCAGTTCTGCTCGGGCACACCAAACCGAGTTGGTAGACCTTGATGGTATGGTAGAGAGTGCCAAGCACATCATTGCAGAGGCTCATGGTGGTGTTTCTATTCCTGCTATGGATTTGTCTGTTCACTGTTTGGATCCTGAGCTCCCTGGTGCCCTTCGAAACACTTCAGACTCGAACTGGGTAGCTCCCGATTCGGTTTCCCTTCCTCATGCCTCTTCCGATACCGGTACCAGTATCTTCGGGGATGACTATACAATGACTACTCCTGAAACGGTTTCGCACTGCTCTTCTCCTGCATATCAACCGTTTTCTCCGGAGGTAGATGTTGGTGACTACGGTGGTGATGAAGACTTCTATGGTGACCTTGCCTATCCCCACCTTGATGACTGAATTTTCTTCTTATCCTTTTCAACCCATTTCCCTACTTGTTACGATTGTTACATGATTTACGACCACTTGATGACTGATTGTTTGTTACGACTTTGTTTTTGTTGGTGATTTTTTGGAAATAATTAGGTGTTGTTACATGAATACAATGACTTGTTGCCATGACTTTATTGGGTTTCCCGTTCCCATTCTCCTTGTCGGAGTGGAGCTTTCCAAGGGTGAGACCTGTAGAATTCCTCAATAGCTTCTTTCGCTCGAGGAAGATGTGCCAAGGGTTCCCATGTGTCATCTTCAGGTCCATATCCTTCCCATCTGACCAAGTATTTCAACTTTCCAGCTACTCGTTTACAATCTAAGATTTCCTGTACTTCGAACTCTGGTTCGCCTTCAATCTCGACTGGAGGTTGTGGAGCAGGTTTTCGCTGAGGATAGAATTCGGGTGGATGCGGACTAAGGAGATCGACATGGAAGACATTGTGAATCCTTCCCATGGTTACAGGAAGCTCAAGTCGATATGCATGACTAGAGATCTTCTCCTTGATTTTAAATGGTCCCAATTTACGGTAATCCAATTTCTTTGATGGCCGTTTTGTTTGTATATTTTTGGTGTTTAACCAAACTTTGGTTCCTTTCACCCAATCTGTACTTTCTTCTCTCCGATGTTTATTGGCCTGCTGTTCATATGACTGATTGGTTCGTGCAATCTCTTCTTTGAGATATGTGTGTACTTCCTTCAACTCCTTGGCTTTCAAATGAGCAGAGTGGCTAGGCACATTTTTAAGGTTGAGTGTGATGCGTGGGTGATACCCTTTGTTTGCAAAGAATGGTGACATCCCTGTTGCATCACTTGGCGTATTGTTGTACACAAACTCTGCCAACGGCAACCATTCGGCCCAGTCATCCTGATTGTAATTCACAAAGATGCGCAGGTACTGTTCCAATGTCTGATTTGTACGCTCTGTTTGTCCATCTGTCTGAGGGTGATATGCTGTAGAGAAATTCTGCTTGATTTCCAGAATATCACATAGTGATTTCCAGAATGCAGAGACAAATAGACTTCCCCGATCAGATACTATATCTGCAGGTAATCCATGTTTGGAAAAGATGTCTCGAATGAATAATCATGCAAGATCGGTGGCCTTGTCAGTGGTGTGACATGGACCAAAGACTGCCTGCTCGGTGAGTCTGTCAACTACCACCATGATAGCATCATATCCATCCGACAGGGGTAATTCCACGATATGGTCCACTGAGATTGAACTCCATGGTCTGTCCCCAATTGGTAGTGGTTTTAGCAGTCCCAATTTTTTCTGCCAAGCTGCTTTGCCTCTCTGACATTCGTGACAGGATTGTACATATCATTTGACATCACGGTGAATTCCTTTCCAGTAATAATTCTGCAGTATAAGTTTCTGAGTTTTCCGGATTCCTGGATGTCCTCGTAATTTGTGATCATGATGTGTTTGTAGAATTTGTAATCGAAGTCTATTTTCATCTGGAACATATATTTTCCCATCTCGGAATGCAATGGGGTGGAATTCTCCCGTTTCGGGATCAAATTGTGAGATGATGGAAGCAATGGCAAAGTCTGAAGCATCAGATTCCAAGATAATAGGAAGATCTGGTTGAAAATGTTTCAGAATGGGAGCCTCTGTGAATGCTTTCTTCAGCAATTCAAAGACTGATTGACACTGCTCTGTCCAGTTCCATATAGAGTTTTTTGATAACAACTTGGTGAGAGGTTTCGTAATTCCTGAGAAGTTATCAATGAAACGTCGGTAGAAATTTGCAAATCCCAGAAATGACTGAAGCTCCTTTATCGTGGTTGGTGTAGGCCAGTTTTGAATGATTTCAACCTTCTTAGGATCCATTTTGATTCCTCTAGGAGAAATGATTACTCCCAAGTACTCCACTTCATCCCTGTGAAATTCACACTTCTCTGGCTTTACATGTAGATCATGTTTTTCCAACTGTCTAAGGACTTCCTGAACATGTTGTTCATGTTCTTCCTCATTTTTGGAATATATCAGGATATCGTCCAAGTATATGATAACATAGTTATCCGTGAGATCGTGAAAAATGTTGTTCATAAAGAATTGGAAATATGAGGGTGCATTCGTCAATCCGAAAGGCATCACCAAGTATTCATATGAACCATAACGTGTCCGGAATGCCGTTTTCCATTCATGTCCTTCAGCAACACGAATGTTATTGTAACCAGCACGTAGATCCAACTTGGTAAAAATTTTTGCCTCCTTAAATTGATCAATGAGATTTCCGATTAAGGGTAGTGGATATTGATTCTTTTTGGTGAGTTTATTGAGTGCATGGTAATTAACACAAAGTCGGAGACTTCCATCCTTTTTCTTTGCAAACAGTACTGGTGCACCAATAGAAGACAAAGATGCCCTGATGAAACCCTTGTCAAGCATTTCATCAATGTATTCCTTCAATTCTTTAAGCTCCAGTTCTGACATATTATACAGTTTGCCAAGTGGTGGTAGTTTATCATCCTCTGTGTTGATTTCGATATCATAAGGACGATGTTGGGGCAACATTTTGGCTTCACCAGCTGCAAATGTTTTTACAAAGGAGTGATATTGTGTGGGCACAAATCTTTTGAGTGAATCCTCATCAGAAGCTAGGGATGCCCTTTCTTCCCACAGCACATATCGTTTCTCCTGATCTGGGGACTTTGGTTTGGCTTCCTCGAATGCCTGTCGAGCTTCTTCCTCAAACTTTTTCTGCTCTTCCCACTCATGGATTTCACCATTTGGTTTGTAAGACTTAGTCCTAGAGAAAATCTCGCGTGGATTTTTTTGCCCGAGATTTATCCAAATTACTATATACAGTAGACTGGCATGTGACCTAATGGCATCCATATTTATCACTCACGCCTCTCTCCTCATCCTCCCAAGGCTTAACTGATATCGCCTGGAGGAGTCGTTCTATCCAGCTATCGCAGGTGTCTGAATCCGCCTGAGTTCCCTCCCCTAACGCTATTTCCAGCAGTAACAGAGTTGCAGCGTTACGGACTTCTTTTGAGGAAGCTGCAGGAACTTCAGAAACGAGCCAGCCGGAGACCTCCTCATCCCTTCTCCCTCCCTCGGCTCCTTCTTCCTCCTCCTCCTCCTCATCTTCTTCTTCTAAGTCCTCCTCCTCCTCATCATCATCATCCTCACCCTCCTCTCCGCTAAGAGCGCAATGAGAGGTCTTGTGCTTTTTGGAAGCTCTGGCGTTCTGGCCGTTCCGGGTACAGCCAGCTCGAGCAGGTCTCCCTGGGCCTCCCCCTCCCCCTGCTACAGGGCCGTTCGGGGCATGCGCAATTAACACGCCATCTTCGCTAGCGTTTTGTTCCCCTTCTGTATTGGGTGCCCTGGGGTGGTTGAATTGGTGGCTTGAAACGGCATTCCCGTTGACGTCGAATTCGAAGCTGTCGCCCTGTCCCTCATCCTTGTTTAGCCTGTCTGAAACCTTCCTCTTTTGACCCCTAGCTCCTGCACTGGACTGGGTTTGCTATTAGAACCAGCCAAGAACTCCCCTAGGAAAAATCTTTACCTGATCCTTGTAACCTACTTGGTCTGCCAGCCACTCCTTTACAGAGAAAGAGTAGGAATCCGCTTGATCTTGAAACCATTGATCGGTGAAATCTGAACCAACCAACGTTAGGTTGTCGGCGTCAGATTCCTCGCCGACTTCTAAGCGATCGGAAAGGTCAGCGGCTGGGTTGGATTCCTCGCCGACCTCTAGGCGATTAGCTGCGGCAGAAAAGAGGGATCGGTCCGGGGTGATTAGGCCAGGGGAATCTTCTGAAGGAGAAGCGGGGGAGGGAGAAGGGGTAACTCTGCCTTCAGAAATCAACCCTAACTCTTTTTCTCTACGCTCTACTTCTCTTTCTCTTCTTTCTAGATCCCTCAAACGTTCTTCTAAGGCTTGACCGGCTTCCTCCTGCCGAGTACGCCTCATTTCAAAACAAGAATCCGGCGGGTTAACAGAACCAGAGGCTATACGAGCCGTACCCCCTAAGCTACATTGGGAGTTGAGGTGAGCCGGCAGACCCCGTTGCTGAGAGGGCAGGAGATGGGAGTTTTGAGTCAGAAAGCTGATAAGAAAGACTAGTTGGTCTTCTGTAACCTGGAGGAAAGGGGTGCGAGAGGACGACATAGTCGCGGTCGAAGAAAAGTTGGGTCGTCGCCCAAAAAGGAAACGACGACGGCAGGGGATATCGAAAAGTTCGTTCACGTGCAGGCAGTTTTCGGCGCTTATTTTCTACTCCTCATTTCTACTGCTCCTTTCGGTCCTCTTGGAGCTTTCTTCCCCAGTAACAGCTCAAGAATACTTCTACCTCTGCATCCCACCCCATCTCTTATATATATCATAGAGCTTCCACCGCGCCTCCTTCACACAAACTCCCCTCGCTCATTCGTCGCATCTGTCGTCGCGACAGATTGCTTGGCTCGTATAAATAGAGCTTCCACCGAGCCTACTTCGCACAAACTCTCTAAGACTCCCTGATGATCTCGCGACACCCAAATCCGTCGCATCCTCCAGCCGATACTGTAGTATCTTTTAAAAAGTACACTGTAGTTACATGGTGCACCTTTTAAAAGGTATACCGCAAATTTTACTGGTTTGTTTCGGGCATTGAACCACTTATAATGAGCTGAACCACATTATAAATACCCTTTTTAGGAAATGTATCTTTTAAAAAGTCTACTGTAACTTTTGGTGGTTTGTTTGGGTTATTGAACCACTGCTATAGGGCTGAACCATGTCAAAAATAGCCTTATTAGGCAATAATAACTGAACTGTATAGGGTATCCCAGGCACATCAAAGTTGCCTAAAAAGGAAATTGGTCCAAAAATAGAACTTGATCTCATCAGGTAGCGAAAAATCTGAAAAAATCATAAAAAATACTGAAAAAATTCAGGGTCACCTCGTTGGCCCTGAAAACGCAAAATAAAAAAAAATACGCGACAAATGTAAAAAATTTTATTGCTCCAAATCATACCAGATCCTCTATACATTGAGTATATATGATGTACATGCTATTTTTAGGACTCCTAGTACACTCAGACACTTAGAATGGCTTATATCATTCAATATATTCAGCACACTCAATGCTTATTATACTTAACACACTTAACAATGAAAAAACTTGGAATAGTAGTAATGTATATCATATTCAACACACTCAACAATGAAAAACCTCAAAACAGTGTTCATGTGTATTATACTTAACACACTTAACACACTTAACAATGAAAAAACTCGGAATAGTAGTAATGTATATCAAACCCAACACACTCAACAATGAAAAACCTCGAAACAGTATTCATGTGTGTAATACTCAACACACATAATGCACTTAATGATGAAAAAACTCAGAACAGTGCTCATGTGTATTACACTTAACACACTTCATCAATCAATATAACATACTCAACAATCAAAAACTTGGAGTAGTGTTATCACACATTATACTTAACACACTTCATCAGTAAGTATAACATACCTTCAATAGGACATTGTTATACTATAACACACTTATAACAACGAGTTTTGGGCGCTTATTTGGTGTTTTTGAGTCGAAATTCATTAATAGCACACTCAATAATTTTTGTGTGGGCTCTATATTGTGTCAGGATGTTGTCTATATCATATTCCTCTAGATATGATTCGGAGAACTCAGAAATACAACCTGTGTGGCTAGCTATACTATAATCTTTTGTAATATACCAGTGTTTTATGTAAATGTCAATGCATACACCCATGTTATGAAGTCAAACTGCTACTGGGTCATGAAAAGAGTCATCCCACAACCTATTCTATGCTAACTCTATGTGATACAGCTAAGAGATCTGTAATGGGGGTCATTGAATATGACATCTATTGTTACATGCAAGTGTAGACATCTATAGTGTACATGAAACATGTACATGTATATCACAGAGTCCAATAGTCATAGTGAGTATCTGAGCCATGTCTAGGCACTTTTAGTAGACTGTAGGAGTGATTCCCTCATGAACCACCATCAGTATACTTGCATTACATGAACATATGCATTGAAATTTACATAAAACACTGGTATATCACAAAAGATCACAACATAGCCAGTCCCACAGGGTGAATTTTCAAGTTCTCCGAATTGTATCTAGGGCAGTATAATATAGACAACATCCTGACACAATATAGAGCCCACACAAAAATTATTGAGTGTGCTATCAATGAATTTCGACTCAAAAACACCAAATAAGCGCCCAAAACTTGTTGTTATAAGTGTATTATCATACAACACTATTTCAACTTTTTGACTGTTAAGTGTGTGAAATATAGTGACTGATAACACTGTTTTGTGTATTTTCATTGTCAACTATATTGAGTGTAATACACAGGGCTACTGTTTTGAGTTTTGGATTTTTTAGTATATATTAAGTGTGATGAACACTGAGCATACTGAATATTGAGTAATATGAGCTGTTCTGATTGCTTAATGGTCCTAGGTGTGTTGGAAATATCATATACATTATATTCAATTATTATAGTCAACCTGATCTGATTATGGAGTGATATAAGCTATTCTAAGTGATTGAGTATATTAGGAGTGCTAAAAATAGCATATACATCCTATACACTGACTGTATAGTGGATTTAGTATGATTTGGAACAATAAAATTTTTATACTTGTCGCGTATTTTTTTGTATTTTGTATTTTCAGATCCAATGAGGCAACCCTGAATTTTTTGAGTATTTTTCATGAATTTTTCAGATTTTTTGCTAGCAGATGACATCAAGTTCTATTTTTAGAAAAATTTCCTTTTTAGGCGATTATTTGTCATTTAAGGTAATTGCCACCCTCTCTCAATACTGTGAGATTTTTTCATATTTTTCCTGCATTTTCAGGCATTTATTTAAGCTCTGTATGTATTTTTACTATAAAAGGAAATAATGAAGGTGCCCCGGTTCAGTAATTATTGCCTAATAAGGCTATTTTTGACGTGGTTCAGCCCTATAGCAGTGGTTCAATAACCCAAACAAACCACCAAAAGTTACAGTAGACTTTTTAAAAGGTACATTTCCTAAAAAGGGTATTTATAATGTGGTTCAGCTCATTATAAGTGGTTCAATGCCCGAAACAAACCAGTAAAATTTGCGGTATACCTTTTAAAAGGTGCACCATGTAACTACAGTATACCTTTTAAAAGGTACTACAGTATGGGGTGCATCCTCCGACAAACTCTCCAAGACTCCCTGACGATCTTGCGACACCCAAATCCTTTGCATCCGTCGTCCCTGACGATCTCACGACACACAAACACCACCCAAATCCGTCGCATCCTCTGACAAACTCTCCAAGACTCCCCTGACGATCTCGCGACACCCAAATCCGTCGCATCCATCATCCCTGACGATCTCACGAGACCCAAACGTCGCATCCATCATCAAGACAGATTGCGTGGAAGCAGATACAGCATTTGCTGGCGAGGGATCAATTAGCGTGGAGTCAGGGTTGAGTTCCGCGGAGCTTGTACTCCTGTCCCCTCTCCTTGGTACGGCTTGCCTGCTTCGGTCTGAACGAGCAGTGCTGCCAACATCCTGGTACGTTCCCTTGATTCGTTGCTCCCATCCCACGTTAATCCATCCCCACTGCCAGGATGCTACGACGTAAAGCCCTGGAAGTCCAAGAATTGATTGAGTCCACGGTGTCTCCCTCACACCAGCACCCTCAGCAGCCGCGGACCTCCTCGAAGAAACCCAGAGTGTCCCGCTCGACTGTCTCGGGGTACGAACACATCCGACCGCCCATCAGGATCAACCTATCTCTCCTAAAACCACAGCTCACCAACCTCCTGCGCTGCCTCCTTCACCCACCTCAACCTCCTGCGCTGCCTCCTTCACCCACCTTCTGGACCTCCTCGAAGAAACCCAGAGGGTCCCGCTCGCGACGCTCCCAGCTCGACTGTCACGGGGTACGAACGCATCCTATCGGGGCTACGCTTCCAGCTCGACTGTCTCAGGGGATGAACGCATACGATCGTGGCTTGTAATTCTTCCAAGGGCGGGAGCGGGAGCGGGACAGGTAATGTGGACGTTGGGTCTGTTGGGTCTGTTGGGTCTAATGCTCCTCCCAGCCCAGAAAGCCAGTTCTCCTTCCCTGGACCTTCGAGCGTATGCAGCGGGTCCCAGCTGCAGCATCCTGTTCACCCCCCAAACCCACAACCCACAACCCCATCAGGAAAAAGCCTTTGGCCTCAAAATAACTTCAAGTTAACTCAGGTATAAACTTATACTCAGGCTACTCAGGTTACTCAAGACAACTTCAGTAACTTGAGAGAACTTGAGAGAACTTGAGAGAACTTGGAGCATTTGCCTCTACTCAACTTAGCCTGGTAAGATTCAGTTTGCTTGAAATATCACAAAGTATAATATGTACTTATAGTGAGACAATGATATTTATGGTAGGGTGCAAGTGAGTACATCTACAAATTCCATTACTTGATAAAGGCTAAATAAGTATATTTGCAAGCTATATTTGAAGGCCTCAAAATGCCTCAAGGATGCTTATAGATAAATAGAAATAAAACAAGATTTGCAGAAACTTTGTGAAGTATTAGCTGTGAATAATGGTGAGCAGTCAGTGATGGTAAAATCAAGATCTTTTGATGAAGTATAAATGCATATTATGTAGGCCTCGTTTGAGGACTTAAAAACGCCTCCAGGACACTTAGAATCAGATCAGAATACAATGAGATATTTAAAAAACAAGGTGCTCATTATAGATAATAATAAACAAGGAATAACTGGATAGTGAGATTCTTTGATGAAGTGCCAATGAATATGTTTAAAAGCCTTATTCAGGAGCTTCAGAACGCTCCCAAGATACCCAGAATTGAATAAAAACAAAACAAAATATATAGAAAAGTGAGGTGCTAACTGCAATCAATAAGTATAACAAGGATTTTTTATGAAATACAAAGAGATACATCTGAAAGCTTTATTTGAGAGTCTCACAACATCCCCAGAATGTTTAATATTGAATGAGATTTAGACGAAGTATGTATAAAACAGGTGCTTGCCATTGGAAAATATGAACAGGCAATGATAACATGATGATATTAGCTGATGAAATGCAAGTAAATAAAATAAATAGCCCTCTTTCAGGGCTTCGAGATGCACCTAAGATCTCTAATAATGAATGAGATGAAGACAAGATATGCAGAAAAGCAACAACATAGTAATAAATCATGTGCAGGTCATGTGAACCAACTTTTTTGTTGCCTCTGGCATCGCTGTTTCCTTTTATATCTACGAGCAACATTTTTGTTTTGCTCACTGACAATCTTTTGAGTTTCCTCAAAACTCAAACTGTTATCAATAGATATATCAACCTGATATATCTTACACTCAATATAGATGCCCTTGTAAAATAATCAGCTAATTTTTCATGCTTTTTTCTTACTAAAAGTTATATGGTCAGCAAGCTTATGTTACTCTCTGGGCGTCAAAGTACTTGTCTCAAAGTCACATGATAGTTGAACTTATGTCTTGTTGATTTTGACGCTTCTTGTCTTTATACTCCCACTATCTTCACTTTCACTCTTTCTTACTTTTTTTCTTTAAAGCTTAACAATTGTTACTGGATGCTCAGGCTATTGAGTAAGTGTTTATTCAACTGCTTAGCTCACTTTATAATTAATATTAACACTCAAGGCATTCTCTTACAACATAGCAGTCTATCTTATCCAAGTATGAGGAGGAAGGCATATAGGTTCCCAGGTGAGTTCTTATTCAAATCCCTTCATGCTAAGCTCAATTTAAAGCTGTTCTGGTCTTCAAACCGTATCTCCACTGCTCAAGGCATTCTCTTATAATGTGGCAGTCTATCTTATCCAGGTACCAGGAGGAAGGCATATAGGTTTCCAGGTGAGTTTTTATTCAAATCCCTTCATGCTGAGCTCATTTTTACGCTGTTATAGGGTGTTAGTCACTCCCCAAATCATATCTCTACTGCACCAGGTATTCTCTAACAACCTGGCAATCTATCTTACTTAGGTACTAGGAGGAAGGCATACAGGTCTCCAGGTGAGTTCTTGTTCAATTTCCTTCGTGTTGAGCTCATTTTGGAGCTATCATAGGGTACTGTTTCTTAGTACACTGCTTGAGTCTTTACTGTTACTGCTCCAGTCACTATACCCATGTATTCCTGTCATAAATTTAAAAAATAAAATGACCTTATGTGCTGATACCAATATCTTCATGACGTCCTGAGTTTACTTGCTGAACTTGATATAAACTTAAGTTGCTTTGAAAGAAACTCAGGTGGTTCAAGTTAACTCAGGTTAACTTCAGGTTAACTTGAGGATGGGAAAAATCTGAACCTTGGTTCAAGCCACTCAAGTGAATTGGTTGACTTGACTGCCTTAAGGCAACCTATGCCACTAGGGTTGACTCATTCTGACTCAAGGCTATGGGGTATTTTCCTGATGCCCCTCCCAAAACCTGCAACCGACCGTTGCCCAAGACATGCGAAACTTCCGAACGGTCGTCGATATGAACTGTGGAGGTCTCAAAACCCGTTTCTTGGATATCCCTGCCAGTTTACGTGTCTGGAATCGTCGGAATTGGCGGAGGAGATGCTGGGATATTCAGAAATTCCCTGTTTGCTCCTGTACCTTCTGCTGGTGCCTATCTCCCCTTGTTCATGGTGGGCTACTTTTGCGGTCATCGTACGTTGACTTTTGTACTTTGACTTTCGAGGTGTTACTATTTCTCATTCAACTAGTCTGCCTTGTACTGTTTAGAGTACACTATGAGATATTCCTTAACCTGGCCAAAAAAGAGACTAAGATAGTAGGCCTTGTCTGAAGTTAGCACTCTGAGACTTTTGGGCGTTAAAGTGCTGGGCTCAGAAGCTCAGGTAATCCTTTAAAGTTGATCCTAACCCTTATAGCTCTTTATTGATTATCCCTTTCATGGAGTGTCCCGCAAACTGTGGCAGAGTGTTTGACACTCAAAAATCTCTCAACATGCATCTATCTCAGGCCAAAAGCTGCCTGTGGTATAGGAGTTTCGAAAAACTGCAGCTCTGGATCAGGTTCTCCAATCGGAGTGGGAGGAAAAGGAGGCGATGGCAAGAGACGAGGAGGATCTACTTCTTCCAGAGGAAACTGCAGATCTATTGCAAGAACTTGAAGAGGAGAACAATCTGTTCCACTTCATCCAAGTAGAAAGAGAGCCTGAGCTGGGAGAAGCTGGTCCTGGACCTAATACTACTGCTTCTTGCAATGCCCTCTTGGAGAGACAGCTTGGAGCCAAGATTCGAACTTTAGATGACGATGAAGACTCCTTGGAGAGAGTGGTAGAAGAAAACCTAGAGGCTGGAAGGATCATATGGATGGACTCTTCTTTGCAGGCTCGTTGGCGCCTAGCTCATAATGCAGACCTAGACGATCCAATGGATGGTTCTTCCCCTCTTCCTGATTCAGCATTTGCACCGTTTGCCTCGATTGGAGAATTGCTGAATGGGTAGTGAAAGACGGTATAGGCCACAAATGTCTTGATCGATTGCTATCGATTCCTGGTGTATGTGCCGATATCTTACCTCTTATTCTCTCACTAATCCACTTTCTAGGTTACGGACAGATTGGGTTTATCTTATAACAATATAGCTGGCCTTCACAAGAAGATTGACTCCTTGAGATCCAGAGCGGGGGAATGGAAAGTCAAAAAATTGAGGTTCAAGGATCAACCCATGGACGACTTCATTCTCAGGCATAGATATTCTGGAATGTGTTCAAAGCCTCTGGGGGATCCTGCTCTTGCTGACCATCTGGTGTATCGGCCCAAGAAGATTTTTGAGGACAGACATAAGACGAAAAGAGTCTACTCAGAGATGTGGGAAGGAAAGTGGTGGCAGTTCACTCAGGTACGTTAGTGAGGTTGTAAGACTTCTCTCTGTGCTAAGCTAGAGCTGTTACAGAATCTCCTTCCCGAAGGGTCCACAGTAGCCCCTCTCATTATAGCTACAGACAAGATGCAGCTTACCCAGTTCTCTGGCAGCAAGCAGGCTTATCCAGTGTATCTCACTCTGGGTAATATACCTAAAGCTCTGAGACGTAAACCTACACAGCAAGCATGTATCCTTCTTGCCTACCTCCCTGTCAATAAACTTCCAAAGTCTTCTCTTACCAAAAGAGAATTAAGCTCACGATATCAGCGCCTTTTTCATGAGGCTATGAGAATGGTATTCTCTCCCTTGATTGAGGCAGGAAGAAATGGGGTGGAACTCTCTAGCGGAGATGGTGCTATTAGAAGGGTCCATCCTATTCTAGCCAGCTACGTTGGAGACTTCCCAGAGCAATGTCTAGTGACTTGTTCTAAATACGGCACCTGTCCCAAATGCCAAGTAAGCTCTACAGAGCTGAACAGCTCTGAACGTTTTCCTAGGAGAACTCAGGAATGGACTCTCCAAGTTATGACTGAAGCTAGAGGTAGCACATCGTCTTCTTCTCAGTACTTCACCTTCTGTATGGAGAGAGAAGTTTCGGGCTATGTGTATAGATTTTTTGGCTGCACTGACAACTACAACACAGAGATGTTCGAGCGCCTTCACATAGACTTTGCCAAGAAAGGATGGAGGGCTTCGAACAAGAGGGAGGAATTTCCTCAGATGACGAAATGGCTTGCAAGACAAGAGAATGTTCAAACTTTCAATAAAGAACTGTCTTGGATACTGGAACAACAGAGGATCCACAGTATTGCCACTACTCCATTGAACTCTACCTCTACCTCCTTCCCATCTTCATCACGTATATTCTTGCCTAAAGAACCTACTTCCCCCGCCAAGGCTCTATCTTCTATAGAGCTAGGTCATCAGGTCCCTATGTTTTCCCTAAACCTGAAGTGTTATCTTGCAATGCTCAAACCAGGCTCTACACGACAAGAAGTTGAAGGAGCTCTATATAAGAGGTTGCCTTTTAACAATCTGGACATCTATTATTCTTTCAAATTTTCTCCTGAAACACTAGATGAAGACAATATCTTAAAGGATGTAGTCAAAGCCAGTCCTTTGAGAGGTGGAAGATTCGATACAGTGGTTGTTCTTACAGGAGATTCAGCTGGAGCTACAAGCTTTTCAGGTACCAGAATTGGTAGAGTAAAGGTACTCTTTCGACTGCCCTCTCAGCTTAACCTTATAGGATCTCATAAAAGTTCTGTTCCTTCCTGGTGGCCACCTTCTGTTTTGGCTTACATAGAGTGGTATAGTCCTCCTTCTCTATCCATTATTGAGCAGAACTCTCACAATATGACCTCTGTTCATAAATTACCTTTGATAGAAGGTGTTGTTCCTTCGTCTATCATTCCTCTCTCTAATATTAGACAGAGTTGTATGCTTATACCACGCTATGATAAAAACAGTTCTGATAGTAGTAACTGGACTTCTTCTAATGTTCTTGATAAAGCTACACATTTTTTAGTTAATAATTGGAGTAGTATATATACTTATAAAACTTTATATAAAGAATAATGATTGTTATTTGCTTTCTATCAACTCTGGCAAACTTCAATTGAGCCTAATCAGCTTGAGTATGGGCTGAATCTTCAAGATGTCTCAAGGTAACCCAAGTTACTGAGGTTAACTGCAGCAGACTCCAGTTACCCCAGTAGCCTAGGTATAATATTATACTCAGGTAAACTTGAAGTTATGTTGAGTACAAGGACCTTTTCCTGATGATGATTTATCAATGAAATGCCATGTGATTTGCATTTCGGCGATGCTGCCGAGACTGTTCAAAATGTTGTCCTCAACATCTGGAAAAGTGCCCAAATGCCCTGGCTCACCAAGGAATACTAGGCTGGACAGAGGACACCTTGGGGGATCCAAAGTCCACAGGTAACCTAAGTTCCATGGGTGGCCAGGAGACACCCCCCCATTCCTTGGTGATCTGAGGTACTCAGATTTGATCTGAAATTTCCAAAGGGATTTTTTGAAAGCCTAGAAAAACCCCCAGTAAACTATCCTGGATTACTAAATAGATCTCAGAGAAACTGGGTTTGCTGAAAGTCTTCAAGAGCAGACTAGAGAACTGCGAGGAGACCAAGAGTAGGCCTCTGCTCCTGAAAACTAGTTCCAGTATTCAAGAGATATCTCTAAGGTACTGGAAAGAATATTCAAGATAATATTAAGAATACAAGGAAGTGTCACCAATGTGCTATAGAGAGTTCCCAATATTCTCCAAAGGTTTCCTCATAGAATTAGAACCATACCCCAAGATAGTGCCAGTGTTCTCTGATAGATTTTTATGCAGCTACCTCACAATTCTAATATCTCCTAAAGTACTTTCCTAGAAGCCCGGCTTGACCTGGGTCAGCCTCAGGGTGCCCTCTGACACCCTCAGGGTGTCCTCTGACACCCTCAGGGTGTCCTCTGACAGCCTCAGGGTGTCCTCTAGATATCCAAAACTCAATTTGAAGTCTTCAGAAGTCTTTCCAGCATATTCCAAAATTCCATTACATACTTCTAACACAACTTCAGCTTATTCTGGACAATTTTTCATCATGCTGTAGATCATATTATAGGTATCTGGCAAAGTCCTTGTATAGCCTGTAATTTTCCATTGTCATCCCACCTTGCTCTCACTATTATCTCACAATTACCTAGTAGTCTTCCATAGTCATCCCAGTGTACTCTCATTATCTCCTGATCAAACATAAAAGTCCTTCATGTTTCTTCCAGCACATTTCCACTATCATCTAACATTTCCCTAGTAGTATTCCATAGTCATCCCAGTGTACTCTCATTATCTCCTGATTAAGCATAAAAGTCCTTCATGTTTCTCTAACATTTCCCTAGTAGTATTCCATGGACTTCCCAGTGTACTCTCATTATCTCCTGATTAAGCATAAAAGTCCTTCATGTTTCTCTAACATTTCCCTAGTAGTATTCCATGGACTTCCCAGTGTACTCTCATTATCTCCTGATTAAGCATAAAAGTCCTTCATGTTTCTCTAACATTTCCCTAGTAGTATTCCATGGACATCCCAGTGTACTCTCCTTATCTCCTGATTAAGCATAAAAGTCCTTCATGTTTCTTCCAGCACATTTCCACTATCATCTAACATTTCCCTAGTAGTATTCCATGGACTTCCCAGTGTACTCTCATTATCTCCTGATTAAGCATAAAAGTCCTTCATGTTTCTCTAACATTTCCCTAGTAGTATTCCATGGACTTCCCAGTGTACTCTCATTATCTCCTGATTAAGCATAAAAGTCCTTCATGTTTCTCTAACATTTCCCTAGTAGTATTCCATGGACATCCCAGTGTACTCTCCTTATCTCCTGATTAAGCATAAAAGTCCTTCATGTTTCTTCCAGCACATTTCCACTATCATCTAACATTTCCCTAGTAGTATTCCATGGACTTCCCAGTGTACTCTCACTATCATCTAACATTCCCATAGTAGTTCTCTATGGGCATCCCAGTATACTCTCACAATCTTCCGATTAAACCTAAAAGTGCTTCATGGTTCTTCCAACACACTTTGACTATTCTCTACCGTGCTCCCACTATACTGCAACACATCTCTAGCTTATACCAGGAAGTTCTCACCCTGCTTCACACTCCTCTATAGTTTATCTATACCATTCGGAATTCCGTTCATAGCCTGTGAATCTTCGAGATTAAATCATGATATATATTGTAATGATAGGAACAGGTTATTGAACAACAGAAAAGCAAACGACATGGAAAAGCGTCCACTTCTAGTAAGGCAATTATGAATGACTCGACTGGGACTCTTCCTCTGCAAAGCGCTCGAGGGCATTGTAGTCGTATTTCTCGGAAGGTATGACGGTCTTGCCCATTGTTCTATGCGAAGACATTACAGTGAGCACTACTGATCAAAGGGCAAGAGAACGTACATCATCTCTCTATAGAGATACTCCTGTAAACGTTTCGTGTATTTCGGAGAATCTGTCTCCATTTCGGTCAAAGTCCCCATGACTGCGGTGTAACTGGATGCCATTCGTTGTGAACCAACCCACCACGTATGAAAGGGTACACTCACTGGCTGCTGAGGACGCCGGCAGCAAATGGTATTTCTGTTTTGTAGCCAGCCGCCCACTCTTTGATAACATGGCCTATCTTAATGTTGACATTTTCAGCGAACACCTCATACATGAAAGGAAGAGGGTGGCATACCAGGACTGCAATCATAGCGATTAAGGGGAGGGGTATGCGCTTGTCGGCATTCAGCTTAGCCACTAGGCGCTGATCTTGCTTTGGGTTCCCTTCAACAAAATACCCTCGAAGAATCATAGCCATCAAGTTGGATCGAAAAGGTAACTGTGGTCGATGAACAGTTCGAGCCTGGTTGCATGCGGGTATGAGAACAATCCCAGAAAACAGAACGACGACTATACCTCCAGATTAACGTCATAATTGTGGTATCTCCGGCCCTCCAGTAGCCATGTAACGGATGATATCTGAACAGCGATTTAGTAACCTGACCGTTTGTCATCACAGCGCTAGACTCACGACTTCTGGCGGGGTCATTTGGCCCGGTATGTTGAAAAACTGGCTGGTCCGTATACGAACCTCCTTCCCAATATCTAAACGTATGGCACAGATACCATAAGACATCTGAGTCTTGGAAGTGAACAATACCATCTGCAGGAGAAGGTGAGCACTTACAAATTTCCTGAACTCGTCCAGAGTTTCAGGATTCGATTCGATCTTGCGGAGCGAGCTAAGATAACCAACGCCCCTGCGCTCAGCGATCAACTTCGCCAATTCCTCCTTGAACATGGACCACATAAACGTTGAGTCTTCTGGGCAAAGATTGACTAAACAGGTGGCCATTCTCGTGGTCCTCTTAGCACATATCGCCAATCGCGGGTTGTCAAAATCTGATGCGCGGATTTTGCTTGAGTGAGATTGATGAGTCTTGGAATCCTGGCTTGTTTTGACCTCCTCGATCACAACCTAGAGCGAACATTTAAAAGGAAAACAAAACGACGAAACTCATTAACGTACACTATCATCGTCTTCTTCTTCATCGTCATTCTCGTGTTCACTAGCATGCGCGAGTCCTTCTGTCGCCGTTGCGACACCTTCATCTGCCTCGGGTTGGGGGTCCTCAGTGGTTCCCTTCCGTTTTCCTGGTAGAACATCAGAAAGAAACTCGAGTTCCTCCATGTCATCTGCCGAGAACGTTGAGTGGATAGATAGATCTTGAAAATGAAACGGGCCGGAAAGTCAACGCGATCTTAGGGGACTCACTTCGGCTGGAAGCCTGAGGGGCGTATTGGCTCCTCAAGGTTTGGAGAATGTTCCCGACGTCTGCTTGCACTTCTGATGAGTTTTAGTCGTGAATGGAATGACCTTCGTACCATGACTTGTGCTGGGTTGTACATTCTCTGAGATGAACGCGCAATCAACATTAATGAAACATAGAGAGGGGCCAGGGTTGTACCTTTAGTCTTGCCTTTTCCAGCTCCACTGCTAGTAGTGGACTGAGATTTGGAACTACCGTTGGCATTGGAAGAACCTGTGTTCATGACTGGCCGAGTGGGTACTACCTTTAGTTTCTTAGACTGCGTCCCAGTCTGAGAAGGGAAGCGTGAACGTTTGGTCATGAGTGACTGAGAACAAGGAAGGCAGAGGACTTCGGAGGAATGTGGCCCTTTATATAAGGCAGAATAATCTGACTCGAGAGGACTCGGGCTTGACTCGAGCAATGACTCGGAGCAATGACTAATCAAGCTTTGACTCCCGAGTCCCTCCAACTTGAAATCTCTGACACAGCCGATCTGGGACGCGAAATTGACACCCCTCAGTAGTTGTATGGACTTTGGATTAAAAAGAGGGGCAAAGAGTGAGCTACAGATGATGAGCGGAGGTGGCGAAGCTAGAAAAAAAGATCATAAGTGAAGAGAAGGAGAAGGGTAGGCGAAACAAGTTGCAGGTCAGATCAGACAGTACGATAGTCACGAATATTGCTCAAATGTAGATCTTCCAAGAATCACATCAGCAAAACAGACCGAATGTTGTGATGCACCACAACGCATCGTAGCGCATTGTGGGCTACGTACACTGGCGAGGCTCTTGAGACGGCGCGAGGTTGTGAATCCTCGTAAGGTAATGCGAGGTCTTGTAATGCATTATATGAATCTATAGAGATATATGTTAGCTCTTGCCTTGTCAATCGATCAGTTCTCTCAATGCACACAGATTTTGCGACAAATAAAACAGCAATATAATACATGGGTGCAGAAGCAACTGAAAGCGCAAGCAGAAAAGAACAAACCATGATGGAAAGGAAGCTTGATTCAAACCCTGACAGTGGCACGCTTCGCATTCCTTGCCTTTCGTGCTGTGCGAGCCATCGATGTTGTTGGAACAGTGTTTTCCGGCATTCTCTCCGTTGTTTGATACATCGACGTCGTTGTTTTCACGGCCAGCCAAGCCATCTTTGTGGCCGAATACTTTCCTGGAAGTGGGTTAGAGTCCTAAAGCATCAATGAATTCAAAACCACTCACTTGTTCCAATACTTTGATATCGAGACGGATTGCTCATCTTCAGGAAACTCTTCAAAATAGTCGACGATTTCATTGTAGAAGTCTTGATAGTCGAAATGGCCATCTGATACATTCCATTTTTCGACCGCGGGAAGAGCGAAACGAGCCTAATGTGAAGTACTTTTGTGAACCTTGCACTCAAACCGCTTCGTGAAATCTATATATAAGCTATAGTTAGAGAGTTGAGGATATCGACAACGAGCTACTCACTTTGCGAAGGGCATTAGCCAACTCAATCTGACCTCTCGTTGTATGCACTTTTTTGAACAGGTTACCAAGAGCTGGCGCTAGGACTAGAAGTTGGTCCCAAGTCTTGAGGAGAGACTCGTCGACATCATCAGGCCTAGCCTATGCCCATTGGTAGAGAGACAGTACAGTCAAATAGTGTGAACGTACTGATAATCAGCTGATAATCAACTTCGAGTGACTTGAACTTTGTCGCCTCGATGGCTGGGATGTTGAAAAATGGGTTGATTGAGCAGATATCCCAACGACCAATCTTGTCCATTGGATCTACGCGCCGTTTTCTGTAGAACAAGGAAGGATCAATGAGGGAGCAACACGAAGTAGGATTCCAGTGGGATGATCCTGATTTGTATCTATTTCTGGTTCATCTTCAGTAGGCGTCGTGTCGGTACTAGGAGGCTACATCAGAAGACTTTTCTGCATTGTTATTGTTACTTGAGGAATCGGAAGAGCTGTCGTTGTCAGAAGAGCCGTCGGTGTGGGAGGAGCTTGAGCTTGAAGGTGAGTGTATAATGCCTCCTGATTTAGGCTTGATAAGTTGAGGACGAACTCGAAGAGACACTCGAGGCCTTTTATGATGACATTGAGAGGGCTTGATAGTTCTCTTTAGGGATGGCGTGAGTGGAAGAACTTGGGAAGAACGGAGACGAGCGTCAAACTTCCGGCCTCAGTAGATTACATAACAACTCTGGCTACCGTCGCCGCTCGCGTCTTGAGCTTGAGAGCTTATTTGAGTAAAAAGTATTGACATAAGTCGCGTTTGGGTAGACTTTCAACCGTACTTCCATCCAATCAATGCCCGAAGTTACATGCAAAACCTAATGAATTTCCGTGAACTTACATCCTAACAACTCTCACAGCACCTCTCGACACCTTGTACACCTATTTGGTAACCCTCGCAATACCTCCTATGCTTTTCCGAATACCCTCGCAATGCCTCGTACAGCAACGTACACCAATCGAATGACCCTCGCGAAGACTCACACTGATGACCCATCATCGCACAGCATTGCAAACGATCACATTTATATGATCTACCCTCATGATGCTTCGGGAGCGACTTGAATTCTTGCGATGCACCACACGATATGGTCCCTTTTGCTGATTGACAGATGACCATCTGCCCATAGCATGGATGTAGCATGGATGATACTCTCCAAAACGCCCAAGCTTGTGAAGAGAGTAGCTTCCCGACATGCACAGAATGACCACCATACCCTGATTCAAGGACAGGGAAGAAGTGTTTGTCGTCGGATCAGGTCCTAGCTGGGAGAGAACCATCTTCTTGTAGGACTAGCTCTGACCTAGCGCCATGGTGTGAGTGACATGGAAGGGGAGAAGACTGGATCAGAATCATCATATCGTCGAAATGAGAACTGCTTCTTCAAAGTGGACTTCAAACACTTGACGATAAATTCTCCAGAACAATGGCACCCATAGAACATGCAGGATAGGGTGGCAATAGAGAGGAGATTGTCGTATGAACCTGAAACGCAAAGGCAGCTTGCGTTTGACTGCATCTGCCCTAACCTTCCGTGACCCTTTGATTGCCGTGCGGACGAGTGCGGGACCTCCATTCGAAGCATATTCAGGATAAAGGTCTTTGAAGAAGTGTTGAGCAGATAAGTATTTTAAAACAGTGATGTAATCACGAGTTCCGGTCCTGTAGGCTGACACTCTCTCTTTGAGGAAGGAGAGAAAAGCTACTGGATGGGTCACCTTTGATCCATCCAGAAGATTCACAAAGACTGCCGCCACCGTGTTGTCAGCAGATCCCTAGGCGGGTCAAATTCGCGGATGCGGAAGGGAAGGGAATGCGGAAATATTCAATCAGCAGTCGAGAGAAAAGATCCGCCCAGATGTTTTCCTCTGCTGAGAACTGTCTGACTTGGAATCCAATGCCTGTCTGAACGATGATTCCGAGTAGAGCAAGCAAGGCATGAACGAAATCGACACTATGGCAGAACAAGAGCACTCGTCTGGGAGGAGTAAGTTCGGAATGTGCAATGAAAGTTTGTTTGCCCTATCAGATAAGACGACGAGTCGAGAGACCGTTGAGACCAGACCCGAGGGACGTTTGGTGAACGAGAGACATGACTGTCATCAAGATGAAAAGCGCTTGTGATATCTCTCGCGAACTTCATGATTCGCGCGGATTTGAATCGAAGGTCGTGAGCAAAAACCCGAGACAAGTTAGAACTGATGGATTCAAGATTGTTCATCGGTGAAGATAGGCCTGAACGACGCCGTTCTTCTAAACTCTCTTCCATTCCGACTCCAAGGTTTTCTAGCAGAGAGGGAATCCATTTTGACCAAAGCATAACCTCCCTCGAAATCCTTTCCTTCATCTCAGTGGTCGTATCCCGGATCGATACCTGGACACGTATTCGTCTTTGGGAATGAGTTATCGAATGAAACTAGGAAGGGGCTCAACGGAAGAGCTCGACTTTGGAATAGAACGATAAGGGCGTCGAAGTTCTGGTGTTTGGGCTAGAAACGTTTGGTGCAAAACGTCTCGTCGATGAAATCCCGGTCGAAGATGGATAATCCCGAATTGGGAAGACTATCCAAAATCAAAGACGGTATACTTCCGGCATCAACATGGATAGCTTCAAGTTCCTGGGTGAAAAACATCTGCATTCCCGGACACCGTGTCTTTTCTGGTACTAGAATCGGCCGTTCCGGATATCAGGCCTCCTTCTGTGCCTTGTTGTCTGGCGCCTTCTCCTCCTCCTCCATTCGTTCTACCTTCTCTAACGGTTTCGAATATTCGGCGTCTGAGATCTTTGCACTGTCAACCACCTTCTGGCAACAAGAGGAAACATTTGTGACAATGGCATTCCCATCAGCAAGTTATTTGAGTGCAAGACGGCGAAGCAAAAAATGGACGCAAAAGCAACGAGTAATTATTTGAACGAGGCCAGACTGCAGGAATATGAGAGGGCGAAGAAAGGAGAGTGAAATATTCGCGTACCCCAGATATCAACAACCGGACGATGGTGGCAGTGAGGAAAGAGCCGCCCGTGAACCCTTGCCTCACAAACCTCTTGTTAAAACTCATGACAAGTGAGACACACAGCCGACGTAGAGGTTTGACGAAAGCGATAAGAAATTCAGCGCAGAGGCTGGAGAAAGCACGTGAAACGAAGTAGCGGAGGCCTCTGAAAACGCTCACTAGCGGCGAGCGCTCACCCTCACATTGACCATTCTAATAAATCGTCTGATAAGCATATTTACTTTGGAGATTATTGACAAAGAAGGAGCGGCATTCATCGAGGACGTTTTCCGTTGTCCAATCTGGATCCCAAGTAGCCTTACTAGGGGTGAGCATGCAACTTTGGCGGATGTTGGCAAGTGGAATGATAGCTCCTGCAGAGAGAGAATTGACATCCTTTGGGTAGTCCACTCGATACATTCCAGTTGAGTCCTCTGGAGAATTCCTGAATGGTGTGAACCAATTGACATAGGCGAGTGCTTCAGTTGGCCAATGAGGAGGAGCTGGCTCCGGATCTCCGTCGCGATTGACCGTGGACGGAAGACGGAAGATGATCCTAAGCCTTGCCACTCGACAGCCTAAAGTTACTGATCAGATAAGCTCCAGTAAAGAAATCGCAGGCTGCTTAGTACCTTTCACAGCGGTAGACTGAGCTTCGTCCGTGTTCAATACAATGACTGTATCAAATCTTGGAACAAGCGCCTTTCTCCAGGTTGGAATTGCCTTGATGATTTCCCTGGGTACTTCAGAACCATCATCGAAGATATCGGTAGGCCTAAGTTTGAACTGATGCCATATGTCAAGCGTCGTGAATGGCGTGTGTCCTGCCAACGCTTCAGCTTTGGTCCCCCGCTGGTCGGTAGGAAGTAAGTCGTTGAGAAACAGCTTCAGGTGGGCTATGAAGCCCGGAGATAAATGTGTTAGAACAATTCAAGATAGAGATTTCCGAGGTTCTGCAGGAGTTCTAGTCAACGTGCAGGAGCCGGGAACCACGCGGGTATTTTGTGCGGCAGGTATACTTCTGGCTGGCCTGCGCACCCTGATCTCCATTTCCTCGGCATCCCCTGAATGTCCATAGTCTTCCAAATCTGTGCCAAGTATACCGAATTCCTCTTCATTCACCTCGGGGACCTGATCCTCGAGCCAAGACCTAAAGAAATCATACGAGGCGATCTTTTCCTGTCTGTCAAGCCACCTAACCATTTGCGGAAAGTGGTCTCTCTTGTTACTAGCCCTCCAACCTTCCTTTGCAAAATCGATGTGCAGCCGCTCGAACATCTCTGTATTTGTGTTATCCAAAGACCCGATCCATCGGATAGAATCAACATAGTGGAGGAGCGAATGAAACTTCGGTATGTTGAACTCCTCTCTGACTTTCTCTTGGATGAAGTAGGATCGATGGTCGTGCCATGTGTTCAACTCTTGGAGCATGTAGCTGAGGGTGTCTTCATCATGAGAGGGATATTGAGCGAGATGAATGAAGTGAAGCAGACTCCGACAGGCAGTGATACCACGTGGGTGGATTTTCCCAACAACGCATGAAAGAATTATGCGGGTGATATGCTTTCGTTCGACACCTGAGACTTGAGACAGGCCTGATATTCCATTTTTGAAATGGCGCACTCCTGAGGCAGGAGGGAGGCTGCAGATCCTCTGATCCAGTTCCTCCTCAGTCATCACCTTTTGAACCCAAAGGACTATGTATTTCAACACGCCTTGATATAACTGATGAAGTACATCGGGAGCGATGCAACGATGAATGTCTGTTAGGGGAAACCCAACCCAAAAAGGTTGATAAGCACCCCCAGCCACATCCTGTTTCATGCACAGTTTGTGGACGGCTGTGGAGCCAGAGCGAGGATTCCGCTTGGCGGTCGAACGAGCATCATTGATGACCCCTTCAGTCCATGTTTGTTTGCGGGGGGCACCAGGGGTACGTTCCTCTAATTCTGTAGCCTTGCGTTGACATTTGGGGCATGTACCATACTTGGAGCAGGTCACCAAGCATTGTTCAGGATAGTCGGCGATATAGGCAGCAAGGATCGGGTAAACCTTCCTTACCGCCCCATCTCCTCCCACCAGCTCTACTCCTTCCCCTGCAGGATCACCGGCTTCCTTCAGAGGTTCAAGGACTGCGGCCATGGACCTATGAAAATTTCGTAGGTTCGAACTCGAAGCGCCTGTTCTGTAAAATTTTTCTTCGCCGGCTTGTCTACGGGAAGATATGCGATGAGAATGCAGGCCCTTGCGTTTGGCTTGTTTCTAAGAGATTTTGGAATGTTGCCGAGCGTAAGATAGACAGGGTAAGCGGTTTTGTTGCCCGAGAACTGTGTCAGCTGAGTCTTGTCGGAGGCGATGATAACTGGCGCTATGGTGCCACCTCTAGGTACTGCTTTCTGAAGGTAAATTTGAGCAGAAAGTTGAACGGATATAAACTAGAGCATACCTGAGCGGCCCTCCAAAGACCTCCTGTCCACATCTCAGAGAATATGCGTTCGTTATGGTCGGTTTGTGCTTATTACGAAACATCTTTGCCGGCTTGTAGACAAGATCCTTGGCCAGAGCGGGATCGCCCCAGAGCGCTCTGATAGCTTCAATAGGATTTCTATGGCGCACGATGAAATGTTCATCCGGCCGATCTTTAAACGACAGTCTCTTTGTGAACCATTGTCCACGAGTGGCCGGAATTTCGTCCACTAGCTTCAACATGGATCTTGCATTGTGAAAGGACAAGCCCAAGCGTTCTTTGACCTGAAAGACCCATTAGAATATGACAGACACTATATGTCTGAATCACAACTTACCATAGGAACTTTGAGCAAGCGGTTCAATGACTTTTGAGAAATTTTCTCCTTTACGGCCCACTGAGCAATTTCCCAATCAAGACGGCTGCTGAAAGGGCGATAGGATTGATCAGAAGTATCGTCGACACCGAAAAGAGACTGCCAGTGATTGTGGACGGTAGGTTCGTGTCTCAAAATTTGTCCGGCAGAATCATCCCAATCGGTGATCCGCAAATCTTCATCATCATCGACCAGCGTGCGCCGGAGCGAGGAGCGAGGCTCTGGAAAAGGCCGTTCAGACCCGCTTTCTTCTTCTTCTGCGACACCACGTATGTTAGGGTCGGGTAGGGAATCAAATACTTTTATCATATCTTCCAGATCGGCGTTATCCAGAAGTTGATCGATTCTGTCAGAAAGAGATTCTGCATCATCCTTTGAGTCAATCGGTTCCGGGGGCTCGCTGATAAGGCTTCCTTCGTCGTCAGATAAGGTATCGTCAATGACCATGTCTCTAGATGAGGGAAGATCATCGGCGTCAACGTCGTTTGTGAAGAAATCAAGATCATTGGGAGCAGGCTGATCCAGGAGGGATGCGGCGACCCCTTGAACGGTGTCCGCGAAGTTTTTTGTTAAAGTCTGTCTTTGTTCAAAGGCGTACTGCTGATGTGACAGATCCTGCTTCTGGCGTATATGGGATGCGCGGTCCTGAACCCGTTTGAACGTTCGATCGCACACGAAGCATTGGAAGCTCATGACTGTTTGAATTCGATACGGAAGTTGGAACCAGCTGATTAGTTGGAAAGTGAGGCTCTACAGGATAGGAAGTATCTTGCAGAGAATGACGAAAGATACCAGTTCTGTTCAGGATAGTAATTAGTCGACAATCGTAAAGATATAGGAAAGTGGCATTGCCTACTGATAATGTTCTGTCGAACTTCCTTTCGTGCCTAGGATACACCAGCGATGAGAAACAGCTAGCTTTGGTCATATGGAGAAAACAGACTCGGAGACCGTCATACGCGGCTTTGAACAAGGCTTTGAGCTCGTTGGAGAAACGGGACGCTGGGAGCACTTAGCCAAAAGACAACTGCAGGCAGCATCAGCATTACAAATACCGAACAGATACAGTGAAATCTTACTTCGAGGATCGTCTTCAAATCGTCTTCATCTTCGGATAATGGATTCCTCTTGGGTCCAAGTTCAAGTTGGGAGCATATGTAACACTCGTGATGTTCCGGCAAATGAGGTTCCGAATGCCTAAATAAGCCGGAATAGCCACGGACAGAGAAAAAGGACCTCAAAATATCTCTGTATATTTCAAGCCTCCACAAAGAGTTTGGACAACCTGCATGGGAATAAACTTAGAGGCTAGAGCAAGTGTGAATGCTCCATGCCATCGCATAGCTTTGATATAGCTACCGAGGAGTTTTGAAGTTTACGTTGTAAAAGCAAAAAAAAAATGAAGGAGCCTTGAAGTATGCCCGTTGCGAGAATCGAACTCACATCACCCAGACAGATATTAATCGAGTTACAACGTGAGAACATATATCGGGTGCTTTACCTTTAAGCCAAACGGACGTCTTTAGTTCAAAGTCTGATTGAGAATAGGACCTCATTAGACAATCATTAGACTTCGACCAGTCTCCATCGCTTGAATTAATTTCGTTCCGCTGAATTTAATACTACTTAGTACATCTTCTTCCATAATGTGTGCACGTAGTATGCCGGTACGGGTCGCTGATGAGACAGAGCGGTGTCGAGGTGACGGACTCTTGGTGCGAAAAAAACAGAAATTCAATGAGATTTGTATATAGCTCATTTCTCAATCCTAGACCGTTTGCATTAGCAGCGCGAGAGCTCACGTACTGAGCCACGGTGTTGCAGTGTTTGTAGAACCTGAAGGAGGACGTCCTTACGCCGGTGTTCGTTGAGAAGGAGTACCTAGTTTGCTATGAGAAACTTGACCGCGAATGAAATAATGACCACCTACCAAAGATATCTTGTGAACTCGGTCGATGGAGTGAGAATAACAGAATTCTGTTGCATCGTAGTACTTCAACTTGACGACGGCGTCGTATGCTTACATCCCTGGAACAAGTCAACCCCAAAGAGCAATGATATCGTCGGTTTCATAGTAGTAGATGACAGAGGCGACAATTCGTTCGTGAGGCTGATGAACGTAGAGTTTGAAAGAAACCTTCCGAAAGAAGAGCCACACTTTCCATATGCCAAGACCCTTCGTACTTCCGTCCAGGGGACAAGGTGTAATTGGTGGCCTGTACGGGGAGTATTAGCACAAAATCTCCGGATGGGAGATTCTAAACCTACTTTCACGATGACCTTCAAATCCTGACCTTTGTATACCTCAGACGCCACAAATTCATCTCCAGGCTCGTAGAAGCTTTGTTTCCTCGTCTTCTAATATCCTCCTTCATCTTCTCCGCGTTCTCTTCGCGTTTCTGAGCATCCTACGTTGAAGCACGACTAGCAAGAAATTCGTTCCACATCTCTCTGGTGAGCACGAATTCGTTCCCTGTGACAGATACCGACGTTACATCCATCGTACGACTAGGAACATCGTTATACTCATGAGATACAAATCGTCTTTTGGACTAACACACCTGACGATGAAGTTTTGAGGTGGTATTTACGCCTCGCTCGTGGGCATGGTCTTCTCGAAATGAGGTAGAGCTTCCTTTCGAGTACCCTGCACAGGCTCAGATATTGGTCTCTCGTATCAGTCCATTGATTCAAAATTGGATCTGAAGAGACTTTGAATATCGAGGGGATCCAAGGAAAAGCAGATGTCATTTCGACCTTGGTCAAAGTTCCAATCTAGGTTCGGCACTTGTTATCAACGTCGTCGACTGGAGGGAGTTTGACTCCGGGAAGAACGGAGGTAGTACCAGCGACATAAGGATCTATTAGAATATACGAGATGTATCTGTGATGAATAGAAGGCTTATATGCAATTCATTGAGTGAACGCACATAGTATAGGGTCGATGAGGTCTTGCACCGAGTTGAAGGAAACGAGCTAGATGGGATGGGAATTGAGACGCACCTTTCCAAGAGAATGCGGGTGGAAATCGGGAGGCTCAGTCATCCAACTCACGTACCAGCTACGACAGAACTCTCAAGATTTCAAGCAGTGTATCACAAAACCCAGGCTGAAACCTTGGTGCACTGAATCCGGTACGAGACCGTCTGAAGCTTAGGTTCATGCAGCGCGTATTCTGAGCTGCGAGCGTATTTCAGTGCATTTTCAAAGTCACCATCGATATCGCTAATAGGCATGTGGTGCTTGCTACTCAGGTCGTGTCCGACAGCATCTATGTAGTATGATTTCTCGTTCAACTTTTCGCATTTGTGATCTACATCGCAGCTCGCTGAGCGCATAAACTCGGAGAGATGAAAGGAAGCCACTTACTGAGTTACCTCCGCTGCCTCTCCTTGTAGCACTGTAGAATCGAACGGAAGGAGTTCTGCCTCTGAAGCCTATCTCAGTACGAGTTCATCGCTCCAGATGTTTGGCTCCCATTCATTCTTATCCCGCACAGCGATGTAAGATTAGATCCTCCTTCATGGGTTTTCTAGACGTACATATTGGCCGTATTTTTCGAAGAAGGGTTTCGAGAGCACGTGGTCGTTTGCGGAGATTGGGACATGATGATGATAGTACGAATGATAAATGATGGCATTTTGTGGCGCTCCCCACGTTCACGCAAAAAAAACGACGCTGAGGAGATATTTGAGCCAATGAGAAGGAGAGAAAAATGTGCATACCACTATAAGCATCCGTGCAATATCTTTAGTTTCTACATCATCACACGTCCCCACCATGGTTTTGTATGCGGTATGAGCATCATGGGCCTAACACACTTCCGTTAACAGAGAAAATAGCACGAACACCGTAATACTTAGCTTAGATTTTATTTGCATATGTTGCAAGTTTTGTGGGATTTCGGTATTCGCAGAGCGCTGTGTGTTGTTCTAAACTATACTAAGGTTTGAATATATGGTGTATATGATCCCCTTACTATAACTGATGAGAGTCAGTAGAAAATTTCGAGGAATTAAAGAAATATTCACCTCACGCCGTCGATGACCTAACGAGGAAAGGACAATAATCGTCATCCAATCGTATAAAATTTTCGATGTGTTTTTTTCGGCCTGGAAGGAACGTTGGCGATGGGATGCTCGAAGAATGAGGAACGTACAATTAGGACAGTAGTCTTTGAGAAGGTCAGAGCATTCGAGCTCCAAAGATAGATGTGCCCAGCGACTCTGCCAAAGTGAAGTCAGTGTCAAAATCTCGATAATGCTCAATAACTTGACTCACTTGCTCGACGCCTCCTCGTCGTAGCAATAGGGTCCATCCAGATCCGATGGTCACAAGGACACTGCCGTTCCCTCCTCCTCCGTTCGAAATCGCGAGACATCCCAATTTTCCATCGGCGACCGTGTTCGACGAACGCATACAAGTAACCCGGTCCATCTGCCGACGAGGTTGGGCGAGCTCACCGAAACGCGTAAAAAGCGCGCAATATGAGTTTGGGTCGTTTGGCCATTGACTGGGGAAGGTCAGAGAGCTGGTTAAGGAAGAAGGATGCTTGGGTTGTGAAGAAGCGCTTATCGGGTGGATGAGGATGTGGAAACGATGTGAGGACTGAATCCTTGAGTTTGGACCGTGGTAAATGGGAAGGGTTTTCGCCTGCTACTGTCGATGAGATCAAGATGAATAACCGTTTGTGATCATTTGGCTTGAACGACGAGGACTGAGAGACAAACACAAACAAGAAAAATGAATCATATAAAGAAAGACAGGGTTGAGGAGTAGAACAGGAGAACGAACGAGGGTTTCATGGGCAACAAAAACTGCAGCTAAAGGTAGGAAAACAGTCGATTTTTCGCAGAACGATAGTATGCAAGCTACTACTTTTTCGACGATTTTTGGACCTCAATGTTGCGACATGAGCGGTCCCGATACGAGGCCTTTCGCTGGGAAAAATTGTAACGAGACGTTGATCTCATTCTGGATGTGAGCTACACTCACCCTCAGTTTCCTTTGACAATCCTTGTTCGATTGTACATTCCTCCCCGCTAAGTGGTGATCGGGGTTGGATCGGGGCGGGGCTTCTTTTGGCACCGCCACCTTGTACGGATCACGACGAAGACACCGATACATATCCTTCTCTTGGTTTGAGAAATCAAATGAGGAGCATTGAAAGTGGAATCTAACCTGATTCCCGTGCATCGAGGTTGTAAGTGAGCAAGATACCAGCAAGTCGCTCAATCTCGGTGATTGCGACCCTATGTCAACCGTATTCGGCGCTATGGAATACCGCAGTGAACGCGATTTTTTGTCACCAAACTCATGCAAAGGAGTTCCAGACGGTGTAGAAAACATTGGTCGTGTTCGATCCGTCCTACGACAATCCACGTCGATACGATGCCGTTCCTGTAATATGTATCTAGTAAATTTAAAGAAACAGCGAACGAAGTCAAAGTGGCTTGCGTCAATGATCGGGTCTTTCGAAGACCTCAGCAATCGGTCTTTGAGGTCGTGATATCGTTTTCTGGATCGCTTCATAAGCAGGAAACAACAAACATGACAAAAAAGCATGCCTCTTGGCTTCCCAGTCCTTGTCCCGCTGCTCTCCAGTTACGTCCCATTCCAGTACACCCAATATAAAAGGCCATGCCGTCTGCCTTAGATTTCCCTCGTCAGAAATACCTCTTCTCAACACCTCTCGTTTCCTTTCTTCAAGCCTCACTTTCGGACGGCCATGTGTACTGAACCCGCCAGTCCAACATTCTCTGGATGTGTTGGATCCCTTGACGTGGTTAGAAAGGGAAGATTTGAAGCAGACTGTAATGCCTCCTCGCCGGTTCTCCTTCTTCTGCACAATCAGTGCCCAGCGTGCCAGATAAAGCATTGCACTCTCAAACTCTCCAATCTCCTCCCATCTCCTCCATCTCCTCCAGTTTCCCCAGTCTATATCTCCATTACCATCGACAAGACTCTTGACAGATTCCGGTGATGCGTAACGATAAGCTTTGCAAGTAGATGGGCAAATATTCTGAGCTGCATGACGTGTCGCCCGCGAAGGACTGTTGCAGAGCCATCCGGATTCGGGAGGACGGTGGGGCGTTTGAAGACATCGCTCCGAGAGAACGATGTAGGACAGAGGAGCGATGCGAATAAGGATTGGGAGATAGTGCAGATGCTGGAGGAGAGCTTAGAGGCCGAGGTTTGCCATGTGCAAGGAATGGAGAATGCGAGTTGGCATATGACGATTGGGCTAGGATACAGTCAACAGCGTCATCATTGAATTTCTGTGTCGAATGTGTTTTGATATCTGAACGTGACGGGCCAACAAGAAACAGAAACGTCGCAGGTTCGATCGCAAGATATGTACGTAGCATTTCAGTCGTGCAATAAAATCCTCGCCGCCCCAAAAGCTTGTAGACTTGATGAGTGACGAGAGCGAAGGTGGCGGAGGATAAGCGGAGATGCTGGATCTGGTACTCGTTTGTGGAATTTCGGTGGTGCCATTGTGGAGGAATGAGATTCGTTATCATGGAAATAGAGAGTGTTGATAAAGTAGTCCACTGTACAGATTGACGTGTTCGAGCGATCTAACAGAAGGGAATTGAGAAGATTGTAAAAGGCGATCAACCACTAGATACATACGCCAGGATGACAATAAGAAGGATACACGAGAAGGGATTACACTTGGGTAAGAGAGAATGCATACGATTCTGGTCTTTGTGTAGCAAGTCGAACAGTATTTCATCTGTCGTTCTTGTTTTAGAAACGATGATGACCATGCAGGTTTTGTTCGCTCACCGTCGTCCTCCTCGTCCAGATCAGCCTTCTCTTCGACTTTCACGATTCAGTAGCGCCCTTCTCATTCAAGAGGGTCTCTGGAATCCATGCCAGATAATCCGATGGATTTGGACCATCCGAGCATATGCGGCAGGGTTGACGTAGACTTTGGATTTTGTGTACAAGACGGTACTTCCTGTCTTCACAGCTGTTGAGAGTTGTGCAAGTTCGGGACGCTTGATCTCAACCCTAGACCTCGTCTGTGGACTTCAATCAGAGTATATTGTATCAAGACACACGGAAGACGTAGATAGAGTGCTGCAGGAGTGCTGTCAGATGGTGAAGAACGTTGAAAGAAAGCATTATGCTGCGGTTGAGTCTCATGGTCAACGGTCAACGTTAACCGGCAAATCGAGCCGGATTTCGGTCAACGAGCAATTCCGAACATCGGGCAGCCGTGCCGTACAACAATAGTACTGTTACATTATCTTACATAGCCTTCCAAAGAGCCACTCCCTCTCGTTAGCCTCGTTCGATGATACCTGATCCCGCCGAACTTATACAATTCACGGTCGCCGAAGCGCTCGGAAGAGTGAATCGCAGTATCTACTATCCGCTGATTCCAATGCTCGCCCGAGCAGTTCCCCAAGGACCAGCTGGGGAATCAAATGAGGACGCCTGTGTTGCCCGGAATGCTACCTCTCGCTTCATTCAGATAAATTGTATATATTTCTCCATGCTTTGAGGTACACGACGAGCTTAAGCCTTCGGGACATTGAAATGGAGATGCCGGCTTGGAGTGCAGAAGGTTATTCTTGGGATCGAAGCTACTGTCTAGTGTGTACAAGCAGGCTGGATTTAGTGTAATGCATACCATGATACTAGCTGACGTTTACTAGCGTTTTCACAATGAACTTATAGTATACAATAATCATACCTGAATAAAGCTCTGCATACTAGTTCTCGCCAATGTATACAGTATCTGCAGTGCTCGTTACGAACGAACATCCTCCACAGCCTTTCAAACCTCAAACTTACCGCCTTCTCTGCCAACGCCGACCATTTCTCGCTTCCAGTCAATACTCAGCACTGACTTATGTCAGGCCAAGCTCTGAAGCAAATGATGGCGCTTTTGATGGTCCCAGAATCGGACGACACCATCATAAGCTCCAGTGAAAACTTGATGTGGGTCGCCCCGGTGGAAAGACATGAAGGAGTCGCATTGTGTAGGAGAGAACCTTAAGACGTCGTAGTTGAAGTTGCCTCGCGGACATCGTATAGCGTGACTGTTCGGTCCGTAGATAGGCTGCAAGGGCTGTATGTCCTTCTGAGTTTAGAGAAATATCTAAAAAGGGTTTCTCTGACGAGGTCTAAAGGACGAGATTGATTCATGAGTTTCTTCACTAATGAACACATGGAAAGAAATGCTTACGATAGTGCGAATACAGACACTATTCTCATTGTCCCAAATCCTCACAGTGGGATCAAAGCCGCGACTATAGGTCTTGTCCTCAAAGTTATCGGGTAAGATAGGTATTCCAGATACAACCCGTGAGACACGAGCCAATTTCAACACCATAGTAAGTAGCTTTTCGTCTAACCGCAGATCCGCTCGTTCCACGCCTCTTTACGCTCGCGTTCGTTTATTCAGAGACTTCATTGGCTACAGGGACTGTAGTGTCCCACAAACCGATGAGGGTATCCCACGAGGAAGTGAGTAGGTGGGTTCCAGAAGAGTTCGACGCGATTGAAGAAACAGGAGCAGTATGTAGATGTAATCTCGCGAGCGAGGGGTGCGCTTTTGAATTTGTACGTCGCGTCTGGGGGGAGTGATATCTGAGTCAGTTGGGCGGTCAAATTGTGCGAGGATTCATCCGTTTCTGTGGCAGATTGTGGTTCGGGTATAATACACAGGAATGTAATAGGTGCAGCATGAACGAAATAATCGAAGAACCAGACGGTGGCATCGTAAGACGCGGTGATGAAATGACTGAGAGAGTTGTCTCCGTAAGGTACTTATATGAGGAAAATTAGAGGAATTTGTAGTGAACGCGATAAAATTGTCAAGCTGTAAGATGGGTTTATTACACAAATGCGTTACAAGTTCCATCGTGCAGGTACATTCCTGGAAACAGATTGTCAGCGAAGCTGAGCTGATAGAACTCGCCGACTTGGATAACGAGGGTACCAGGAAGATAAGCCGTAGGCAAGTAATCCGAATTCAGACAAGAATGCTATATCAATCAATAACGAGCAAAAGCTCAAGAACGGGAGATGGAGGAACAAGTCCTCTAATAGCCAGGCTCAAGGCACTGGTCAAGCTTCGTCTTCATCGCAACCATCTTCCAGGAAATTCAACCCAAACAATTCGAGTCAATGACAATCGTTCGAACAAGAAAATTTTTCGAAGGAAGGAAGACACTTCGTTTGTCAGATGTAAAACGCGCCCAATATGACGCCGAAGGTCGTTGATATAAGTGTGGGCAAACGGGGTACTTCTCCAGAAACTGTCCCGCGAACAGCGTCGTGAAATCCAGTGGTAGCGAAAACGGTTCTCCTAGACTAGCTTTTCCCTGGGACTCGGAATTCCGCGCTTGAACAACACCACCGAGACGGTGGTCGAACCTGTCCCATGTAGATATGATGGCATTAGGGTTCGTTGACTTCAGATTTAGCCGAAACTCCTACGTTTAAGATCCTACTTATCCGACTCTTGTTCTCTAGTGGAACCTTTCGATGGTTTGTTCGTTTTCGAAGAGGAAGGAATTGAGAACGAAAACGATGACATACCTTCACTGATTGAAGTATCTGATTCCGAGTGCTAGGGTGAGAATGACTGGAATGATGATGTCAACGTATGAGAGACTCACATCGACGAGGACGATAATCAGCATGACCATTTTTTGGATGATCATTGATGATGATGATTCCAGTCCTGGTGGTATGGCTGTCCCTTCGCCGTGTCGAGCTCTGACTCTGACAACGAGGTTGACGATGAATGGAGTCCTTAGAACGATGAGTTCCGTGGATTTGCAGGAGGTTTTGGATTCTGGGTCTGGGCCTGACTAGTCAAATTTAGGTTAATTCGAGTTCTGGACGAGGAACAAGGGAACTGGGAGAGATCATCGAGCAAGGGTTCGGGGACTCTGGAGAGATTTTGCTCACCGTCCGGAAGGAGCACACCTGCATCGCATCGTACGAGCAAATACCATACGAGCATTACGGGCCTAACGCATGTTTGTTAACGGAGTGATAGCATGAATACTGTGATACGTAGCTTAGGGCTTTTTGCATATGAATTCATAATTTGTTGGATTTTCATATTCGTAGATGGTTGTGAGCTTGGTTCGCTTCAAACTACACTTATAATTCAACACATATTGTATAATGTCCCCGGTACTATAACTGATGAAAGTTAGCGAAAGACTTTGAGAAAAAGAAGTGATATTCACCTCACGCCGTCGATGATCTAACGAAGTTAGGACGAACAATGTTCATCCAGTTGTACACCCAATCGTCCGAAGATGAGAATACCTCCACGTGTTTTCTTCGGCCTGGAAGAAGAGAGCGTTGGTAAATAGGTGCGCGGAAACTGAAGAACATACAGTGGCGGCAGTAATCTTTGGGTCGCTCAGAGCATTCGAGCTCCAGAGAAAGATGCGCTAGCGACTCTGCGAAAGGGATTTTTGAATCGATATCTCGATATGGTTCATACTTTGACTCACCTGCTCGACGTCTCCTCGTCGTAGCGATAGGATTCATCCGAATCCGATCTTCACAGGGGCATTGCTGGTCCCATTCCTTCCTACTCCGTTCGAAATCAGGGCTCATGCCCACCTTCCACCGGTAACCGTGATCAACGAAGGCATACAAAAAGCCCCCTCCATCTGCCGACGAGGTTGCGCGAGCCCGGCGAAACGCGTAGAGAGCGCGCAAGATGAGTTGATTCAATGGGAAGTTCAGAGTGTTGGTTAAGAATGGAGGATGATCTGGTTGTGAAGAGGGTGTGTTTATTGGGAGCATGTGGATGTGGAAACGGGGCAAGCACCAGACTGTTGAGTTTGGAGGGTGGTGGATGGAATTAAGAAGGGTTTTGCCTACTGCCGATGGGATCAAAATGAATAATCGTCTGTGATCATTTGGCTTGAACAACTTCAAGGATCCTGGGAGACAAACACAAACAAAAAAAATGAATGAGATAACGAATACAAGGTTGATGAGTAGGATAAGAGAACGAACGAGGGTTGGATGTGTGACAAAACAGAAGCAAAATCAATCAATACCTGAGATGTTGTTTTCAGTAGACTCACGCTCGATTTCCTTCGGCGATACTTGTTCGATCATGCCTCCTCCCTCCTTAGTGACGATCTCCGGCTTTTGGGATCCGCCGAGGATTCCGTAGGTGGTTCTTTTAACACTGCCGCTTGTACCGATCGCGAAGACGCCGATCTTGGATGGCGCTACCTGGTCCGGAACAATCCCTTGAGGCAGACTGAATCCAGGAACGTGAGCGGGAGGAGCGGGGAGCAGGAGCAGGAGGAGCAGGAGGAGCAAGAGGAGAAGAAGAATGAGAAGAATTTTTTGAACAGGTTTCGAAGACGAATTCCAAGCGCCTGAGGGAGCAACGGAAGCATGGCCGGCGTCGTTTGGGGTCGTAGATGCCGTGAGATTATCGCTTTCGCTTGAGAATCCTAAGTCCATGACAGAGGATACAGGCATTTTTGAACAGGTTTTGAAGACGAATTCCAAGCGTCTGGGGGAGGAACGGAAGCATGACTAGCGTCGTTGGAGGTCGTAGATGCCGTGAGATCATCGCTTGAGAATCCTAGGTCCATAAAACCAAGCTTGCCTGACCCAAATTTGCTACCCAAATCGAACTTAGATTTCTTGCTGTTCGTGAAGGCAGGAGCTTTCAGCATTCCGAATTCTTCGTTATTGTCATCGTTGGTTTCTTCGTCATCTATACCAGAGTCAAGTTCATCTCCGTTGAAGTTGCGGTAGCCTGTGTGCCCGCCTCTGATAAGTCTTGGGTAGCGTTTTCGTCTTTGATTTCGAGTTCCATCATCAGGTCATGTGTAATCTCTATGCTCGCCTCCGTCTCAGCAGGCTCATGCTCCTGAACAACACCGGCAGCAACAACAACCTTCCGGTTTTCCACAGTTTCGAACTTCAGCTGAGTTTTCTGTCAAGGTGGTTATAATAGATGCACCTTCTTTCTCGCTCTTCGGCTCTGTGTCTTTCATCAGAACGAAGTCGCGGTTGCGTCCGTCAGAGTCATATTCGACGCTCAGATCAACAATTCGTTGCCTGTCAACACTCGAGCGTAAGATGTGTCCTTCCTTAGGACTCGGGCTGGCACTTCTAAAACTCCGTGGACGTAGCAGTCGTCTGTGCACTTCATCACAGTTGATTCGAAGACGAATACCAATGGATTGCCACTTCCATGGGGAGAAAGTGGAGATCAAGAACGCATCGCAGGGGATGGCATCCGATGCGGAGCAGAGCTTGGGATGGGTGGAAGAGGCGATCGACGTTTGAATTAGTGATAGCAAATTTCGCAATGCCATAGTCGTTTGTATTGGTAACAATTTGACGCAAGGTCATGTCTTCAGATTCTACTTTGGCTGGAGTCAATCGAGGCGTCTTTGCGTTGTTATTGATGTTCCCTTTGCTCGTGAAGCGTAGAAGTTGATGGCGAGACGCTCGTGGCGACCGAACAAGGATTGCGAAGGGTTGTCCGGGAATATCCAGCCACGCTGAACGAGGAAGGCACGCAAGGTCTCTCAAGCAGATCTACAACTTTCGTATCGAGTGGTAGATTGTCGAAATAGTGAGCCAAACCCAAGTTGCCGAGAACATGTTCAAAGGCATCGCCATTTTGAACGTAATGATGAAGTTCGAGGGGTATAGCATGCATCTATGATGTCCAAGATGTGAATGACCAGTGTGTGATGAAATAATGAGAACGTACATGACATTCCTCGGGTGATAGACGTGGTGGGTACACTAGTACGACCAAGCTAACCGACATCCGCAACTGAGAAGAAATCTTCGACTTTAGCAGACTCAGCTACTCCGTGTAATTGTGGTGCCTTCCTTCCGAGACCCCTCTTCTTCCTTCTGGTCGAACTGGAATTACCCAAAACTTGAGCGGCGTGATCGAGGCGGGTATTATTGGCACATTCAATCGCAGTGATACTTTGAAAGGGCGACGACGATGGTTGTGTGGACAGGGAGACACCACCGATACTTCTGGATGAAACTGCCGAGCGCATTCTAAGTGGTGACATGTACGAAGACACCGGCGGTGTAGGCTGAGACTGGGAAGCCGATGCCGTGGAACCTGCTTCCGCTCGTGGGACTACAGCGGAAATACCTGATACTGGAGCAGGAAGATGGCCGGAATCGCCAGGAATTGAAGAGATTGGCGCAACTGCCGTAGGTGCAGGAGGTACAGGCGTGACTGCCGTAGGCGTAGACGCAGTGGCGATCGTCGTAGGAGTAGGTTGGGGATTCTGAGCGAACATCGTTTGGAACGACTACTGCATTAACTGTGAGTAGTCCATATCATGGGTTGGACAAGAAAAAGAGCGTTGGGCAAAGTTTATAGGCAGAATATAACGTAGGAGGGACTGACGAGACGTGGGGTGTCTATTGCAGCCCATATAGATGATTGCGAGCGAAGCGAAGCAACTGGTATACAAGTGTGGGTGAGCCGCTTATTCCCGCTACCCTTTAGGGTAGAAGGGTTTTATGGTCCAGTTCGATTTTCCGTTGGCTGAGATTTACAAGGTATTCACCGTAGCACGGTGATGTGCTCGCGAAGCTTAATCCCAGTTGAGAGCAATTTCTAATGAGTCTGATTGAGTACTCTGAAAAGTATTTGAGTAGAAGATGAAGGGGGAAAAGCACAAAACTCACCCAGATGTGGCGGCACCTCTGAATCTTCCAATTTCTCTCAGTAAAACACACAAAGCTCAAAAATTGGAAGAATCACATCATTCAAAAGTGTGTAGACTGGTTCGGGCACTTGAGGCAAGCATACTTCTGAGAGCATTAGGAAAAATATGAGGAATTGAACGCAGAAGGAGGCATATATCTCAAAACGAGCAAAATTCTATCGTTGCCCCGTTTTTGCCAAACAAGTACAAACTCAGACTACACTCTACGGTCCTCACATGAACCCAGTTGCTTCGCTTCGCTCGCAAAAAAATTCGAAAAGTTATTATCAAATATCCTCAATCGCATCCAAGTACGTACTTAGTCAATTTTGGTTCGTGAAGGTGAAAATTTTGTCCCCATTGCTGTCATATTCCCGATTCCACGCTTGGTCCTTCGAAAGCCCTACTCTATTCTGACTGTGTCTTGACTGACTTTTGACTGAAGGAAGGAAGGAAGGTGGTCAACAGAAGTATAATTTCCGACTTGCTGATATCTCTTGTATGACGTTGATATACACCCTCTGCACTCTTACTATCCAGTACGATTCCTGATTCAGGGTCTGGTCCTCTTCAAGGATTTAGTTGGTCAGTACTACACATCTCGGACTCCTTGTTGGCTGAGCCATCTCTTCGGACCGAAGAGATGGCTCAGCCAACAAGAATAGTGCGTAAGTACTCAAAGTGACACAAATGCATCGGTAGAGAAGACAAATTGCGAACATACTTATGTCAAGAGAGGGCAAAATCGATAATCGCTGTCACCGGATACCTGTAAAAAGATCGGTTCCAGAGAGGAGTGCATAACGACCTCGGAAAGCGTGGCTTGGCAACTTTCATAGATGATGATAGAGTGGTGAGGAAAGAGTCGGTCTGTGGATTCTTGTCTCCCACTGAATCTCTCAGTGTTGGGCCAACAACATGATATGTGAGACACAGCTGGCGGAAATTAAGTTAGTCTGGCAGCCAAGGACTGGTCGGAGGTACTAGGAGATACTTTGTGCGGACTCCTAGTAACGAACGCGTCGAACTATCAGACGGCTAGCTGACTCCGGAGGCATCTGAAACCAGCACCTTAATACCTTCGTCATTCGCCAAGCGTCGCACCTAAGTATTACAGACTTTATGATTCTTGGTAAGAGTACTGGAAGAGATTGATGTTGTACAATAAGTATGTACAGCACCTTCAACTGTCGCTCGGCTGGACGTTGACAAAGGTGGGTGAGTACAAAATTTCCGTACAGAAAAATAGACAAATGAGGAAAATACGACAGGAACCAAAAAACCATAAGGGGTACATAAGATTGAGTTATATGTTCCATCGTAGTACATCGTTCTCGTGGGGGAAGTTATTCAAAGGAAATTTGATGTTATATGTCGACGAAAGTGTACTTAAAGGGATGGTCCGGACAGAGTCTTGGTGACGAATGATTTCAATCAGTCTGTTACGCAATAGACGGAGGGTTTCGCTGGGAACACCTGTAGGAGGTATCCACGGAGAGTTTAGAAACGCTATCATGAGGGCGGTGGATGCAAGATTGGATGGACGAAAACCGACTAGATTCTTCTGCAGGCTTGTGCATAAATGGCAGCAGTTCGTGCTGATACCGCCGGAGCCCTGAACGTCCTGAAATTGGCCCGCAGTAAGAGAAGTCAATATCTGAGAGGTCTGAACAGAGTTGGGTTTAACTGACCAGATCGACTTCTTCGTGGGTATTCCATGAGGGCAGCTTCTGTGTGTATTACCGCAGAACGAGATATATAACGCAGAGCGCGCACAGCACGGGGTTCAGGTTTTTTAGAGGTGATAGCGTGTAAAACTGCGGCTGCCTCCTCTTTGCTGCAGACAAAGAAGTCACCGGTGGTTTGTAGGGAACTGAACCATTTCACGTCGAGGTGCTTTTGACCAAGAAGTTTCCCAGTATGATGAGTTAAGAATATAGCTGCGGAGTACCAGCTAGTGACCTTGTTGACCGCTTGCAGTGCTCGAAGATAGGCAAGGCCATTTCCGGAACCGGTGGCTAAAAAGAAACTCAGGTTGGCAATTGCGGTGCACAATTATCATGCCATACCAGCGTCTTGTTTGTCTACATCGAAGCACTGAAGATAACCATTATTTTCTACGAGACATCAATTCGCAATGATCTTATTAGAAGATCAGAGCATACCGGTTTTAGCCCAAGCTTCACGCAACTCCAGGATCGGGAGCGAAATAACGTATACCCAGATGGGGTGCAAACGGTATAATAGGCAGACATGGGCGGAAAGGCGGAAAACATTAGGCTTGATTTGATTAACGTCAGAGTTCAATGATATGATTACTTGGGCCCTTTCCTCTAGTTTCTGCCAGATGGTTTTAAGCAACTCGATCCAATTGCTAAGTTGGAAGCTGCAACTGAAAATCGGTGGTGGCGACCTTTTTTGGGTTTGGTGTAATCGATTTTAAACTCCCTCAACAACTCGATTTCATCGTTGTTAAGACTTATTTCGAACGGACGTGGTGGAAGCTCTTGGGCTCGCATTTGACACTACGCCACCAGGCAGATTTTGTGGCTGAAAAAGGTATTGGGAAAGGGTTTGGGAATACTCATCTTTTGCAGTTCATTTTTTGCTTGAATAAAATTGAAAATCTCTTCGGGGATAGTTCTCCACAATAATCACCTTTTGCTGTCAATATCTTGCCTGGATTTTGTCTTGATAAGGTATACTTTATACGCTCGTGAAAGAATACTTTTTGCCATTATAATATCGAGTGTATAAAGGACTGAAGAATAGACCATTTTTCAAAGCATTATTCGATGGATAATGCTTACCTTTCTCGCTGAAATTAGTCTTGAGTTTCTTTGATTTATTCTGGTGGAATTATTT